>JAGXJF010005775.1:0-329288 GCA_019208055.1 Stipa capillata | reverse complement strand
TGGGGCGACTCGGAGCCGCCGGAGGCCGACTCCGAGTTGCTTAGGAGGCCAATCGGTTGCTGACCGACCCGGCCTCGTGCTGCTGTTCCACCGCCGTCTTCATCAGGGTGACGACCCGGCGGTGGATCTCTGCCACGGGGCCATCCGCCGGGGGCGGCAGTGAGTCGGCCAGCACGGCAGCCGCGAAGAGATTCTGAGCCGGTGTCTGATAGATAGGGATACCGTCCTGCTCTCGCCCGAAGAGTGGGGCCCGAGTAGCCCGGCTCCTCCGAGCGGCGGACGAAACACGCCGGTTCGCGCGACTACGTGAACTGTGGAGCTCATCTTGTTGCCGTTCTCGCTGTTCAAGAGCCGCTCTCTCTTGATCGAGACGTTCTCGCTCAGCAAGAAGGGCTCGCCGAGAGGCCTCTAAGGCCCTCTCGGCTTCTGATTGCCCGTCGATGGGCGTCAGCTGGTATTCGTTCGTTGCCCTGGCCGCTGCGGCAGAAGTTCCCGCGTCATCCATCGCGCCGGGCCCAACCACGTACACCTCAGCCGAGACAGTGTGGCTGTGCGAACTCTCGTCCCCGTCGGATTCAGAATCTAAGACGGGGAGGAGGGATTCGGCACCCACCATGGCGACGAACTGGGAGTGCTCCACGTCTTTGCCCGGAGCGGAAGGAGATCCAAGCCGGAGCTCAGGCTTCGCTTCCACCGCGGGGCGGGGACGCGGGTCCTGAAGGTGCAGTTGGCCGAAAACATCGGCCACAAAGCGAAGGCTGCCGAAGATGAACTCCGTGCCTTCGGAGTGCGCGGCGAGCGGCGCATCGCCGGCGACCATCTTGCCGCTAGCTGCGGGAGAGGATCCCGCCTGGACCATGGTTTCAGAACGCGGTCCCCCTACCTGGCGCGCCAACTGTCGCGGGGATTTCGCGGCAGTATCCATTTGTAGTAGGTTTTGGGAGAGCACGTAAGGATGATTCAGGCGGTGCACGCAAGAGTTTTTACCCAGGTTCAGGCCCTCCAATGGCGGAGGTAATACCCTACTCCTGCTGTCTGTATTGCTAGTCTTGCGTGAAAGAGATTACAAGAGGTTGAAGATGAAGCTAGCTTTTAGCCTATGGAAAGAGAATCTAGCTAGAGAACCGAGAGCTCCCCCCTCTCTGCATGGGGGGCTCTGCCTTATATAGGCTTGTACATCAGCCGACTCGGACAGTCGGCTGAGCTACAGTAACCGCCTAAATTAATTGAGGTATTTACACTGTGTAACCGTCCGAGTAACGCCAGTCTTCAAGCTGATGAAACGCTTGCCTTGATGGAGTGGTAACGTCTGACTTGATGGCACCCGGTCGTTGCACCCGTACGGGCCTTTCTTGGGCCTTCATCCGAGTGGGCCTCCATGGAGCCCTCCGAGCCTGTTGGGCCGACTCGTCGTGTTGGGCCTACCCGGATGGGTTCCCCCTGTCACATCCTGAACTTCAAAATTGGAGATTTTGGCCCCATTTCAAGGATGCCCTTAGGGCAATAGATGGAACACACATCAGGGTCGTAGTGCCTGCAGATCTTAAGGTTGTGCACATTAATAGGCATGGTGATACCACTGAATTTTCATGGCAATATGTGATTTTGATATGAGGTTTACTTCTGTGGTTACGGAATAGCCTGGATCTATTCATGACACACGCGTATTCGATGATGCTAAGGTGACATATCTAAATTATCCACGCCTTCCCCAGGTAACCCGCATGTGTCATATTAACTAAAATATGAATTATTTTTATTCTGTCATGCAATATTTAAATGTTAATTTGGATGTAATTGTAGGAAAATGTTATCTTGTGGACTCCGGATATCTGAATCGAACCGGGTATCTAGCCCCATAAAAGGGACAATAATACCATGTCTCTGAATTTCAACATCATGAACATGTTGAGATGAAGGAGGTCTTCAACCATCAGCATTCCTCTCTACGCAACGTCACTGAACGAACATTCAGTTGTCTCAAAATGAATTGGCGCATTCTTCATGACTTACGAAGCTACCCAGTAGAGATGCAAAAGATGATCATTGCTACATGTATGGCTTTGCATAATTTCATTCGTGATAGTGCGCTATGTGATGAGCACCTCGAGAGATTTGAGACAGAAGAGTATGTTGGATCAGTGGCTTCCGACAGAGGGGGGTGAATGTCGATTTCAAATCTTTCTTCTCAAAATAGGAACACAATGCAATGTATCCAAATTAGAGAGTGTAGCGGAAAACCATCGATAAAAGCAATCAAAATCAGTGGAGCCAAAAATAGACAGATCGGAAGTTCCGGAGTAGAAATATCGAAAGTTTCGACCTTACCGGAAGTTCCGGAGTAGAAATATCAGAAGTTTCGACCTTACCGAAAGTTCCGAAGTGACCCTAATTTTAAATTCTCTGGAAAAATGGGAACTTCCGACTTCTAGATTGGAACTTCCGATGCGGATTGGAACTTTCGGAGTAAGAAAATCAGAACTTCCGATTTTGGCAAAAACAGCAGACTGTCACTTGGAAAAACGTTAGCAAATTTTGATCTACCCAACAGAATTTAATGAAATTTTGCACAGTGGTAGATAAGAGACTTACGAAGCTATTGTAATTGGAATCATGTCAAAAGCTTGTTTTTGCTAAGAGAAAATGCCAATTTACTATCAGCTGTTTTTCTAACCTAAAAATCAGCCATAGCTAATAAGTTGGACGAAAATCAAAGCCTTGATTCCTAGGTTATCGTGAGGTACGTTGATATGGAATTAATATAAAATCATCTCACATATCCTAGCAATATATTCCAAGCCCTAAAAGACAAGATTGAAATCTCTAAGAGAATCAAAATTGAAAACCCCAAACTCATCTTTTTCTCCAATAGAAATTCAAAAATCGAGAAGGGGTTGAGTGATTCTTTGGGTATGCTAGGATGGAATCAAATTAGAGATGATCTTTTCACCACTAACTTGTTATATCCAAGAGAAATCAAGAGAGAGGAAAAGAAAACAAAAATCAAAGGAATTTGATATGGGGAAATCTTTTGGTATTAGATTTTCTTGGGTTTACAAGCCTCTCATGATTAGGCCAAAACTCTCTTGAGCAACTCTCACAAAGAATTATCAAAAGGGTTAGGGTTAAACAACCCATCATCTCCTGTTTATAGTGGAAGGGGCATACCCCTTTCCACTTGGGTCTTAAAGCCCCTTAAGGGCATATGACACTTAGCACGTATCCCAAAGCGTCTAAGCCATATATCCACCCTCAGATCTTCCTACCACCGCAAGTCTAATCCTAAATTGCATCATTGTCCTATGATTTCTTCGATTTTGCTTCGGTGGTTTTCGCACTTTACCAAAGTGCCCTCGCACCAACTTAGTCATCACGTCTTATCTCTATCTTTGCCTTGTCCACTAAGCAACCATCTTGAGCCGCCCGATGTCGTCGTCACCATCTTGATCGCATCTTTGCCCTCCAAGCGACATGCTGATCCTCGTGACCGAACCACCATCGCACTCACCGACCCTACACACTAGTAGACAAGCAAACCGATTGCGAGCACAAGTTTTCCACTTGACCCAAGTTAGTCGAGAAAATAATTCCCTCAATTTTTACGAGACAAATTGACCAAACTCTAAATCTTCAAAAAACATGTGGCCAAAAACTTTGCAATATCGGAACATCTGGTTCCTGGACCGGAACCTCCTGTTTTTCTAGAGCACCAAAAACTCAGTTGATATCCGATCTTCTAGAACACATCGGAAGTTCCGGTCAGAATATCGGAACATCCAATATACAAACTTCAATAAGTAATCGTTGAATTCTTGCAACCTAAAATTTAACTCCAACAACAAATTTTGTGGCAGAGTATTCATCATCTAAAACCTAGGGAAGCAGTACAACTCCCACTAGGTTCTACAGAGTACTATCAAGATGATGTGGCTGGTGGAGTTGGTGTAACAATGCTCCATCTCGCAACGATGTTGGTACTATGGGCCAAAAACGTGATGAGATTGCCCAAAGTTTGATGGCGGGATGATGAATGCGTCCATGTTATGTTTATGATACAAGAACTTTGTTGCAACCTCTTTTGTTGGCAAGAAAACGTGTCAAAATCTTACCCCAACTTGATGTGGCACTATAAAATTATTGATGTCGTGCTTGTTTAATTTTTTAAACTTTAAATTTTATGTCTAGTTGTACAAGTAGTGCAGGGTACGGTCCAAAATTCTATCAATATCAGTATACGTCAAACTGGACTGGAACAAGGGTACTTCATACATTTGTTCTTTCCTCTCATACCATAAGCTGCTACTGATTAAACCCTAACAAACAGACAGTTGGCTTATCTGGAGCTTATTTCCACCGTGGCTTAACTAGAGATTATCCGTATAACTGGTTTATGCACAAGCTCTAGCTCTAACAAAGGAGGCCAGAATCGGGTTAGGCTTTTGTGCACAAGGTGCTATTTGCACCCATTAACTTTGGCGATTTTTAAAAGCACGTACAAGTTTCAAAAAAATCTGAAAATTTTATATCGGTATACGATGGAATCAAGTATACCTGTGCAAAGAAAAGTAAGAAAACATATTGGACAGCCATGAACAGTACACGAGGGCGTATACACAGATTTATTTTTTTACAGGTCACAATTGGGCATATTATTTTATAATACATATGTATACTTTAGTCCATCGTATGAATTATTTTAGATTTTTTAAATTTTAAAAATCACTAAAATTAATGGATGCAAATAGCACCGTGGTCGGACTTTCCCGGCGAGAATCTCTCGAGAATAAGCTCAACATCTCTGGAAGATCTGCCGCTGTACAAGACACACGGCGGCTAACGAAAGTAATGTTGGCTTCGGCAATAGGAATATAGAAGTACTTGGAAATGAAAGTAGTACACATTTGCTTCCATTGCAATCACCTCCCTTGGAAAAGAAAATATTAGCGAGAACTGCCAATTTCATTGTATTGAAAAATGATGACAGAACTTTGGGCTAGAGCTCAACCAAACAAAACTTGGGCTAAAAATTACATTCATATAACAGGAAACTATCCCTTCAAATGCAAATTGCAGTTTCAGGAAGCATAGAAAGTAGATAAGGTGCAGCCTCTTCAGCAAATACAATGTTTAACAACAACCAGCAGTAAATTAAGCTTGACGAGAAGACAAGGCAGAAGAGGTAATGCAAACTAAGCTGAATTAAATTTGTACTGAATTGCTTAAGGGCATTGAGGTATTCACCACCATCATACATAAACAGACAAAAGCAGATTCCAGGGGTGGCCTGTATTTTGCTCCGCACAATACTGGAGACACTGCTGAGCTCATAAGAGTAATCAAAATTTTACAGCTAGATAGTACAAACATTAGCCCTTCTAAACAATATTTTAAGCTGGAGTAAGTCATCACATGATGTACCTTACGTCTAGATCCGAGACCAGGAAGTAACTCGAAAGACCTGAACAAAGTAGCCAAAGAAATGCACTCCAAATCCAAAGAATCTCTCACTTTGTAGAAAGCAGTTTTAAGTTATATTGTGTTGGGCAAGTCTTTGGCCTCCTCAACTCCGCAAATAGCTTCGAGCCTTTTTGGACTCCTGCCTTTATCAGGGCCACCAATAACTCCCCATGTCTCAAACTGCCGTTGCCGAGCCCTTGCTCTTTCCTTCTCTTCCTCGGATTTTGTCGCAAAGCAATATGGGCATGATACAGCATACTCCCATTCAGGAGATTCCATGTCTACGTCGCTAACTGGTTGCTTACATCCATAGCAAAGTTTGTGGGTTCCTTGGGCTAATCCATGCTCCACTGAAACACGTTTGTCAAACACAAAGCATTCGCCCTCCCACAAACTTTCAGCCTCAGGGATTTCCTCTATGTACTTTAATATCCCACCCTCCAAATGGTAAACCTGGCATGTACAGGTTATGAAACCTACCATTAGGGTTGCAACTATAAGATATGTTACAATCTAGAGGATAAATTCAGAGATCATAGAATATGTGTTTAACACTTAAACAAAAGTTGGTGCAGTAAACATATATCATATACTAATGGTTTTATTACAGAATTGTTCCCATATTTTCACTGCATAACCTAATGCTATTGAGGGTACAGCATATATGACCAGTTCAACTGTACAGAAAATGCAATAGTCAACCTTAGGACAAATTCATTTTCAGTGGCATAGAAATGTATTATGAAGTCAATTTGTGTAAAGAAATTTTGCAAATGAAGAGGAGATTCTTGATAGTGAAATTCAGCACAATGATACAAAGCAGAGAAAAGCCTTCATGGTATACCTCTTTAAAGCCCTTGCTGAGGAGAAAGCTTGATGCCTTCTCACATCTAATACCACCAGTGCAATACATAGCAACTCGTGGCAGCTCTTTGGGTTCACTGGAATTCAGATCTGCTGCTGGCCCATCAGTTACAGTGTCACCATTTACTGACGACTGGTGACTGTCAGATTCAGCCAACTGGAATTGATTATTGACCCAAGAAGGAAACTCTCTAAATGATTTCGTGCATGGATCAACAGCTCTCTTAAATTTTCCTATGCGTATCTCATACATGTTGCGCACATCAATGACAACCTGCCACATGAATAGTGTAAATACATCACGCAGAGATGGAAGGTAAGTCATTACACAATTAAAATGATAAACACACACAAGAGTAGGACAGTTACATCTCTGATATGAATGAAAGACTCACAGTGTTTGGATCGCTTATCAACGAATTCCAGTCTCTTGGATTTACATATTTGCCAACCATTTTAGTTGGCATCACACCTGGGTCTCCAAAAGTCACTATCTGAGAAATGGTCAATAAAACAAAGCAATCTGCATCACTAAATACTCCGTTATTCTACTAACAACCAGTATATTATGCAGGTAAACTAACCGACCTCCTTCTTCAATTTCACACGGACATGATCCCATCGGAATGGCGCATCTTCCCCAGCACCAACAGGAGAATGGTTGGTATGTCCATGATGGATAGCCTCATCCTCTGGAGTAACAGGTGATTGGATCATTCTCAATCCTTTTAAACGATTATCTGCTTGAATAAAGTTCAAGACTTTGTCCACAGCTTCTGGTGTTCCACATAAACTACCATTGATTCCCTCTGGTGCAAGAATAATGCCACCTGAAACACGCTGAACAGCATCAGCCAACCAACCATGTGAGAGCCCAGCTTGACAGAAACAATAATACATAAATAGCATATATAGGTAATTTCAACACAATATGAACACCAAGTGTTGCAGTACTCTCATTAGCCACTGAATATTTTGAAGTTCACACATAGTTTATAACTTTGCATAAGGAACCAAATTTACTAGGTCGTCTATGAATTGGAAAAGAATTATCCTATCATATCACTACAGTTCTAGTTAGCTAAGATTCATATAAAAATAAAATAAAAATCAAGTAACAGAATTGAACATTTAATGCAATAAAACAGTAAGAACTACAAAAGAGTTACGAAAGATAAATGCACGGAAGGTTAACAGTTAACAACAGATGCTCACAAAATGAACATCTCAGTGTACTAAACAGTATGAACTACAAAAGAGCTAAAATTAACAAAAGTAAGCAAAAGAGTTAAATGAGAGTTCCTCACAAGATAAATCTATCAACTTATACTTTGCTTTCTTTGCTACGAGTTTTCGGGTAACCTTTTGCATTGCTATTCCTCCCATTTGGCGTAGTATATCCATGTTCATTTTGCAACAGATTTGCTACGTTGATAAATAAATTGCTTACATACATATTATAAATTTTTTAATATGAGGCCTGTCCAGTTGAAAATTTTCAGTCATATGCACTATACAATCCTTCACATATCTAAATAACTTATTATGTTTCAGTTCAAGAAGAAGAAGTTACTACGTTCCATGCTCTTGATATACAAAGTCCATTACATGAATGCATCAGACATTAGTCGAAAATATTTTATCACACAACAAAAGACTAATGTAACATAACACGAAATCTGACACATCTACAGCACTTGCCAGAAGATCCCACGTCACTCTAATAAATCCAACCTAGAAAGGAACTTCATGCAGTATAAGAAGATCTGCGGAATGTTGCTACTACAATGTCCACAAAATGCTTATTTAGCCTTTATCCGTGTTATTTTTCAAGTCTTCCTTAGCAGGTTAGCTACAAGTTTTGCAACATTGCCCACCACTTCAATTCTTACATCCCATTAAATCACAGGCAATAACAGTGGATGCACAGTGATAAAAAAAGAGGGAAAGCAAATAATATTGCAAGATGATATCTTTGTGCGCTCACCAGCTCCTCGCAGAGCTCCTTAAGCGGCCGCCGCAAGTCGGCGTGGTCGGGGAAGTTGGCGAACTTGTAGAACGACACCACCACCAACTCCGGAACCTCACCTTCTACTCCTCCATCTCGTGCGGCCGCCGCGAAACTCCTGCCGCCGAGCGGCTGCAGGGGATCGCGCGGGGCCCTGTCCTCCTGCGACATGAGCCGGATGCGACGGCGAGGGACAACAGGGCTAGGGACTGAGGGCTCGAGTATTAGCGAGTTGATAGTGGGGAGGAGGTGGTGAGGGGCGGCCGTGGCGGCGCGGCGGGCGGCGGCGGCTTTGGAGAGTGCGGCGAGTGGTGGGGCGGGCAGCATCTGGGCTTCGGCTTGGGGTAAAAGTAGCGCCGTTAGCATTAGCAGATCCTCTTGTTTATCTAACATTGTTGGGCTTTTTGGCCAAAAAAATTGTTTCCGAAACTTTTCTAAATCTCAATCACGTAGTTGTTTGTATTAGATGGATTAGCATTGTGTTTTTACCAAATGGGTTTTAATAGGACTTTTAAGAAAACGAGTTTTAGTTAGTTTTTCTGTTGCTACGAGTTCATACAATTCTTTGTTTGGACGAGGAAACACCAAAACTAGTCGGAACGCAAAAATTTGTTAGGATGGGGTACAACAGAAACACGTTCCCACAAAAAACGTTGAATATCTATTTTTCTCAAAACCTGATTTTCTGGTTTTACGAAGATCAAGTTTTAGTTATCCACGAGTTAGTAAAGCAATCCAAACAAATTTTTCGTTTGCAAGGAGGATAAATCCATTTAAGAAGACCTAGTCTTATAAAAACCGTTTTAACTTAGTTTATAGATGTTGAACTTTGATGTGTTAAACTTATTTTATAAGTTATTATGAAAAATAGTCACAGAAAAGTTAGAGCCATGTACAATAAACCAAATTATAATATAGTTAGCTCCTAAAATACAGCAAGTAAAAATATTACACTTACCATGAGAATATATATGTCTCTTATGTTTTTCTGTTAGACATGACACGATTTTAAACTATTTTACTGTAGATTATACAAAAATAGCTAACCAAAAGATAAAACATGTTAAAGTGACTTAACTAAACAATATTATCATAATCCGTCATAATAACAAACGTAGCTTAAGCCTAAAATTACAGTAAAAAATATGCAATTTTAGCAAATGTTACAATATTTTCAACCTTTTCATTTTTTGAATCGGGATTCATACTTTCTAATTCTTTACAATAGTAAACTATGTACACCTTAGTTTGTTTGGAACTTTTCTCTATTAAATAAGTTGGATTCATACGATTGTTATGGGAATCTATCTGTTTAGTTGATTCTTTTTTTGAGAAACTGATAGAAACATTGCCTTTTAATTAAGAAAAAATATAGTTTAATGTACAGAGGAGCTTGCTTTAAAAAGGTACAAGCCCGAAAACCCCTATTCTACATGCGTACTACTCCCAAAAAGTTGTAGTACTACATACGTAAATAAGTTGGATTCATACGTTCGGTTGATGTCATCCAAGGTGATAGAAGCGACCTCTCGGTAGGTCAGTCTGACTGAATTGAAAACATGACGATTTCTCTCCTCCCATATTTTCCAAATAACATAGAAGATATGCCCCTTTCAAGTGCATTTATCACCATTCGAGTGCCCTAGAAAGGCCTCGGTCCACCGATCATCCACAGTGGTGAAGGCAGTCGGAGGGTTGTGCACTTGCTTTGCCGAGCCACTGGTTCACCTTTCCAGAGCGCTACAGTAAAAGGACAATCCTTGCAAATGTGAGCAACCGTCTTCGCTTCTGAAGGCAAAAGTGGCACGTGAGGCTGATTATCAAACTATTGCGTGACAATGCTACCCTCAAGATTGTGTATGTTGGTCGTAGGATAAGGTTTGGTCAAGGTTACTGGCGAGCTACGGATGTCTAGCCGTCAAGTGGATGAGCGGTAGAAGCAGAACAAAGACAAACGCAGATTCATGTAAACTAGTACTCCTACACTACTCTTTTCCAGCAAAAGCAAACGGATACTGAGCATGAACTATGATCATGTTTGCCGCGCGTTAAACTCTAGCTATAAATATGCACTTGTAAAATCAACTTTAGGAAGTTTAGTCCACTGGCAGTGGTGCCTACAATTCGTCCGAACCATTGCGTGATCGGTTCATCGGGAAACACTGACAAACACGTGCTCGATTGACAACAGTTCAGGCCTAACGTGCTTTGTAGTTTTGTCCAGTGCACTTGATTCTACTCAAAGAACAAGCAACTTGCACATTGCTAGCGCGAAATAGTTAGAGAGAATTCGCGATGATAGGACATATTGAGCGAAAGTTCAGATACATGAAGCTAAATTTGCCCAAGTGAGAGAGCTGGAGTACAAAAATATACTGGAATCCTCTGTTCTTACTTCAGTTACTAGAGAAAGACAAAAACCTCGGGTCATAACTAAGGCTAACATATCTACATAAGCGTGTAGCTAACAGTAGCACACCTGCAGCTTCTAGCTGAGATAACACACATCAAGAATGTACAAATTGAACTACGCGCAGTGGTTGCAGCGCAAGAAGATCGAAGATCCGCGCTGCCATTATTTCCATATACGCGACGAGTCGATCGATCAATCCTTCGGTCACCATCGATCAATGACCAAGATCGTACTGCATTATGTCCTCAAGATCATACGTATAATCATCCAAGAACTCTCCCGAGTCAACGCCACCACCGTAGCAGTGCAGGGTGGACGTCACGTCGCCTTGATCCGGCCAATATGCTGCCGCCGCCGCCGCGGCGGTGCTGCGCACCGTCGAGCTCCCGGGGGTGGTGCTGCTCAGCACCTCCTCCTGGTCGCCGCCCTCCAGCTTCAGGCTCTGCATCAGGGCGCCCTCGCCGCCCTGGTTGGTGTTCACGGTCATCGTCGTGGTCGTGCTGGTCGTGGTGGCAGGCGTAGCGGCGGCGGCGCTGGCGCTGGGCGCGAAGCTGATGATGTGGCAGCCGGCGTGCAGGTGGTCGCCGTCGGCGGCGCCGGTCTGGTTGATGACGTGCGGCACGACGAAGGCGGTGGGTTCCCGGCAGGTGTGCAAGCCGATGTAAGTCACCCTGAGCGTGTCCGGATCCTCGTCGCAGCGCTGCACCTGCCGCTGCGCCGCGCACTGCTGGTCGTACTTGTGCGTGCACCGGAAGTAGGACCTGCGCCAAAAACACATCCACGTTTGCTTGTCAGTTGAGAGTGACCCATGGAGGGATTAACGCTACATTTGGATAATTGAGCCGGTTAGTAATGATTGAAGGGGCAGAAACGTACTTTGGGTATTTGGAGTTCTGGATGTCCTTCTGCCCGTATTTCCGCCACGCCTGCCCGTCCTCCATGCTCTTCATGGTCTTCGTGACAACCGACAATTGCTGGGTCCTGCAAAGCCAAACGCAGCACAAATTTTTTAGACACATTAATTAGTACATCACCACCAATAATCCAATTAAATAAGCTCATTAATTAAGCAGACAAATGAATTAAATCAAGAATCATATATGAACTCGAGAGTCTCCTCACCTTCTCCGGCAGGCAACCTTGCGGTCCCCTCCTCCGGCGGCGGCCTTCCTCTTCCCGCCGCCACTCCCGCCACCGCAGGTGACCTCGCTCTGCACTTCCGACCCCTCGCCGCCGGTGATGGCGGCGGCCTTGGCGGCGTCGATGGCGCGTGAGAAGGTCTGGAGGATCTGGTCCATGATGAGGCCGGCCTTGGGCGAATCCCGGAGGAGCCCCTGCAGCTGCGTCGAGAACTCCTGGCCCTTGATCAGCTCATGCATCACCTGCACAAACGGCTGCGGCGTCGCCATAGACATATATTTGCCAAATAGCAAAGCACAAGCACGCGCGCTCTCACACTCTCGTCCTCGAGCTCACACGCACAACAACACTACCAAACGAGCGAGCCAGTGATGGAGCAGCAAGGCAAGGCAGGCTTGGGGAAGGAATGAATCGTATATAAATAATATGGTTGCGGCGTGCGGGTGGGCGGAACCGATTGGCGAGATGCGTTGGCGTTTCCCTGTACTACCGCGTGATGCCTCCCCCGTACGTAGGCACGGTGTAACAACGCCAGTACAGGTTGTTACACTGGTTTGTAGGGTCTCACGGATTACCGTCACTTGAACTTTGTGGACTGCGTCCGTAGAAGACAAGGGGCTCCTAGATTTCGAAGCGTGGGCGATGCGGAGCGCCGATTGGCGTTGGCGTTAACCAAACGCTCTATCAACCTGTCCTAAACCCGGTTTAACGTGGGGTGCTGCGCACTGTACATATGACAGGTGGGCCCCACGGTGATAGGCTCACGGGAGCTCTGGTGGGCTACGTCCTCGGGGTCCTTGCCAAGTGTGGATGCACGAGGGCGAGCTCTCGTCGCGTAACGAGTCTGTGGACTAGGCTCACCGCAGTGATCGGATGCCGCTCTGTGTTGCTCGCCGGGGCACCGTGGAACAAGTTCACGTGGATCGGGCCGCAAATTTAGCTTCCTTGTTGGTGTGGAGGGATTGGTCCAAGGGGGAAGTATCGCGGAAGGAGCAGAGCAGGCGCGGCAGGAGCGTGACGAGAGGGGTGCAGGGAGTGAGTGACGTCATCCCGGTGACGCGGGCCGGGAGGTGCGCGTCCGCGTCATCGTTGGAAAAAGATGTACTCTACTGAGAGCTCGCAGCTGCCGATCGGGTCGGGAGTGTAGGTTAGATCACTGATTGGCTTTGATTCTTTTTGGACTTATCGGGTTTAGCTTGAAGATGCGTTCGCGCACGTGTACTGGTACTCTGTATCCGGACTAGTCTTGTGCTAGCTCACTCTGGATGCATTCACACCGCATGTACTCATGGTTTAGCTAGAGAAGTTGTATGGCTAGGAGTAGCAGTAGTACAAATATGGCTCTTGTCATGGGAATAGATTGAGTGTTAAAAGGGAGAGGCTAATGGTAGCGCGCTTTCTCGTAATTTCTCGACTTAGAATTGGCCCATCTCTTTCTGAAGTTTCTCTTGCGTTGCCATTGCTCCTTGGAGCACAAACTGAATTCACTTCCTAATGCATTATGGAAGAAGGCTGCGCTTGCCAAAATTATACATGTGGTGGTAACCGGTAAAGTTTCCCCGACATGCCTTCATACTGCCATATTGGTGAGGTGTGAATGCAAGCATAACTATGTACGAAGTGTGAATGAGATCCCATGCACTTTGGCGGAAAGATCAGTGAACTAGACAAAAATATTTCCTTGGCACACCGTACGTAACCTTCTCTGCTGGCCAAGTGCCCAAGTGCAAGTGTAGTATCCCCTATGCGGAGGAAACGACAAGACACGAATAATTGGAAACCAGGTGCCGGTGGGATCCACGGAGGAAGTTACCACGAAATCCTCCGACGACAACGATTTATCTGGGGCTTCAGCCTCTGGGATATCTCTGGAAGAAGAAATAGACACTTGGAAGTGACAAATATGCATCTACTCCAAAATCTTCTCTGAGAGAAGTACGTGTACTAGTACGTCACTGATTATGTTGTTTTCTATTTTCCTACCGCTATGGAGATGGAACATGTGCCTTCATTTTCTAGCAATCAAACAGGGAATTGCACAATGGTCCTCTAATAAAATCTGACAAGCGTTTGATTTTCAGCTATGTTTTGTACTGCTAGATAACCCAACGGAGTACAAACATCGCTGTGACAACTGAAAGAAACAATAGTTTATGAATAATATCTCAATTTCTTGAAGCACGTGGTGATCAATCATTCCGGAAAAATGGCACAAATGGCCCCGCGACCGAGGTCAATGCTAAAAATGGCCTCGCTCGCGAGGCAATGTGTAACACCCAATTTGAGCGATTAGGGTTTTGATCGGCATTCATGCATGCATGGCATCATCATCACCACACCTTATCTAAACTTAGTTGTATATCGATTTAACTTTATAGAATATGTTAATATTTCATCCTCGGTGGATAATTGTTGCAAACACCAATCAATTTATTTGAAGTATTCGAATTAACAAAATCGTCGTTAAGGGTGGTGGAAGTCATCGAACCCTTCAAAGAATCTCCGTCCCTAACCCTAAAACCCTAACGGTGCCAAACTAGGGTTTCGTCGACAGAATAGTTTCCCAGTGGTGCAAACCTCCCAAACTTCATAAATAGTTTCAAAAGGAGGAACCTTAACCCCTGACCAATTTTCAAAACCCTTGGACATCACTAGAACTCAATTCTATCTCAAATCCCAATTCAAACCATAAATTGAAATTGAATGGGAACCTAGGTCAAATCAGGCCCAAATTGGTTCAAACTCCTCCAGTAGCTCAAGAATAATATCAGAAAGCTCCTGTAAAAATTTCAACTTATTTGGAGTTAATTTGACGCATAAAATGACAAAGGGGAGGGTTCTGCAAATAGGAGAAAAAGAAAATAAACAAACCCTAATCTACTCGGGCCGACAGCCCACCCGGCCGGCCCACCAGAGCGGCCCATCTCCTCCCGCCGGACCCCCTCACCATTTTCCGCCTCCCCTACCCGCTTCCCGCCTTCGCTCCAGAGAAGCGCCCCGCTGCGGTGCGCCTTCCCCCGCTCCCCCGCCAGCGTCCGGGCCCGCCTGTCAGGGCCCGGCTTCCACGTCGCCGCCGCTCGCTGGCTCCGGTGGGCGGTGTCCCGCGCCCCGGTCCGCTTCCGACAGCCCCGCGCCGCCCCATAAAAGCCCCGGTCCGCTCCCGACCACTCCCTCCTCGCCTCCCCGCTTCAAACCCTAACCCTAGACCTAAGCTTCCGTGCGCCCGAGCCTTCCCTTCGCCTTCGTTCCCGGCGCCGGCAGCCTACTCCGACGAGCAATTGCCGTCCCCTCGGTCCCCCTCGCGCCCTCCTGCTGTTTCCTCTAGCTTCCTCTCCTCCGGGTCTAACTCCTCCTCCTCTCCTTTGCGCAGATCTACCCCGGGGGCGCTCCAGCACCGGTGACCCGAGCTCCTCGCCGTTCATCGCCGTCCCCAGCTCAACCCCAGCCGCTTCAGTCCTCCCCGAGCACGGAAACGATCCTAGGGTGAGCCACCCGTCCCCCCTGCCCCTTTTTCCCGAGCTCCCCGTGCTACAGGACGCCCTCCAGAGCAGCTCCGGCGAGGTCGCCACCGTCTCCCCTGTCGCCGGCCACCGGAACCGAGGGAGAGAAGAGAGAGGGAGAAGAAAGGGTGAACGTGGCAGCTTTTGATTGGGTCCGAGTTCCTGAGAGAATGACAGATGGGGCCGGGCTGTGCTGAGTAGGATTAGGGTGTGAGAATAGGGGGTAGACCTCTCGGGTGAACCTAGCCGGGTGGGTCCAGTGCGCTGAGAGAGAGAGGGGTTAGAGCCTGGGTACGCATAGCAATTAGGATTAGGTTGGATTTGGGCAGATTTTGTATAAAAATTCAAAGGCTCGTATCTTTTAAACCGTGCATCCAAATTTGACAAACTTTATATCATTGGAAAGCTGGGGAAAATATCTACAACTTGGACGCATCAAAAGGTTATTTTGAGTACAGGAACAGTAGGTTATCTAGGGTTTAATCCATCGTTCCGGCTAGTTTCGAAATGCGATAACTTGTGATCCATAGCTCGGATGTTAGCAAACTTGATATCGTTGAAAAGCTTATGAAGATTCCTACGATTTGGCTGAAACAAAAAGTAATTTTAGTCACATGCACAATACTATACTTAGGGTTGTTGCCTTGCCCTGTCGCGGCTCGGTGAAACCCTAGTCTTGTGAACTAACTCCCTTCGTACGATTCCACGTACCTTAGCCTCCTATTACATAACTTAACTTCATATTGACTTAATATACCCACTCGTGCAATGTTTCATCACTAAAGACGCAACCCTAACTCCTCGGAGCATTTTAAATCGTCATGCATGCATTCTAGATATCACATGGCTCCGATGGCTTAATATGAACCCATGCAGATCATCACGACTCTTCGACACCCATTGCACGTCTAGTCTCATGTAGCTCACATCATTCATACATGCATACATGCCGTCTTCTTATTTCTTTCTCGTTTGTTTCCGGTGTCGTCATTACTCGAAACAGAAGCAGAAGAGGACAACCACCCGGCTTACGAGACCTCGCAAGAACAGGAACAACCAGAATCAGGCAAGCAGAGCTTGTTGCACCTTTACTTTCCGTACTCTTGTGTATGCCCTTTTTATACGTGCTATGTGTATGATTGTTATCGTTGAATCGTTGCAAGTTGCGTACACTAGCATGTGTAGGATGTGTCTTACGTCGAGAACATCTTATAGCTCTTCAACTAAATTGTTAAGTGAGTTGGGAGAGCCGAGGGCGTGCACAATGGGTACGGTTGGTGTGAATTGATGCATGACGGCGACCCAGGTGTATGAAGGTTTTGTCGCCATACCAACCCTATTTCCAGAGTGTCACCATCCCTTATCACACGTGAACGCTAGCGAGAACCAACACTGAGGATAGCTGGGGTAAGCCTCCATGCACTTTGTGAGGTTCGCTACCTCCAAACTGTTATGCACTCACTATGCCTGCAGGGGTTGCGTTGTCGGTAGTGGTTCGAGAGATTTAAAATGAATATATGAGGATTGGATCGAATTGGAATTATTAACTCATGTATGGATTGGATCAGTTTGGATTTTACTTAGGGGCTGCCCTAATCGGATCGGATAATGTTTAATGGATTGAATTGGATTGGATACACGGGATGCCCCGATGGAATTGGAGTTGATGGTTTGATTTGGTGGTACACATGGGTGTGAGGTGTTGTGTTATGAGTTAGTTGGTACTTAGTTTGTCTTACTTCACCTTGTTAATGTTATGTTCTTAAGTTGTATATTGTTACTCTGAGAAGCATTCATGTTTAATTAATGTTGTACTAGTATGAGTAGGACATTTAATCAAGCACGGATAAGTCTTGCGAGTACGTTCGTACTCACCCAGGTTACCCCTGGAGCTTGCAGGTGAGCCGGTGGTGGAAGATTATTTCGATGATGCTTGAACTTGCGTTTTCCCGGTTGTGTTCGATTGTTGGGATAGTTATAGCTTTTGTTCAGCGGTCGCTAAGCCGCTGTGGGACTCATCCACTTGTTTCCGCTGCCGTTTAATTTCTCCGTACTCGGATATGCTTTCAGTTATGACTGGATTATGTAAGGTGTTGTCCCATCGTGGGCAGTTAATATTAATATCGTATTTGTAGAGCTTTGATATGATATCCGAGTTGTTAATCCCAGGCTGCCCTTACGCAATGCGTGTATGATATGAAGCGTTTTGGGTATGCCGTGAAGGGTTGCGGTCGTACCGGTTGTTACGAGGTTGGGCAAGAAACGGTTGAGTGACCCGCTGGCTGAGATGCTGTGCCGGCCAGGCAGGGTGTGGGCGTTCTACCGGGCTTTCGAGCGACCCACTAGCCTTCGGGCTAGGTTAGGGTGTGGGTAGAACTGCCGGGCTCCTCCGACCTTGTCTTGCCTGGTAGTAATTGAGAACGACTCTACACCTTCACCGGATTATGGAATCGTATGTGGTTCTGGGAAGATTGGTCGCTTCCGGCCGGCTCGCACGTAGCGGGTGTCGGATCGTTCCGTCTTGGTGCGTACGGCGCAGGTACCGTGCCACCGGGCTGACGAGTCCTTCGATCCTTGGCGACTTCGCGTTCCCTTAGTCATATGCAATTCCGGGTCCATGACACAATGCTAAAAATGACGCCGCGACTGACCGGACAGCCGCCACATGTCCGTTATCGCGCTCACAGTCTGCGATTGGCCGTTATCGCGTGATAGCTCCGGTCGAGATCAGCGAGCGGCCGCGACATCCGCAATGCCCATCCGCGACACCCGAGCTATCGCGCTCGCTGTCGCGGCCGGTGAGTGCGATAACGCAACGTGGCGGCTGTCGGTACTATCGTGGTGATATTTTTGGCATTGTCCCACGAGTGGAGTCATTTTTATCAATTTTTTCGATCATTCCCAGTAGCAGACGAAGGATGGGAGCAAATGGGGCTAGGTTTGCCAACGAGTGAAAGAGATTGATGCAATTATTATGTTTGTCAATATTTAACACTTCTGATCATATGACACACCATATCAAGAAAGCTACAGTGTTTCTTTTTCAAAAGTAAGGGAACTTCTACGCGTTTTGACGTTCGCGCACTCCTCGAGCCGTGTGATGAAACGCTACTCTGCCATTCAATTTTCTTCTCCTCAGACACCTTATGGTCATGGGGCCCACGCCCCTCCTCTCACATCGTCCTCATCCAATAACAAGGTCAATTCGTCAAAAAAAAGAATATCTTTGTCCACGCATCAAAAAGCAAGGAAAAGTAATTTTCATCACAAACTTTATAAATTCAAATAATTTTAACTCAAGTTTTTCATAACAAACTTCATAAAAAGTTCAAATAATTTTCATACAAGTTTCAAAGACTCGTAAGTTTATTTGAGATTTTCATGTGTTTCAAATAGTTTTCATAGAGGTATTATAGAGAATTTAGAAAGATTGCACATAGGTTTCAACATTTTCATAGAGCTTTTACAGAGATTTCATTTAGGTTTCAATATATTTCATAGAGTTTTCACAGAGATCTCAATATACTTCATAGAATTTTCATAGAGGTTCACACATGTTTCAATGCATTCCATGGAGGTTCACAAATTAGAAAGATTTTTACTTCGGTTTGGATCCAACGAGCATCCCATGAGAAAAAAATTCATGAAGAAATCTTGAACCGCCATCCCCATCCATCATCTCAGAATGAATGAATAAAAGCATTCGAATTGAAAGAAAAACGTATCAACTTCTGCGAACGAGATTTGGTGCAAATCTAAGATTGACAAGCATACCAAAATTGGATCAACCATGAACAAAATTCCACCACATCCAATTCAATATAATCAAACTGAAACCAAAAAAATTGCACGGTGGTTTCATAAGAGATGAATAGTGCAACATTTTCATATATATTTGTGCGACGCCCACATATAACATAGTGCAATGTCGTCCAAAATCACTTAAAAACTGCCAAAAATTTCATGCTCCAGATCTGATAAACCAAACACAATACTTGCAAACAAACAAAAAAAACCCCAAATCTCAACCCCTACCTTGGTCTTACTTAGATCTAGAGTGGGCAGACCTCTCCACTCCACGAGCCACCGTCAGCGAGCATCGGAGAGCTACTTCTTGTCACCAGAGCGCTGCTTCTCTTCTGAGAAGAACGCAAGATCTAGTGTGGCTGCTCGTCTACTCGCATTAGCTCTGGCGCTTGCACCGCCGCGCCTGGGAGTGTCACATGGAAGGATGCAGCACCCCTCTCATCACATCAAGAGAGAGAGAGAGAGAGAAAAGCACCAGCACTCTGTGGAATCCCTATGAGGAATGGAGTGGATAAGGCATAGCCAAATACGTCAATATATTTCTTGTGCAAAGCGGCCCCGCTTGAATTTCGACTGTTTGTTTGAACTCGTGTGAACAGCGGATGCTATGCCCAAATGAAATGCCTGCTCGGACGTAAGACGACAATGATTTTCCAAGACGTAAAGCTATTGTTTGAGTAAAATTGGATTGAATAACCATTTGGAAGGATGGTGGATTGGTGGGTAGAGGCCTTCTGAGAAAATTTTGGAATGGCGGATGGCCGATCTTTATTAAGAAGGAGAAGAATAATATAGTACAACAACTGAGGGAGTAAACATAGACCACAAGGGGACAGCCACACAATCACCACAAAGACCAGAATTGGTGGTTGACAGCTACAATCTAACAGAACCGAACTGCAAAATGCTAATGCAGCTTGTCGTGTGCTAGGATATGAGCTCCCCTTTAATGCTGTCAAACACCTCAGCCGCGTTCTTGTATTCTCCCTAAAAAATTCTATTGTTCTACTCGTTTCAGATGCACTGGTGAACAAGAATGGCAGTAGTGTCGTCGAAGCCCCTCCTAAAGCATTTGGCGACAATCTTCCTAGCCCAGAGCCACCAATCCTCATTGTCTTGGTAACTATCATTCGGGTAGAGGATGTCGGCGTTTACCCAGCTCCGGAACAAGGCCCAAACCTGCCCGGTGAAGTTGCAGTGAACGAATAAGTGAGTGCAACATTCCACAGGGTCATTGCACAGCATACAACGTCCTTGGTTGGGCTAAACGTGATGTTGCAGGTTGTCCAACGTGAAGCACAGTTGGTGAATGACCAGCCACATGAAGAATTTGATGCACAACGGGGCTCTTCATTTCCAGATCGCGTTGGAGCACGTGAAGCGGGAATTGGCAGTGAAGAACTTTCCGTACGCTGAGCTAGCCGAGTACCTCCCACAAGCCACGAGTGAGTAGATAGTTGCTCTGAAATTAGCTTGCATGGCGTCGAACCACCGTTAACTTTCACGACTAATACCGTGATCGTTTGGTTCCACTAGTCGCAATATCAAGGTCATGCAGCATAGGATCTATCGAGGTTACATGTAAGAAGAAGACGATCCCGATATTTGTTGAGGAGGTTCAGCCAAAGTCTACATTTTCGGGAGCCGACTGCGGTGCACATCACAGCTAGCCACCGGCAATCCACCGAATATCCACAAAGATTCCGAGGTTTTTGCCGGTTTTCCTGTTCAGGTCGATTAGACCACCATTTAGACCAACCCTCCGCCGAAATTCAGATTTTGGCTTAGTTACAACGTTAGCGCCTCTTTCCTTATATAGGAGGCCTAGGATATAAGAGTCCGACTCCTACTTTATCCATACCCTATTAGGATATCTTTTAGTACTCTATTACAATATTGCAACTTTTCAAAGTCCAACTTATAACCTACTCGTACACATATTCAACACGATCTCAATAATTCCATCTTTACGAATATGTCCTCCACCACCTTGAAGTCACTTGCTCGAACCTCCGTATACCTTGGAATTTAGATTCACCTTTACAGCTCATTGACATAAACCGCTGATGAGACTCCAATGCTATTCCCTACTCCACCATGACTCTATGTACAATTGTACTTCCTTCTTTATTTCATCACACTCAACGACTCGACAAAATTACATTCCTCTTACATCCCTGATATGTGCCCGACTTCTCAGAGTATCCGCTCAATATCAACATACGTTGAATTCACCATATCTTCTTGCCAGACCTGTACGAAATTGAGCAACTCTCTATTAGTGTCACATAAATGAGTTACATGAATTCAATATCCTTGCTCATGTTGATTGTCTAACTGAAACTGAAAGAATTTCACAGCCATATCCTGAGTCATCTCACTGAGTCAAATTCGCAGTTGTCTCATCATTTCCTTGTACAGTCCTTCTCCACATGTCCCTGGTTGTAGCACTCCAGTCTCCTTTTGTTCAGAATAAACAACCTTGTTTTCACCATCAACCTCACTTCTAGTTATCCCTAAATTTAGTGATTCCTTGATTGAAGACATTACATGCTTCCACAAGCCTTTGGCATGTACCGACTTTTCAAACTTTTGTAGGTTCTCTTTGGCAAATTTTTGTCCATCACATGGTTCTCACCAATCCTGATAGACACAGTCATATGGTCCTGACCACCATGATCTTCGATCCTTCTAATCTTTGGTTCCACTTATCTGGCTTGACATCATTGTCTTTCAAAGCCTGAAGCCATTGGACCCATCAAGTTTTTGCTACCTCGAATCTCGAAAGCATCGACTCTTCTTGACCCTGGTTAGGTAGCCCCTCAGGCTGGTCAGACCGCCTGCGCACCTCCGCGCGCCCGTAGCTGCACGCTTCACTGCAATATGCCCACATTGAGCCTCTGTAGTCTTGGCCGAAGTATCTTTGGGTAGTGATCCCACACCTCCTCAGCCTCCATTTCTTTTATTCCACCAATTTTATTCACAATTGATGCTCTGAGTCCCATGCCTCACCTTTGGACCACCAAGCGTTCTTCTCCTCTGGATCACATGCTTCTCGCGTTGGCTGAACTAGGCTCCAATTCTCCATGCATTTGCAATATAGCCTTTCCGTTTTCTCGTGCCTTTCGACACCATCAAAGTCCTCTCATCCAATTCGCTTGCTCGAACTGAAAATGACTCCGAACCAACCAGGATTATGGTCTATCCCAATGCAGAGTAGAATCTATCTATGGACTCTAACTTGACCTTCAAAACGAATTCGTGACCCCATCACGTCACCCATGCCCTCCGATTTGGCCTCCTCTTACTCGTGTACATGTTGACTTTAATCGGTCCACATCCCCATCGAATTGAAGCCGTTGGGCCCCATCTGGCACCTCCGTGCCTTGTGCCCACCTGCACATTGTTGTGTACCGGAGATCCTCGACCACCACGACCCCTCGCAAGTTGGTGTTGGCTGGCCCTAGTCAAAAGTCACCTCCGATGCAGCTGCCAGTCTGACCGGTCATACCACCATGACATGCTTGACCGACTCAAACTCAACTTCGGTCCGAGACCGAGTCACAGTTGAGCTCATCCACTCTGACTGCCTCTTGCTTGGGCTGCAAGAAAGCCATCGACGCCCCCCCTGCACCAGCCTATCATCCAGCGCCAGTCAGACCACCACTTGGGCCAGTCTGACTGCTTGATCCTTGCACGCCATCACGCACTTGATCTCGCCACGCTGTCGTGCCACCGGTCTGATCGGCGATCATTGCCAGTCTTACCGGCCAGCACCGCCTCAGCGACACTTCGACCGACTCGGACTTCGGAACCGAGCCCGAATCAAGGTTGCTAGTGCCCGGTCTAATCACCACCTAGGCGATCTGACCACCCGTGCGGTCATCGCATGCATATGGCCGCCTACTACATCGGGTCCTCCAATGGCTCCGATCGCCCCTCAATTAATATTTTTCTTGAGCTTATTTAATTATCTGCCCTTTTCTTAATTCAAAAAATCTCTCTAATCTTCTACTGCCATCGGGCCGAAACTGATTGGCCCACCTCCCATCCCCTCTCACCCGCCCACACAACCTTCTCCTAACTGATTATATCTATGGGACCAATTTCTTACCAAGAACAGTTAGATTCCAAATGACATCAAGGAGAACTACACGTGGTCCCCCAATAATACTTATTGAGAGCTCGCTTGTAGTTCTCCTTGATGTTATTTTGAACCCTTCTGTTGTTGGCAAGCAATTGGTGATGACATAGAATTGATAAGAAGATGATATAATGAAATGATGCAACTGACCATCAAGAAGGTAAGGATTTTGAAAGAGTGCCTCAGAATAATGCCCAATTCAAATCATCGCACGTCTACAAGGGTTTGGTGGTGCAGGGTTTAGGATTGGGGTTAATGCATGTTTAACCTTATCCTGAACCCTGAACCCTAAAACCTAAACCCTTGTAAATAATTATAAAAAATTTATTAGTAGGTCTTTTTTCATCATTGGCATAATCTAGTAGTATCCATAAAAAATTATAATTTATTGTGTCATTTAATCCACAATGGTGACATCCTTCATGAGAAAATTTAATTGTGCAAATTGCCATCAATGTTTCACATGAAAGATGATAGCATTACGACGGAATGAGATAATATATTATAAATTTTTATAGACAACAGAGGGTACTATATTCAAATTAAGCATTCGTATTGAAATAGATGCATCCATGCATATCATAGGTCTTAGATTCTAACTTGCTCTTAATATATAAAATACGTGCCTACTTTTCCAGGATGATGTAACAATTCTCCTCCTAGGCGGAGCTGGCTCCTCCTCCTCTTCTCCTCTTTCTTCTCCGGCAGGCATAGGTGGCAGCGGCGGCAGCGGGGAAGGTCGGCGGTGGTGGCGGCTGGGGTGGGCTCCTCCTCCTCTTCTCCTCCTTCTTCAATGGGCGCAGGTGTGGCGGCGGCTAGTGCGGTCGGTAGTGTCGGTGGCACGGGCAAGATCTGGCTGTGGCGGGCAAGTTCAGGGCATGGAGCGGGGAGAGGAGCGGAGGATAGGGAACTATATAGCTAGGGTTAGGATATTATCCCAGTCGGTTTGGTTCGGGCTTGTCAAACCGACTGAGATAATATACCCTAGGGAAAAAACCAATTGGGATATTAAATTATTCCAGTCGGTCGTCTTGTTGAACCGACTGAGTTATTATCCCAATAGGTTCGATATGGGAATTGGCTGAGAATATATGTTTTTCCAGTCAGTTATTTTATTGCAATTGGGTTTTCTAGAAAGATCGACTCAGGTTGTTGTTATTGCTGTCGGTTTTCACAAAACCGGTTGAGAGGAGGGGTTAGAATAATTCTTTTTGTAGTAGTATCATGAATACTAATGGAAGAAAATAATAATACCACCGAAAAGATTCACCTCTATTAGTGAAACAAAAGAAAGAAGATAAGCGAACAAAAATAGAAGTGCTCATGGGACAATAAACAAACCTAGTGAAACAGTTTTCCACTACTAGTCGAACAAAGTAAAAGGACAAGGGGAAAAATATAAAAGTGCTCACGGAAGAAGTGAAAATAAAATAAACCTGCCAAAAAAGTTCACCTATTAGTAAAACAAAAATAACAATCAGGAAACAAAAGAAGAAAATTAAAGGGTAATAATGCATGCCTATAAGTGGAACGGTTCACAACTACTATACGGTGAACCCTAACCCCATCAATTTGCGGAAATTTTTTAATTTAGCGAAACAAAAAATTACTCCTAATGGAAAAATAAAAAGTTTAGCAGAACATATCCATAAGATCCATAGAAAAGTTAAAACAAATGTAAAGTGATTCCTCGTGGAACGAAAAGGTAAGAGAACAGTACGAACATGCAAAATGGTGCAAACATCCCTGATGCATTGGCAAAATAAAAAGTAAAGAAAGAAACCAGTAAAAATGAAAGGGGAAATGAAGGAAAAGAAAAGAAGGCATATCCACCCTGTAGAAGAAAGGTTACTGCGGCCTAAATACGATAGCTGCGGCCCAAAACTCGCGACCCTTGGATCACTTCCCCGCGTCATTTGCCCATAGTGCCAGAAGAAAAATTAGGCTAGGCCCAAGATGGCGAGGGGGCTACGCAGAGACTTGTTATTGCCCGCTGTGAGCGGAAATAAGAAATCTCCGTGCACTCGTCTAGAATCAAGCATGCAAGCATTGGCCAGTTATCCAAATATAATAAACTTGACGAGATAAAGTTTAGCTTTTGAAATGCCAAAAAAATAAGAGCATGAACGTGCCCTCGGCTAGAATCAAACATGCAAGCATTGGTCAATTATGCAGTGTGATACACTTGACGAGATTAGACTATACTTATTCATGGACTCAGCTGGCGGCCCAGGTCTAGAATTTCAGCTCGAACAAGTTTTTGGACTGGGGTTGAGATTTGATTTGAGCAGTGCGTGAAGCCTAGCCCAGCCAGAATAACGCACAGCCCCACGCCCCTAGCTGTTGCCAAGCGAGAGGGGCGACTGCAAGGCGGCTAAAGCTCTCTTCCTTCTCTCAGCGTCGAGTCTGGTGGTTCCCCTCGTCTCCGGTCATCACTGTAGTGGTGAGAGGTGGGGAAAACCTCGGACTTGACACACATGTAGTTTTAGTCCCCTCCTCAAGAGATAGCGTTAGGGTTTGGGACCCGTTCGTCGATGTGGCTTCGGTGATGGCGGCGATGGCGGTGCACCCAAGTAGGTTTTCTAGACTCCCTCTTCTCAGTTGTTTTCCCTTCGATGGTGTGTTCGAGCTTGAGCTAGGTTTACTCGGCGTCATCGGAATAGAGGATATGTAGCGACGTTTAGAATAATGATCCTCTGGCTCCATCTCTATCTCGGCGGTGGCCCGGCCTTCGTTGTTGAGGGGCCCATGAGGTTAGGTGTCTTGCGGATCTGGGTCTCTAGGTCTTGTGAGGCTTTTTGGTTGCTGCTTCATTTCGTCTTAGATTGCGGTGTTTTTGGTGCCCCCCTCTTGTTTCCTGGTGCATTGGTAGAAGCTTCTCCTACCTTCCCCGGGATTGTACCTGACTACCGTTCATTCATCATGTCTACGGTTCTGTCCCCTATGGTGGACTATTCTTGTGGCATTTGAAACATTTGCAGTTGTTTTGGGCCTGTGTAGGTCAGATTGTCCGCTGGTTCATCGGCGGTGGTGGGCTGCTTTGTGATCATGATGAGATAGTCGGAGCGATGAGGAAGACAACCCCTGAGGGCTTGGTTGTAATTTTGGTTTTATGCAGGAGATTTTTTGCAACGATGTACAATTTTTCTTATTAAATAAAATCAGATATTCCCTCTTTTAGAAAAAATGCAGGTATTGATCTCAAGTTCAAACTGCTCAACCTCTTGCTAGCCTCTGCCTCTGTGCCTTCTCTATCTCACTCAGCTTTCCAGGTGACTCCATTGATCGCTCCTCCTCTTGCTCCCTCGCTCGGAAATTTTCAACATAACTCATAAAGTAATTATTTGGGTTATATCTAAGTATATGTTTATCACTTTGATGCATGCATATTTTGGACATGTCTTTTCTTTTCACAGTGTATTCAATGTAGAGATCAGGAAGCAATAGAGCTTTCCTTTATCTAAAGAAACACTTTGATGCATGTGCCTCTTGGAAGAACGAGTTTGTGCTGAGTGTTCTCTCATCCACATAGATTTCGCTAGTGTTGTGCTAGGTAGCGTGCATGGCCCTACATTTGGTAATTGTGGGCAGTCAGGCATGACCGTCTTCACGAGTGCAAATACAGTAAATGTGGGTTCATTCTACCTTGGGAGACTACTTTTTGGTAATCCAATGAATAGCTCGTAAGACGTGCCTTGAAGTCGATCCTGCGTATCAAAGATTCAACATTGACTACCTAGACCAACACCTTGCATTTCCCGGCCGCCTCTCATCCTCCTCGCCATCGCTTCTGCCCTAGTCAAGATCGGGTCGATGTGCCTCGAAGATCCCTTTTGTGGTGATGGCGTGCCTCCAAGAGACATTGTGTTGGGTGTTGAAGTACTTGTCCAACATTCAAAAGCATCATGGAGGGAGCCCGAGATAGGTGAATGCGGTTGAGGGAGGCGGACTAATATTTGCCGAGGTTATGGTTGGCGGTGGTATGTTGTGATGCTTCATTGCATGGATATGCTTTTTTATTATGTAATTGTGTGGGTTTGTAGTGTGTAAAATTTGACCTAATGTATAGAGTGATAAATAAATGTAGGAAATGTCTATGGAGCACTCAAGTGTCTTTTTGTTATAGATCACTCAAATTCTAAACACTTAGATCTTTATCAATAATTATACGCTCTCATCCTCTTACCTTATAATAGAAAATCATATAGCTACAAATTTTTTACAAGTACTCTTTGTGGCTACCCACTGGATCTATACGTGGTTCTTGATACAACGGCAGGAGATGCATGATGCGTTGAGGTGCGACCATTTCGAAACGGTCGCACGAGCCTCAATGGCAGCCTAATAATAGTTTTTGTACTGAGCAATAGGCTTAACATTGTTTTATGTCTCATATCTGTTTGGTGTATTGCTTGTCCATTCCTATATGGAACCTTAAATTTTTGTACGCACTTGCTTAATAATTATAGTTGTGTGCATCCATATTGATGCAGAGGTCATGTGTACGACCTCCATTTTCTTAAAAAAATAGAAAAATCATATAGATAGAAATTTGAGTACTCTCAACTGAAAAACACCAATAGTTTTGCACTTTTAACTACAATGTTATTCACCTTTTATATATACTACTTATTCCATCATTTGGTTATTCCTCGTACAAAAAGATAACGGATGTGTTATTTACCCTTTACAAATACTTGTATGCATGAGGACTGACCAAATGATGGAATGAGTAGTATTTTTAATTAACGTGCAAAACTCTGATAGATATACAAAACACTAAATCTTGTGTGGTCAATTCACTAGGGAGAATCAAGAAGATACATACAAGTTTTCGTACCGAGAAATTACTACATATTAGATAAATGCTACAAGGAAGCAAAATTTTTGACAGGCTACAACGATTTTTTTTCTTGACAGGTTACAACCACTATCGGATTTTATCACTTTGCCGTGCGCCAAAGGCACACGGCGAAGGAGGAAACACACTCGGCAATCTGTTTGCCGAGCGTAACACTCGGCAAACAGGTATCGGCGTACAGCCTGCCAGCAACACCTTGTTTGCCGAGTGTTTTCTATCGCGCACTCGGCAAACAGTTTGCCGAGTGTCAGCACCGACACACGGCACAAAAAAGCAAGTAAACGGCCAGGACGCCCGTTAGACCTCTTTGCCGAGTGTCGACACCAGACACTCAGCAAATGACTGTCTGAATCGCTTGTTGCCGGGGCACCACGTGGCAAGGTTTGCCGAGTGCCACAATTATAACACTCGGCAAAATGTGACAAATCTGGCAGCCGAAATATCAGATTGCACAGACTTACGCCACATGGCACGGTTTGCCGAGTGCCAAACTTGTGACACTCGGTAAAACTTGACAAATCTGGAGCTCAAATATTAGATTGCACAGGCTTGCGCCACGTGGCATCTTTGCCAGCGATTTGCCGAGTGTAACACTCGGCAAAGTGCACATCAATTTTTCTTTTTTGTTTGTATTTCCAAAAATCCCTACAATTCAAAACAATTTACATATGACATATCACAAATATCACATATCACAACCATCACATTTCACATATCACATTTATATCACAACCATCACATATCACATATGACATATCACAAATATAATTCAAAGTTCACTGGAAACAGATGCTATTACATACCCATCTAGCCGCGTAACCAGTCAGGGTGAGGTTGTCTTGATGGTGTGGTACGCCTTGTATCAACAATCGCCTTTCCCGGGCAGCTTCGTGACTCATCTCCCACTCGGGAGCGCACCACTTCTCCACAATCCGCTCCCAGCACGGAGAGGCACCTAAATAATCAAGTACATCATATATAAGAAGAAGAAATTAAGTGTTAGTAATCTAAAAAATAATAAGCATTAATGTACTTTACTTATAGGTATTGCTCCTGGGTCAGATATTTGGTCCTAGCGTCTTTTTTTGACACCTTCTCTCCAAGGTGTTCCGCGTGAAATTTGATCACGGCCTGGACGCGCGCCTCATAGTGCACATCCTTAACAAGCTTCTTGGCAGCTTTGTCGATGACAGTAGCTGCCCTATCCTCGAAGCCTGCCTCGCATCTAAAGAAATCCTGCATATAGACACGACGGATCCAGTCATTAGTTCAATAATTTCCGTGCAATTAGTATTGACTAATGTAGTGCGAAAGAAACTTACCCACAACTCGGCTTTCACCCGCTCGGCTCTATTGGGAAACTCCCTTCCCTCCCGGTCACGGGCGTCCGACGCGGCTACATAGTGGGCCCACGTGTATGCCGGCTCGGTTACTTCGCCCAAAGTAACCATGCCAGAGAATTTCTCCTTGATCAGAAGTCCAAGGACGCCGTTTACATGGCGTGAGTGGTCACCCTCTCCAACCCTCTTCAAGTTCCTACACAAGTGTAAAGCCAAATTATTAGTATGTGTTGAAATATTGAAGATACAAAAGCAAAAAAATATGAGAGTAGAGAGAGCCATTTACTTCTCTCCATCTGGTCGAATGAGCGGCCGTCTATCAATGGGCACCGGTCGCTTCGGGAGGCTAGAAGGACCACGCAGCCACACACGAGAAGAAGTAGAGCTGGAGGTACCCCATGCGATGCTTCGGCGGAGTGAGCCCTCTCCTCGTCCTCCTCTACCTCCTCCTCCTCATCCCCAAACTCAGTCTCAGCCGCAGGTATAGACGTCTCCTGCCTCTCCTCCTCCGCCTCTTGAGACTCAGACTCAGCTGCAGGTATAGGCGAGATAACCGAGCACCTCCTCCACACCTACCTCCGCCTCTCGACCTTCCTCCTCTTGGAGGTCTTCCCTGGGGTCTGTTTCCGGAGCCTTCACCTGCATCCCTCCCCCCTTTGTATAGAGACACTAACAATCTCCGTAAACCGCCCACCATGCTTCAATCACCTGCTATAAGAAAGAGTAAACCAATTAGTACGGATGATACAACTTCATGTAAATAAATGAAGCATAATAAAAAAACATGCTATGAGAAAGAGTAAACCAATTAGTACAGATGATACAGTTGTTACAAATAAACATACAGTTGTTAGAAATAATCATCATCATCGGGATCAGCTGGATCATAAGTCTCATCATCACGATACAGTTGTTACAAATAAACATACAGTTGTTAGAAATAATCATCATCATCGGGATCAGCTGGATCATAAGTCTCATCATCACTATCACGCGTGTTGAAATAATCATCTTGGTGCTCGGGAGGAGGAATGTCATCAACACCATCATTGCCTAAATGTAACCACTCAAGTAATTCCAAGTCCTTCGCATTCTCAACCTCGTCTTCTTCGTCCTCGTCAGCACCACTTTCATAATGCACATGATGCTTCCAACTTGCATCTCATAATCGTGATCTACTAATAGGATCGTGAGGTCACCATTTACTAATAGAATCAATACTTATCATAAACAAATCTAATAGGATCGTGAGGTAGAAGCAGTGTTCAAGACTGCATGCATGGCTTCTTGGGCAGAAGATTTTGTCTTCTGATTAAACCAAAATTGTTTAATTTTCTATACTAAAGTAAGCCAATTAATTTCAGTATGTGCTTCTCTTTTTCAGAATACAATTTCAATATGTGCTAAAGAAAGGTTTGCAAGAGCTTTAACATGCCATGAGCAATGCTAGAGGTGGGTGCAAATACAAATGCAGAAGCACTTCATTCGAACAGTAGCTTTGGGCCTTTGTGGGAAAAAGGGAGGCGGTGGCGCAGCTTACCGGCGACGGGGAGACTGGGCGGCGGAGGGTGAGCTCTGGACCGACGGCGACGGGCGAAGCGGCGGGGAAGCTCGGGCGACGCGGCACCGGGGCGGACGCGGAGGGACTCGGCGGCGAGGTGGCGACAAGCCGGAAGCGACGGGGGCGACGAGCTCGGTGGCAGGGCGTTGGAGCACAGCGAGGAACCTCGGTAAGCGGGCGACGGGCGGCGGATCTGGGGCGGAGCAGGGTGGGGCGGTGCGGCGAGGAACCGAGGCAAGCGGGCGGCAGATCTGGGGCAGAGTGGAGCGGCACAGCGGGTGGGGCGAAGCGGCACAGCGGCGGGCGGGGTGAAGCGGGGCGGGGCGGGCGAGCGGCGGCGGGCGGGGCGGTGAATCAAAATGGTGAGGATATAGGATCAGGGGCCATAAATAGGCCTGTTTGCCGAGTGCCCCATATTTGCCGAGTGTCAGAATCTGGCCGTGCCCTAGATTCGTATGTTTGCCGAGTGTCAGAGCAGAGACACTCGACAAACAACATGGTATTTTTCTTTTTTTCTTTCTTTCCTTCTCTTTCTTTTCTTTTCTTTCATAATTCTTTCTTTCTTTCAAATTTTTGAAGGAGCTGGGTGGCCCTAAATCGGTTTGTTTGCCGAGTGCCGAGCTGTTTGCCGAATCTCCGTTTGTAAAGGAGGTGCAACTTCAAAGTTTTGTATTGGCTTGCACCAACCTTATATACCCATATTAGGACTCCATGCCAAAAATCACCTTGTTTCCGACGGTTTCTGGCGTGAATTCATGCGCCCCCCTCCCGCGGGCTCCGCAACGGAGACACGCTAGCTTTTCATCAAAAGTGGTGACTTTATGTGACTTTTCTCTTTGTTAGTGATATAATAGGGCATAGGAACATGCCCAACTCAAAAGGAGGCCAATTTCTTACAAAAGTTGGTCCGGTCGCTTCGAACGGGGAGTTTTCCACTCAAAATCTAGAAATTTCCTGCGAGGTAGTCCTGTTTGTGAAGGAGGTGCCACTTCAAGGTTGTGTATTGGCTTGCACTCTTTACACCAACCTTATATACCCATATTAGGACTCCGTGCCAAAAATCACCTTGTTTCTGATGGTTTCTGGAGTGATTTCATGCGCCCCCCTCCCGCGGGCCCCGCAACGGAGACACGCTAGCTTTTCATCAAAAGTGATGACTTTATGTGACTTTTCTCTTTGTTAGTGATATAATAGGGCATAGGAACATGCCCAACTCAAAAAGAGGCCAATTTCTTACAAAAGTTGGTTCGGTCGCTTCGAAGGGGGAGTTTTCCACTCAAAGTCCAGAAACTTCCCGCGAGGTAGTCCTATTTGTGAAGGAGGTGCCACTTCAAGGTACACCAACCTTATATACCCATATTAGGACTCCGTGCCAAAAATCACCTTGTTTCTGACGGTTTCTGGCGTGATTTCATGCGCCCCCTCCCGCGGGCCCCGCAACGGAGACACGCTAGCTTTCATCAAAAGTGGTGACTTTATGTGACTTTTCTCTTTGTTAGTGATATAATAGGGCATAGGAACATGCCCAACTCAAAAAGAGACCAATTTCTTACAAAAGTTGGTCTGGTCGCTTTGAAGGGGGAGTTTTCCACTCAAAGTCCAGAAACTTCCTGCGAGGTAGTCCTGTTGTGAAGGAGGTGCCACTTCAAGGTTATGTATTGGCTTGCACTCTTTACACCAACCTTATATACCCATATTAGGACTCTGTGCAAAAAATCACCTTGTTTCCGACGGTTTCTGGCGTGATTTCATGCGCTCCCCTCCCGCGGGCCTCGCAACGGAGACACGCTAGCTTTTCATCAAAAGTGGTGACTTTATGTGACTTTTCTCTTTGTTAATGATATAATAGGGCATAGGAACATGCCCCAACTCAAAAAGAGGCTAATTTCTTACAAAAATTGGTCCGGTCGTTTCGTAGGGCATAGGAACACTACAAACGTAACACTACAAAGTAATTATAGATCATGCACTATTTACTGCCCAAACGAACATTAAACGGATCCGATTTAAAAGTATGGAATCTAAAATTGTTGAAAAATAATTCAAACAAGAAACATCAAACAGAACCGAGTAGAGGATGGTAGGGAAAATATAGTTTGCCGAGTGTCATAAGGATGACACTCGGCAAAAATGAACAGTGCTAACACGGGTCACTGCTTTGCCGAGTGCCCGTTACATGACACTCGGCAAAGAAACCATGCCGTCGCCTCTCCGTCAACCGCGGCGAGGTAGGACACGTGTCTCCATGTTTGCCGAGTGTTCTGTATCGGGCACTCGGCAAAGAATTCCGTTGCCGAGTGTCAAATATAGGGCACTCGGCAAAGAGTTGTTTTGCCGAGTGTGACGTTTTTACCGAGTATTTTTGTTGTACACTCGGTTTATGGTTGTCCTTGCCAAGTGCCCGACGGAAAACACTCAGCAAAGTATTTTGCACACGGCAAACATCTCTATTCCGGTAGTGAACAGCAACATCGTTGCAATATGTAACATGCTACAATGAAATCAAACGGCTGCTTTCGGGAGAGCGGGAGATTTGTTTGTCTAAAATTCGTCGCAACCAGAATAGGGTTGGTCATGCCTTAGCTGGGCTGGCTCGAACAGAGTCCCGGACTGCGTGTTGGGTGGGTTCGTGCCCACCAAAAGTTTTACGCTTAGTCCAGGAGGATTGTAATTCTCTTCCTATTTAATGAAAGTCGTCTTCTCGTAAAAAAGAAGAAATCAAATTCCTTGCCATCGGTTGCAGCAAACATTAATAGCATATTGCAATAAATTTTAAATTCTGGCGATAAATAATTAACGATATTGCAAGATTCTGCTGTGGCAATAGATTTTTATTGTCCCGGCTTATATTGTTCCAATACATACGAAGGAAAAGCTTAAACAAAATTTTCTCAATGCAATAATTATTACAATTACGAAGATTACACTAATGCAAATGTTATTATGATATACAAGGAAGTAATTGACATCACCTAGACTCACTATTACTATACGTGCGAGCTCCTTTATTAGCTGATCCAAGCGTCTAAAAGAGAATAAAACTTGAATGTCTATACAATACCTACAGCTAAATACACACCAAGTTAATCAGCAACCACTGATCGTGTGATTTCCCTACATGAAGATTAGAATGAACAATCCATCAACAGATCATGTTGATCATTGCATCCATATAACATATCCATCTAGCTATCACGTCGATCATGAGAAGAGAAGATGCCGTCCATGCTGCTGCCGCCGCTGCTGCCGGAGTTGAACATGACGTCCGCAAGGTCCAGCACCGGGTAATCTGTGTCTCTCCCTGCGGTGGAGGAAACGTTCGCCTGACCGCTGCTCCCCTCGCCGGCCCCAGCCCCGGCCCCAATGCCCTGGAGGCTGGCCGGCATCCAGCTGATGCCGAGGTGGATGGACGTGGATAGCGCCGCCTGTGATGCGTGCTCTGCGGCCGGTGCCATGACGAGATCCGGGGCGAGGGCGGATGCTGTCGCGGCGGTCGGAGAGTTGGTCATTGGGGTGGTGGCGGCGGCGGCGGCGGGGAGGGAGAGCAGCGGGGTGGTGGAGGTGAGGCAGCTGTGGGTGCCGCAGTAGGTGACCTCGTACGTGAAGGGGTCGTCATCGAGACGCTGCACCTTCTTCTTGGCCCCGCACCCGTAGTAGTTCTTGTGAGTGCACCGGTAGTAGCTCCTGTAGATTACATCATGCAGTCGACTTTAATTAATTATTTGATCACCATGTTTAGATTGTTATGTAGTCATGCATACTATACACATGCCTGCATTTTTAATTTTCTGAGAGAGACGGCCCGCCTGTGTAAATAGATTGGTTGTTATTGCGAACACACGGTTTGCATGTATGTTGGCTAAGTGTGTACTAATGAAAACCGTCAAATAAGTGTTCTGAGAGATATGCATTCATGCATGGCTCACCGAGGTTACTCATCTGTGTCTAGCTAGCACTAAGAGTGTAATCGAAACGGTCAGTGTCGCTTAAATCATATTTGTTTTCATTATCTTTTTAGATATAGCATAGCAGATAGTGCCGGATATAAATAGGTATATGGATAATGTCGGTCATAAATACGGTATGAATATCAATCGAATTCGGTATAGTGACAAATATTTTATCGAACAAAAGTAAAATTCATATCACACGCACATGTTCTCACATAGAACAGCCAATCATATATATCCAAAATACATCAATATGTAGTATTTAAACAAGAAAATCCTATCGGCAGTCAAATTAACACTAGTTCAACATTCAAGAGTTCTTTCAAATCTGAATGGATTATATTATTACAGAAAATATTTCATAAATTCTACCATTTTAGTATAAAAGTGTTTATCTTCTATGAAAATAAAACACGAGGGGGGAGGAGGGGTTACATGCCTTAACAGTTAGTAATTCAGATACTATGATTCATACAAAAAAGTAATTTAGATACTATCCGGATGATACCATTTGAGGACTATCTGGATAATATCGAATACGATCGGATACTACTCATATCATATTTGTACTGGTATCTGGGAACTACTATCCGTATTCGATACCGTATTCGACTGATATCTAAAAAATCTATCCGGAGTACTATCCGAGGGATTCAGTTGGTTATCTGACTGCATACTATTCGAATCGATTGCACCCTTAGCTAGCACTGATGTGTCTTCCTTCCGACTATCACACTCTCAGCTAATTCCGTAGTTTGTGTCGTACTCCTGCCATTCCTAATTAGTACATGTTATTTTAGACATAGGCAGAGTCTCTAATAGACAACTTTAATTGTTATTTTGCACACAAATATGTAGTAAAAGATATTTTCATGAAAATATAATGATGCTATTTTCATCCAATCAATCTAAACAATTTCATATATATTACTAAGAAAAGTTAGAAAATTTTAAAACGTCATCTACTTTTAGGCGGAGGTAGTCTTTTGCAACTTTGTATGGTTAAGACCATGCGCTACTTAGGATATTATATAGATACATGCATGAGATGTGTTGAGATATATTGCCCTCCTTTCCCCATTAGCTTAGACTTTTGGGTGAACTGGTTCGGTGCATGCAATTCAATATGGTATCAGAGTCAAGAGGTCTCGAGTTCAACACTCGGCTAGCGCAGTATTTATAAAAATATATTTGCGGCCTACATTGATCCCACGTCTAAGGCCTAGAGAAACCTTTTTTGGGTGAACTGGTTCGGTGCATGGCCTAGAGAAGTCTTTTTTAGGTGAACTGGTTCGGTACATGCAATTCAATAATATTGGCTATGTTTTTCTCTATAAGTTATAGCTGATCGAAAGATTTGAGCTGAGATCTTGCGCGTACGATGGATGGTATATACACGAGGTGGACTTGGCGTGCGGACGCGCATGGTCTTGTCTAACTAATTTCTCGCTTACACATCGCAACGAGGCGCACGCGAGCAAGTGAGAGCTAAACAAAGGCGATTGCTAATCATGCTGTGTATACATTACTCATTAGAGCCCTCTCGCGAGTGTACTCATTAAGGTGGGGAAAGCAGAAAAGAATGGAGCAAATTGATGTGAAATGTGACGAATTAGCCACGCTCTAGCTAGGGGACCGAAATGTGTATGAAAGCATGATAATCAATACTTGATTCTTCAGATATATATACGTCATAGATATGGTATCCATACTACCAAGTACACAAATGCTATGCCCATGACCACATTAGAAATGCTTAATATCTGCTAAAATTACTGTCATATATCAATCAAATTCACTCATGAAATTGACGCTAGCTTGTATGTATATATCTACGTTCCTTTCATAACATGTGGTAGAAGAAATTGATGAAAGCATACATAACTATCCCAAACATTTGAATACCTGGGGAACCTGGAGCCGAGGATGTCCTTCTGACCGTACTTGCGCCACGTGTAGCCGTCGTCCGGTGGCAGCTCGGTGTTCCCCGTCCGCTGCGCGGGAACCATCACCATCAGCCTCTCCCCGCTCTCCCTCCTAAACCAAACAAAAAATTTAACATCATTAGCTTAATTTAACAAACTCAAATCAAATAGCCGCCGTCTCATTCACAAACTAGCTCTCGATCTTCACAGATTAATTAACTAATTAATCCTCATCGGATCCTGTCGTATATATAATCTCGTAATTAAAGTGCTTCATTCGATCGGCCGTGTAAACCCTCGTGTAACTTCTCTGCAACGCCTCATGACTTGGCAAGCAATTGGTCCGTCGCTGTCGCGGAGAACAAAGACTAGGAGAGATGCGTGCGACGAAAATTCGCTGGCGTTCCAAGCCATGACGTGGTAAAGGGTCTCCGGGTTTGAACCGTTGACCCCCAAAATTTAACGAACGAGTACAGGGTGCCAGAACTGTACGTACGGACGTACCTCCTCCTTCCCTGCCGTGGTTGGACCGGCGGCGGTGACCGGGATGACGCTAGCCGTCTCAACGGGCCGCCTGACGTGCCCGCGCCGTCCGCCGCGGCGCGCATCTCGGGCGGTGCTCGCGCGCAGAACATGTCGCCGCCGGGCATGTGGAACGGCTCCTGCAGGCGCGCCAGGCGCGGCGAAGGCGCCTCGAGGAACGGGCTGGCGCCGGCGGCGTCCTCCGAGCAGCACAGGCCGAGGAGATCTAGCGGCGGGCGATAGTCCCCAGCCAGCTGAGCCGGCGCGGCCGCGGCCGCGGCCACGCCCACGCCGTGGGGCTGCTGCAGCATGCGGATGGCCCTGTTGTAAGCGTGGACAATGGCGTGGCAGCGCTCGGCGAGGTAGGCCGGGTCGATCCGGGTCCCCGAGAGCTCGCTCATGAGCTCGCCGGCGAGTCGGAACGCCTCGTTGATCTGCGACAGTACCTCCTCCATCTCTCCTAGGTTGTCGCCGCTGATCGCCGTCTCCTTGCTTTCTCGATGATCAAGGTATCTGAGTAGTATTGCTAATGGAGAACCTAGGTGTGGTGCAAGGACGTGCATGAACAATGGAGGAGTTTGTAATTTGTTACGAGGTTAAGCAAAGTAAACTGTAGGCTTTTGTGTGTTAAACCACTTACACGTATAAGCTATATAAGGGAGGGCACCATATGCTATGTAGGAAACAACGTGGCACATACTTGGTTAGCAGACTGCATGCGGTAAGAAAGAACGAACGGGTCATTGGTCATTGAGAGGACTACATTAATTACTAGCTTAAATATTGGCTGCTGCTGGTCGAGTCACTTTCTCACTACTCTTGGTTGGGTCATGGGGAAGACCATAAAAGTTGAAAAAGGAATTCCGCATGGAAGGATCTTAATTCTAGCTTCTAATTTTCTTCCCTTCTTTGGCCAAGGACCATTTTTTGAAGGTATTTTTGCCGACGACTTTGTTCAACCTTTTCATTTGAAGAGTCTCCGGCAAATTAAAAAGACTGACACGTCACAACCATTAGTAATTTAGTGGCTTGACCGTGGCATAAGGGATATATGCCCATTAGTGGCGTCTATCGACTCAATTGCTGCTCCCAATCGAAACACGGTTCGGCTGATAACCACTCGGTAATTGGGTTGATTATTTTGTCCCAAAGAATAATATATAGTCTCATAAGCAAAATGGTATAGATGTAATGTTACAAAATTAGTGCCATAGCTAACTTCCACGATTATTGTAGTAATTGTTTGATTCCACTAGTTGCTACCTAGGTGCACAACATATATATGATCTACGGAGGAAACATGTAAGAAAAAGACGATACTGAGATTCGTTAGCAGGGGTTAGCAAATGTGCCTATGTCCCCGGAGTCTTTTTTTAGATACACTGTCTCACATATTATTAATAATTAATATGCTGATCTCAGTTATTTCGAGTACCTTGGTCTAACCGGCCTCAACAAGTCATTTTGACCGGCCTCTGCTAAGGTTTGATTACGCCCCCTTGTCAAAACTCTTATGCGGCTCAAATTAAAACGTGTGGTAACCCCTCTTATATAGGAGGACCATATCCATATATCGTGTAATACCAATAATATTACAATATTACGACTTCCCCAAGTCCGACACGTACTCTATTCATACACATATTCGATGCCAACTCAACATGTGAATATTTGCTAGTTGATGAATATATAGCTTGTTCATATCTATACCAATATAAAAAGTACAAGTTAGGCTTCGACCCAACCAATCATATTTAAGTTGGGTTATCACACATAATCAGCCTTAATTGTGTTGGCTCCTAACTAATTACACCCATCAGCCATTCTCTCACCCGCTTTTCACACGTGGAGATCCATCTCTTACCTCCACAGACTTCGATATCCCTCCTATGACCCCCTCCCCCAGCCCGACTCCTTTGGCCTCCACTACTACAAAATAGGTCACCACAGACGGGCCAAGAAGGCCATCACAGACGGGCCAAAATAGGCCATCACAGAGGGGCCAAGAAGGCCATCACAGAGGGGCCAAGAAGGCCACCACATAGTGTCCGTCTGTGATGACTCATGTCATCTCTGATAACAGTCATCACAAATGGGCAAAAAACAAGACCCATCTGTGATGACATTTTCAGAACCCAAAAAACTATTTTAATGGCTAGCCGAATGAAATGCTAGCCATTAAAATGATTTCAAATTATCATAAGCAAAGAATGCACTGAATCGTTCATACAAGTTAATTAGTTGCCATGAATGTTATATCCAAAAGGATTATGAAAAGCTGCATTATCTCACAAGCATTTAGTGACAAGTAAATAAGAAAAAATCAATCATTCTCTTTATTCTCTTTTCTACTGCCTCCTCCCATCTAGTGTTATCTCATGAGTATGCACTCAACACAGCCATTGATTTCCCTTGCTAGCATACAACGATGCCAGAAAAGCTTACAATTAATTACAAGATGGATATACTCCAAGGCAACAAAGAACAAGGAAATCCAAATTCTAACAATGTTTTGCATATATGAAAAATCAAATAATCATCAGTCCATTTCTAAGAGAGAAACTGTTCTGAAGTGATGTGATATAGGTTGCACGAAAGAATAGCTGATGTATCTAACTAACATTGACATCGTGAAGTACCTGAGACATTCTCCAGCCATCAGACAACAAATTTTTCTTGTGTTCTGTAAGAATTAAAAGGACAATGTTAGCCAAGTGTAAAAATATAAAGGATTGTGATAAGCTAAAGTTGATGCAATCTTAACCACCCATTTAAGCGAAATGCTTTGAGGTATACTCTTGTTTTTGTTAGGAGACCACATAAACATATGGCATATTAGGTGCAAATAGCATCATTATGTATAAACACTAGTATAGAAAAGATCATCGGAAGTAGTTGAAATATAACATCCGAGGTGGTCATCCCCTCCGCCTCTAAATATTGGTTGTGGATATGGGGCACATATCGGAGGTGGTCATGAAACCGCCTTGGATATTAGGTTATTTGAGGAAGGTTGTCCGAGACGGTTAGGTTTACCAAACCGCCTTGGATATTTGGTTATCCGAGGCTGTTAGGTTTACCAAACCGCTTTGAATATATTTCCTAATAGGATTGTTTTAACTGATTTGCTAGCCATTAATACATTAAATTACATAGTTCGTATATAACGGTAGATTCACACACACACACACACACATATATATACACCAAACAATTTGATCATTCTCGCGTCATAGCACAAGTTATTCACCAATTGACATGCACATACAAAAACAAAAGTACACAAGTTATTCACTTCTCACATCCACTTCATGCATATATATACTCAATTGATAGCCAAGTTATTCAACAATTTTTAAGAAAGCAAATTTATTCACATGCGCATACAACCACTTCTCACACTGTCAGCAGTTTCATAATCGCAGTCTCCATTTATGACCGATCTGTCCATGAATAAGAAGTTTCATTTGTTAAAAACTGAAATTCATAAGAATTTAGAATTCCATATTCACATGTTAACATCGAGAGAAGAACTAAACATGAAAATTTGAAACGACAAGTGCAAGTACAATTGGAATCCACAAGTTTGAAAGACATATAAATTTAGTTACTAGCAATTTTGACTCTATTGGTGACACAAAGCTCGCTCGCTATCGTAGTATAAACCTAATTAACTGCAATCCTAGGTTGCTAGCTTTAGGGCGCTAGCGGGTGACTAATCATACTTTGTGATGAGCTCATTATTTAGGAACGTAGCTATGTGCGACCAGATTTGGGCCATGTCTATATCTTCCAACTGTGTGATTCACATGAGTTTCTCGCCTTCTTGAAGATATGAAGCTTACACTCAGGGCAAATAGCATGAATAAATGCTATACACTAGTGGGTATGGTTTCGTACTGCTAAATTACTGAACTTTGGTTTATTGCAAAGGGCTAGCATATGGAAGCACACATTGTACCCACAAAGGGCGGATCCTTGGGGTTGCTGCCGGCACTACAAAATAGAATATCGATTAGCTATAGAGGGCATAAGTATGATGACATTAGTACGAGGAGTTATGAACATTAGGGAATACCTTAAACTAGGAGTCATGATGTAACTTAGCGGACATTCCTTCCTTGTGGATCCCTCCCTCTTTGACGTACTTGTCAAACACCCTACGTGATTCAAAACAATAAGCCTTAGCATGTCATTTCAAAAGAAATAAAGAATAGCCATCTATGATGAGCAAAGTTTTGGTACTCACTCGTCGAGTAGATCTATGACCTCCAAGTATGAGGGTTTGTGCCGATCATGGTTACGCCTTATGGAATCAAGGTAACATACCTTATTCAATCTTGGCACGATGACGATGAGGATCCAGTGCCCCTTGATTATATGATAAAAAGTTATGATATGCTTAGCGGTTGAAAACAAAAGAATTTGCAAGGCATATTGTTTAACCCGATAGGCAACCTGGATGCAATCTCGTGCGGAGTACTTATGGAATATATGCACAACGTAATTCTGCATGAGGTTCTTATTTATGCTGATGCATTGCACCAAGACCAGGTGTGGGTCGGCAAACGCCACAGAGTTTTGGATCTTTCTTTTCTCGCTCAGATCAATAATGTATCTGAGCATAGGACAACAATGAGTTATATGTATGCACTTAGTGGTATTAAAACAAACTTGCGATGTATTACAAGAACTTACAGCGTAAATCATCTCATGAGGCCGGCGTCTAGGTCATGGTAGTGGAACATTTCGAACATGTCAGCGAATTACACCATGAACATATTGGCTTGAGTGTGTTTGAAGTGTTCCTCCATGAAGTAGACTATGAGGCTGAATTGGTGATGTGGGAATGGCCTGTTTGATACGTCGAGGTAATGGTCAGGAAGCTTTTGGCAGGCTAGGACAAGATTCATGTTGTTATCCACCATAGGTTTTCCCGGTACGTATTGACGAGCCAACTCCGCCATAGGATATTCAACATTTGCCGCCAAATTCATTGCGTACTTCTTCCGGGAAACTTTCAGCTTCGACATGGCCCCTTGACTCTTGGTTTCAACATGAAAAGGCCGTGTGCTCTCCACATTTGGTGCCGAGAGTTGAGAAGGTAGCAACCGATGAAAAGTACGCATTGGCTGAGGTAGAGTTAGGATATTGGAAACCTTTGGTGGATATTGATGCACCACCGGTGAAAACCTCATTAACCCACCTGCCGGTGAACGAGGAGGATTAGACAACGTATTCGGTGCTAATTCGAGGGCTATGTCCTTCTTTGGCCACTGAATGAAAGACCCAACAGTGTCGCTTAGCATCTGCATCTCGTCCCCTTCTCGGGTGTTAGGCAAGGGGGAGTTGGTAAAGGTCGGGTTGACAGATTCCACTTGCACTCACGCGTAACCTGGCGCTAATGGGACACCGTGTAACACCGTACCTGGAGGAGATGGCCACACCTGACAAAAGGCTGCGTACATTGCAAAGTTTGTTGTTGCAAACTATATCTTCATCTTGCACCGTGCTGGACCCCCGAATTGGTCAATGGGAGAAGATTCGTCAACGCCCGACGTGCAGCTACTCCAGCGGGTGCCTGGACTTGCGATTGCAACCCTTTCTTGAAGGTACTGTGCTGACAGCTTCTCCTCCATGGCTCTCAATTTTCCTCAAATTTTGCTTCAAATGAGGAATTTATCTGCACTTCCAACAGCTCGGCCTTGGCTTTCTTCCTCTGCCTTCTAGCCTCTTGGCTATCGCAGGTGAATGCTTTGCCCCATGGTCTGAGATTTTCAAAACCCCTGGTGCGTCCATACAGCTCCCTGGTGCCAATAACCTCGAAGAGTATCTTTCTCCTGATTGGGCAGAAACATGTCTTGAGTTGCTTGCTCATTTAGCCCTACTATTTTCTGGTAGACTCCTCCTCATCTGGGTGTTGTCAGATGTGTTCACCATGAGGATTAACCTTTGTCCTCGCCCTGCACTAGTCTCAGGGCAGACTATTGATAGGTTATTGACCGTACTTAGTTGCTTCCTCGTCTTCCTTTGCCCATTTCTTCTTCGGACCGACGTACCCTGAGGTGTCGACAATGTGTGGGTTCTTGTTCCTCCTTGCTAGCTCCTGTTCCTTCTAGCTTTCTGCCTAGAACTCCTCTGATGACATCAAGGCACAGAAATCCGCCCAGTCTTCTTCCGTCACATTCGGGTATGCTTGGCTAGGCTGTTTGTCTTTCTTAACATAGTCCTTCACCAGTCTGTGGTTGAAATTCCTCCAACACTTCCCCGCTGCTAGGAGAGTAGCTTGGTGGAAATTGGCTTCGGCTTCTTCTGGGACTTTGAAGGATCGCTTCACTTCGGTGAACAAGACATTTCGCTCCACTCATGCGAGCTCACCCCAATCTTCCAAGGTGATTCGAACCCTTGAACGAGCGATGGCCCCGCATGTGGTCTTCCACTTCTTCCAGGTTTCTTCCGTCTCAGGAACTCTGGTCACCGGATCCATGCTCTCAACTATCCATCTGCCCTCTAGCCTCACTGAAGGCTTTGCAGGGAGCTTTTCTTGAAGATGATAACGGTCTTGGTGACCTCACCGGTGATGATGTAGGGCAGGGGTGGGGAGGGGGAGTTCATCTCCATTCTAAGCATGAAAAAGTATTATGTCAGTTGTTGGATTAACAAAATAATTTCTTGAAGACTAATTATTAAAAAATTATGTATAAATTGATAAAAAGAACTATGATCACAAAACCTAATTAAACATCACTGAACTAATAAAACTACCTCAAAAAATGACCATATGATGCATCCAATAGGGTCTTCATACATGCATACATTCACTGGAACTAAGTGAAAAATGTGAGTTATATCAAAAAACCACCAAATTGTGTTTGATCTTCAAGTATGAGCAATGATGCTGAAATGCCTAATTAATTATTTGTACTTTTGCAAAAAATCATGTTTGATCTTCCCAACAATAGTAAAGACAATATGTTTTATCAAGAGAATCATCAATATTCAATCAGTATAGTTTACTGCACGTTCTTAAAAATTAAATACAATAGCCTTCATACTTGTCACTATGGCACAAACAATTCTCCAAATTAGACAAGAGTAAATTTTGGATGGTATTCTAAACGAAGTAACAGTACTATACATTCTTGAACATCACTGTAAAGTAATAAAGTAGGTTTTGCTAGGCATATATCACAATGCAAGAATGTTGCATTCAAATGTATCACTGTAAGTAACAAATATATAACCTACTATGACTTAGGGAAAGAAGGGCAAGGGGCTGTTACATGCATTTGACTTAAAACTAGTTAGGTTATCCAAAGTGGTTACCTTGAACTGACTGCCTCAGATAAGCATATAGGAGGTAGTTGCTTAACAAAACCGCCTCGGATATCATGTTATCCGAGGTGGTTCCTACCGAGAAACTATCTTGAATATCATGTTATCTAAGGCGGTTCATTCCAAGAAACCTCTTCAGCAGCGTAACCTTCGACAATACTTCCATTTGGTCGATACTTATTTCGCACATAATGATTCAGGATTCCCACGAATCTCTTGTATGGGTACATGCTCCAAAGGAAGACTGGCCCACACATCTTGATCTTGTGCATAATGTGGACAATGCGATGGCCCATTATATCAAAGAAAGATGGCGAAAAATACATCTCTAGCTGACATATAGTCTCTGCCCCTGCTAACTCTACATCATCTAATTCAAACACATCCATCACCTTATGTGAAATCTTGTTTAAGAAGAAGCACGTTTTCATGATTTTCTCTTGGATGTTAGGCGGCAGAATTTTTTTGATTGCAACTTGGAGCATTTGTGTCATCATAACATGATAGTCATGAGACTTCATGCCGATCAGTTTCAAGTCTTGCATCGAGACAAGCCTCTTTATGTTGGTGAAGTAGCCCGATGGACTTTCAAGCTATGCAAGAACTTGAAAAATTCAATTCTTTTAGCCTTGGACTTCATGCTGATCAGTTTCAAGTCTTGCATTGAGACAAACCTCTTTATGTTGGTGAAGTGGCCCAATGAAACTTTCAAGCCATGCAAGAACTTGCAAAGCTTAGTTTTTGGCCTTGGATAAAGTGTAATAGGCAGGCGGATGTATGTCTTCCCATTAGGTAGAACTGCAGGTGCGAACTCAGGTTTGATTTCCATATCAAGTTCTGTCATAACACCATCCTTTGTCTTGTCCTTGATCTTCAGCAATAGTCCTAGCACTGTCACATACATTCTTCTCTATATGCATGACATCGATGCAGCGCCAGACATCTAGGTCCTTCCAATATGGTAAGTCCTAGAATATCGATCTCTTCTTCCAGTACGCGGACTCTTCTATGGCCTTTTGTTCCGACCCTTACCAAGCACAACATTGACATCATTAACATTTTTAAAAATCTCCATACCATTGAAAGGCTGTGGTTTAACACTGTTCTTCGTTCTCGTGTTGAACAATTTCTTCCACCCGCGGTAACGGTGCCTAATAGGGAGGAATCTCCAGCGACCCATGTACACGACTTTCCCGTAATTCTTAAGACTTAAGCACATTGTATTCTCCATGCATATAACATAGCCTTTGTATCCTTTCATCATCTGACCAGAAGTGTTGCCGAGAGCGGGAGAGTCCTAGATTGTGTAGAACAACATGGCCTGCAGAGTGAAGTACTCTCTTTTATCCGCATTCCATACCTACACTCCTGTGTTCCACAGTATTTGTAGATCATCCATCATAAGTTAGAAATACATATCGATGTCTTTACCTAGTTGCTTAGGCCCTTCGATAAGTATCGACACCATAATGTACATCTATTTCATACAAAATCAAGGAGGTAGGTTATACATACTGAGAAACATGGGCGAGGTGCTGTGTCAACTGCTCATGTTGCCAAATGAATTCATTCCATATGTACTCAGCGCAAACCATACGTTCCTAGTTTCTGCAGCAAACAGAGCATTATTCATATCGATGTTTCTCCACTGAATAGCTTCAGCTGGGTGTCTTAGCATTCCATTAGATGTCTTCCGCTCCTCAGCATGCAAGCGAAACAGCTTGCTTCCTTTGGGTTCACAAATAAACATTTCAAGCGCGGGATTACAGGCAGATACCAAGCAACCTTGGCCGGAGTCCCCTTTGTAACCTCGATGCATTCAGCGGCTCCATTTGGTCCAATCTTACCCTTGTACCGAGAAGCCTTACACACTGGGCATGAATGTAAGTTTACAAATTCTTTCTAGTACAAGATGCAATCGTTCCGACATGCATGTATCTTTTCAATTTCTAGTTCCAAGGGACAAAGCACCTTCTTCACTCTATATGTGTTTATGGGTCACTCGTTCCCCTCCGAAAGCATGTCCCCTAGGAGGCCCAACAACTCGTTGAAGCTCTTGTTGGATTAGCTATTGCTCCGTACAGCTTGAATAGTTCAAGCACACCATATAACAACGTGAACTTAGCCTTGCATCCTGGGAATAACGGTTTCTCCGAGACCCCCATCAAGCCTATAAATTGTTGGTACACTCTATTAGTTCCATGCCCTTCAAAGTCATGCAACATCTATTCCAGGTCAGGCATTGAGTTTGCATCATTGGACATCTGATCATCCGAATCACAATCAATATCAAATGGCATATCAGTTGCTTCATTGGCAAGAATATAATCATCTGAGACTATAGCTTAATATTCACCATCCTTAGTCCAACTTGAATACCCTTCCTTGAGACCTCTTTTAAACAAGTGGAACTCAATACGAGAGAGCTAAAAAATCCTTAGGTTACAACAGTCCAGGCATGGACAATACGTGTCTGCTCTCTCCTCTCTCAACATGTTTGCCTCGGCAGCTGCTAGAAAGGCTCTCACACTATCTCTATACGCATCAGTGTTGTGAGCTCTATACATCCACGTTCGATCCATCTATGTTGTGCATATAAAAAGTTTAAATTAAAGTTACAAATATAAAGTGCAACAACTATGTGACATGAGTTTAACATGTTATCCGTTACTAACACAACCAATTTAAAAAAATAATTACTAACCTAACTAACAAACAAATATAACTAACCTACATGCATTGAGTGTCATCAATTACTAAAATTTGACTAACAAAAGTAATGTTTCTTGCATTTGTAAATTTAGCCACAAATATAAAGCCATCATTTTTATGTTTTTCCATTTTAGCCACAAAATTTCTTAAAAATTATACAAAGCATTCAAATATACAATGAATCAACCATCTCCATGCATCTAATTATGACCATATAAAGCAATATTCTCAGTGTTGAAATAAGAAAGAAAAATCATCAAATCATTGGATAAAATGCTTGTAAAACAAGTCACTAACATTTGCTAATCAACAAGGTATTATTTACTCCAACCATTTTTCCAAATCTAGCTTCTATACTCAAAAGTCGCCACCAAATCGCTCAAAAATGGCCAGACACCACATTTAAGACATATTTTGGTCTACTGGTTTGTCTGCTCGTGCAACACATTTAATATTGTGCAGGATATTGGTGGCAGTTAGATCCACTTACCCACCTTGAAATAGATTATAGGAAGACGGTTATATATTAGCAACCGCCTTCGATGCGGTCATCCAACATGGAGGTGGTTGCTAATATACAAGCGCCTGGGATATGATCCTTATCCAAGATGGTTTGTAATGGATGACCGCTAATTTTTGAAGCGGTTGCTGAGGGAAAACCGCCTCAGATAAGGTCATATCTGAAGTGGTCCCGGATTCCTTATCCGAGGCAGTTAAGCTGTTGTGACCACCTCGAATATCTGTTATTTGTGGTGCTTCGACGTAACCGCCTCGGATAAGGCGCCACCGATGGATGATTCTATATTAGTGAAAATACCTATTCACCAAAATCAACGGCCTTAAAGAACCATCCTATGACACTAGCAGGTTAATAAAGAACATGGAAAATCTGCGCAACAGAGATCACCTCATTATTTTTCCATAAAGTACCATGCAAATATGCAGAACATAAATCATGACCTTATCTCATATAACACGCATTGACTGAACAAAATACTTTTAAGAGACTTATCTATCTAAAGGTTCTTTGAAATTGTCCACATTCTCCGCTGGCTTCGCCAAACTGCAAGAAGAATCTCTCGCAAGTTGAAGGTGCTTGAGAACACACTCTGAATCTACTAATGCAGGACTAAATTAAACACTAGTAGTGAATTGTGTCAGAAACCAAAGCAAGGATTTTGCAAAGAAAAAGTACATGAATTGAGAAGGAACTTGAATAGCAACACATGGATACATTTAGTAACAAGAGGGACGAGTCCTACAACAACTTTATGAATATACACTCACAGAAACCTATGGACACACTGATTCAACAAAGGATAAGAGAGCAGAAATGGGGCGAAACCCTCTCCTTGATGCCGCAAATTAAGCAGTGAAAATGTGCCAATCTTTTTGAACAAGTGTAGTACTATCTAGTATATATGATTCACCAATTTGTGGTGAGTTATATATGCATTCACCGAAGATCATGCCACTCTCCATTAGAGAAGAACATGAACATTAACAAATCGCTAAGCATGACAGGAAGAAAAAATAGTAGCAATAGTGGATAAGTTACAACACAGAAGCATCAATGTAATTCTAATCTTGGTGGAAACTGTAGAGTTTGCGATGTTCGCTTTGCCTGCAAAATCTGCAGTTTCCACCGCACATACTAGCACTACTTACAGGAGCGCACTGGCAATGCAGTAATAACACAATCTAGGGGAGATAGCAGCTACTTGTTACTAGCTGCGGCCACAGCGGTAGGGAGGTCCTTGCTACTGACGAGCACAATCTTCTCGTAGACGATGTTGTTGGAGGGTGCATGGGATACTCCACTGGCGTGATGGGGCGGTGCTTCCCCACGGAGTACTAGGCGAACACCATGAAGAAGGTGAGCAATGTGTTGCATGCTACCGCGCAGCAATACCCAATTAGGTTTGGTGACGATGACGATGCTGAGGAGGGTGTTGAGTGAGCGGGAGTTGGATGTGGGTGCGAGGAAGAAGGCGAGGGAGGCGGTCTTCGATTTGGAGTTTGGGGAGGAGGAGAGCTCGGATTCCCATGGCTCTTGCGGTCAGGGTCGGAGGAAGAAGAGCCAGGGAGAGGGACGGCAGTGGCAGATGTGGAGGAGAGGGAGAGGGGCGGGCGGATGTGGAAGAGAGGGGTGGACAGGTGGATCTGGGGGAAGGGAGAAGGACGGTGGCAAATCTAGAGAGGGGAGAGGGATGGTGGCGGCGCATGTGGAGGAGAGGGAGAGGGATAGTGACGGATGAGGAGAAGGGGAAGAGGAGGACAGAGAGATCGAGAGAGAGGCGGCGGTGGCTTAGAAAGAGAGAGATGAGAGGTACGAAATAGGGTCAGGGTGATCGGGCGCTCAACTGCTGGCTAGGCCAAGAAATCATAGACGAGCCAAATCATGGCCCGTCGGTCTCTGTGTCATCACTGACGGGCGAGATTAAAGCCCATGACTCTCTAGGATCGACCAATAGGTTTAAAATGAGTTCACCAAAGATGGACATAATTTCGGCCTGTTTATGATGACATTATTATAGATGGGCCATTATTATACGTCCCTGATGTAATGTCTAATATGAGGGTTTTTATAGTAGTGCTCCATCCTATGTCAGACCCATCACGCTCCTTTGGATTTCACGTGGTGCCAAACCTGCTGCCCTGTTCTCCCACTGATTCAAGGCACCACACTCATTAGATAATCTAAAAAATTCTTGTAATAATTGAGAAAAAAAGAAAATAAATCTACACCGCTAATTTTGGTACGGTATGCTTATAATAGTGTATGTCGCGGGGACTTCACGGCAATATACATTTTGGTGGATTCGGGGGTGCAAGTGGATTATCTAGACGGGTTCACACGAGGAGAATTTACCCAGGTTCAGGCCCTCTGTGGAAGAGGTAATACCCTACTCCTACTAGATGTTTGATCTTGTCTCGTATGAAGGATTTTTCAGTGGAAGAGTAGCGCGTAGTGCGTACAAGTATGGGAAAAATGAGAAGCCAACCCCCATTCTGGGGCCCTAGCCTAGCCTTATATAGGGCTGACGAGGCTATGGTTTATAACTGCCGAGTCGGCCGAGTTGTGGTAACGGCACACTGAATATATGCCATAACTCCTGATTAAGCGCGCCGTGGTAACGCTGTATTGATGGCATTGTAATGCTCGTCTTGATGGTGTTCTGACATTTCAGCCGAGTGGACTTCATGAGATGCGATCAGCCGAGTGGGCCTCCTGGAGGGGACTTGGGCCACCCTAGGCCTGCTGGGCTGACTCCTTGTCTTGGGCCTACCCAGAGGGGATCCCGCCGTTAGTAGCCCCCGAGTGCTTCAAGGTCTTGATGCAGGCGCCGTCCGGAGATCGAACAGCGTGTGCTGCCGAGTCGCCTATAAAGAGACTTTGATGGACTCTAGGAGTTCCTGAAGAGGTTAGGTATGAGCTAATAGCGGAGAAAGTCTCGGTGATACGCAAGTTTCTCTGCCGGGAAGAAAGATTAGTGGCCCGCTGGGAGGCGTATCATGAATTCTGAGTGAATTCGAACAGCGTCTGGGCTTATCCGAGTTAATCGTTGCCAGCTGGTGTCCGGAGGGGAATGCTTTCGATCTTCAGCTTCAGAACTGAGACTACTGACTTTGGCACTTGGCTCTGAGTCAGAAACCAACTTGTGCCACTGGGGATGCCGAGTCCGTCCTTCGCTCAGGGTGTTGCCGAGTGACCTGCGAACCCTGTTGGGCCGGTCATCGACACCCATTTGCAGAGCTGGTCTGCTTCCGAGTGGGCGCAGTCGGTGTGCCTCGGGATGTTTCATGTTGCTTGGTGGAGTCGGCGCAGTCTTTGTGCTGTGACGCCGCGGGCCGAGTCCAACTCCAAACTGGTTCAGCGACCGCATGTGACGTCGCCTGGTCCTTTCGAACCCAGTCAAAAACTATCTTGCGGGCGCACGAGCCGTCGTGGCTGTGGAAGATGTCATGCGGATTCAGTTGTCACATCGGCTGCCGCATTTACTGCGTTCAGTCGACTGGACTGGGTGCTTCGAGTGCCGGACCGTGATGATGTCTCCTCGAGTCCCGCGCGAGGCGTGCACGGGACGGCTGTTGCTGCAGCGCCTTGTGGCCACGTGTAGCGCACGACCTGGCGGAGCGATTCACCTCCTTCTTGTATAAAGGCAGGTGCGGAGGGGGGCGGAGCAGTTCCCATCTGCCTTCTTCGTTTTCCTCGCACACGCCACCGCAGCCACCAAAGCCTGCAGCCGCGTATTTCTCTCTCTCCCTTTTTGGTCATTCCAAGCTCTTCCTCGTCAGCCTTGACAATGTCCTGCACCGGCAAGGGCAAGAAGGTCGATGCCGTCGCCTCCGCTGCCGCCCTTCCCGATGGTTGGAAGAAAGGCAATTGGGTGCCATCTGTGGTGACCGACCGGATGCTGGCGGGCCTCGCCGGCGAGGGCCTGCTTTCGCCTCGAGCTCTCTGCAACTGGAGGTCACCGTTCTGGGAGGAGAAGCCCGCCCCGCACGTGCACAAGCGTGTGATGCTCATCCCGTTCATCGAGTGGGGCCTGTCGCTACCCCCGCACGACTTCGTGCGAGGGCTCCTCTTCTTCTACGGTCTCCAACTTCATCACCTGAGCCCCAATGGCATCCTACACATCGTGTGTTTTATCACGCTGTGCGAATGCTTCCTGGGGACTCAGCCCCATTGGGGGCTGTGGAAGAAGATCTTCCTTGTGAAGGCGCAGCCGATTAAAACCGGTGAGCGCCTATCGATCTGTGAGGGAGCCGGCATCCAGGTCAAAGCTGGCGCCAAGTACTTCAAGCTGTAGCTTCCCAACACCATGAGGAAGTGGCAGGACGGCTGGTTCTACTGCCCTGATGAGCGCACGCCAAACGCGCAAGAAGGGCTCCCTGAGTACACCGAGGGACCCCCCGTGTGGCAGAAACGCTGGGGTGCCAAGCCGTCGAGTGCGGAGATGCCCAAAGTCGAACGCCTCATGAAGAAGATCAAGTAGCTCCAGGACGAGGGCCTCACTGGTGTTGATCTCATCGTCACCTGGCTGAGTCGGCCGATCCAGCCCCTCCAAGCAAGGGAACACCCGATGTGGGCATACTCGGATGCCACCGACTCGACCAGGGGGTTGGTTAGGGAGCTCTCGGATCAAGACTTCATGGACCTACTGAAGAACTTGACCAAGGAGCACACCGCCCTCGACAGGGTGCCGCATGTGGCGCCCTTCTCTGCCAGCAATCCTCCACCCGCCGTAAGCACCTGTTTTTCGAGTCGAATCCTTTACTATCTTGTCTCACGTTTTGTTCTGAATCCAAGTCCTTCATGTCGTAGACTTTCCTAAACCTGCATTCCATGCCGCCCCTCCCCGAGCATCATCTGGCTTCGGGACCCCTTGATGATGGGGATGTCGACGAGGAAGCCTCCGAAGGCGGGGACGCGGAGGACTCGGAAGACGAAGCCTCCAACGTTGCACCTCCAGCTCGTCTGGTCCCAAAGCAGAAGCAAACCAATGGGGCATCCAGCTCCGGCCCCTCGCAAACGTCAGCGGAATCGGAGCCCACGGAGTCGGCCCCCAAGCGATTAAGGACGGAGCTCGTCAGCGTGACGGGGGAAATTCCCCCTTCCGTCAGTAGGCCAGTCGCCGCCAGAACGACGGGCCTTCCTCCTCCGGAGCGCTGACCACTGCGGGGAGGTTGAAGAAGAAGTCAGGGGTCAAGATGATCCCCACAACCGCCAGGTATGCTATTTTTCAACTAGCCTTTTTGCCTTTTGGTTGTAGCAGATATGTTTTGAGGCTGGTTCCGGCTCGCCACTGTAGCTGCCCAAAGAAAGTGACCGCCAAGGGAGCCGGCCAGTCCAGCATGGCCGCCGGGCTGACATTTGTTCCGCCGCCAGCGCCGACTCCCGCGACGCGGATGGCGCCACCGAAGAGCCCGCCGCGGGTCGTCTTGCCGGAGGCGGCTTCCGCAGCTCCGCTAATAATCTCACCGCGTGGGGATCCATCTGCTGCTCCCGCGACGGTGACGCCCGAGCTGGATGCTGGGGCGAAGGCAACTGTGCCCCCGTCGGGTGCGATTCTGCCGACTGTCAAAGTCACCGAGTCGGTACCACCGACTCCGCCTCGCGTGACAAGCCTGGAGCCGAGTCCGGTGTCGATGGAGGCGCCAGGAACCGACTCCTCTGCGCCTGCTCAGATCAAGGGTTCGCCCGCGCCAAGCGACAAGGCCAAGGGCGGGCTCCCCGCTGACGACGTTGCTGCTGTCGCCGTGGACGCTGCAGCCACCGACTCCTCGCTCCAGCCTGTTGCACCGGAGGAACCAGTGGCGCGGGAGATGTCCACCGGGACCAGTCCATCGGTGGAGTGGAGCCTAGCACTGATTGCTCCATCCGCGTTGGTTGGAACAGCAGCTGGCCAACCGGGTGGCGGCTCGAGGCAGTCTGTGGTGGCTCGTGAGGCCATAGCACACGTCGCCGCCTTTGGCACCAAGATGAGGGAGTTGGCAGGCTCGGCTGACACGCTCGAAAGCTCCATCGTGGTAAGTCTTCGCAATCAAACTTTCTTTCTCCTTTTGGTACTTGTTGGGGGATTAGCCCCCGAGCCTCTGGCCAACTCGCTCGAGCCGGCAAGGGGTTCGCTCTTTTTATTCTTTGCTTTAACGTTGGGGGCACGATCAGTGCACTTAGTGGGTGTAGCCCCTGAGTCTCTAGTCGACTGTTGGGGTCGGCCGGAGACTCTATTTACTCTGAAATGTTGACGCGCTTCGTTTTCTGAATCGGATCTCCCTTTTGACCAGGAGCTAGCTCGATTCGGCGGGAGTAGCCAGGTCCTCTCGGAGAGGAACGCCGCCCTCGAGAAGGCGCTGTCCGATGAGAGGGCCCGGAGTCGGCTGCTTCAAGGGAAGCTGACCGCCGCGGAGAGTAAGCACCCGAATCGCGGATCCTTGTCTTGGAATTCCTTCGCTGACCTGATCTTTTGGGTTGATGGACGCCAAGGCCGAAGCTGCTCGCCTGAGGAAGGAGTTGGAGAATTCCATCTCGGCGGTGAAGGTGAAGGAGATGCTCGAGGCCCGGGAAGTCGAGTATATTCACGAGCTCCAGCGGGCCCGCGAGAGCGTGAAGACCGCTGCTCTGCTTCAGGAGGAGCACCGGCAGCTGGAGGACCGGAACAGGGAGCTCGCCACTGCCAATAGGGCACTCCACTCGAAAATGGCCGAGTTGAGGAAGCGGCAAGAGGAGGCCATCGCTGAGCTTTGGGGCAGCCTCCGGAGCGCAGAGGAGCGTGAGAAGGCGCTTATGGAGCAGCTTAAGGTCGCAAACGAGACCATGCTCAGTAAGCTTCCGAGCCCTCTGCCTTCTTTCTTTGCATTCGCTTTTCTTGCCGAGTATCTTGTAGTAATGCGTGTCCAGACGCTTGGCCAGAGCTGGAGGAGCAGGCAAGACAAGCCGCGCTCCGACTCAAGGAGCTGTCCAAGCCTGCAGCAGAAGCTGCTGACTCCTTCTGGTCGCCCGAGGCGATGGCCAATACTACCGTCACACTTCCAGACCGACTGCAGCAAGCTGTGAGCTTGGTGCAGAATATGAAGGCGGCGGCACAGGACATCTGCGCCGTTCTGTGGCCCACGGAGGAACCTCGCTCCAGCATCTTCGCCCTCGCCGACAAGCTGATGCTTGGTGTTGCGGAGGTGGAAAACTGGAAGGTGTCGGCGGCGTGCTTGGGAGCTGGGTTGGCGCTGGCGATGGTCCTGGCACACTACCCCGACATCGACGTCGACGAAGTCATCGAAGGAGCCCCCATCGACGAAGAGGGACACTCGGTCGACATCAAGGCGTTGCTTCCCCGAGTCCGCCGTGCTGCCAGCTGAATCGCCGAGTTCTCTAACCTGGATGAGCGCGTGGAGAAAGCACCAGAAGAGTGAACACATCTTCATATATTAATCCTCGGGATGTCGAGTGATAATGCTGTAAAGACTTAAGATATTTTGGAGACTTCAGTTATTTCACTCGTCTAAATTTTTTTCTGCGTTAAATCCTTTTGTGTGCAAGCCGACCTTTAGATTTTGCTCTTGCCAACCGGATAGCCGGGTTGCAACTGTAGTTAGGGACGAAGAGTGGGCCTTAGGTGCTGTACACATTTACTTAGACATTTTCCGGAGAGACAAAGTTAGAGGAGTCGGGACGCACCGATTCGCGGTGCACCCAGTGGGTGGAATGAGGTAGCCCCCGGGGGTTGCTCGGAGGAATCAGGTCACTTGGTTGTTTGATGTAGCCCCTGGGGGTTGCCCAAGAGAAACAAACCAGTTTCATAGTGAGATCATAAACAAAGTGATACCGACTCAAGATTGAGTGGAAATTTTTTTATTCATGATCAAACTATAAATTATTAAAAATACAGAGTTTAAGTGAAGAAAGGACGCAGTTGGACAATGTTCCAAGTCCTTTCGGTGATTTCTCCTGATGCCGGGTCCTCCAGTCGGTAGGCACCGTTGTGCAACACCTGGTTGATGATGAATAGCCCTTCCCATGGCGGGGAAAGCTTGTGCAAGCCCGCCTTGTCTTGAATGAGCCAGAGGACCAGGTCGCCTTCATTGAAGGCTCGACCTTGCACTTGGCGACTGTGGTAGCGGCGCAAGTTCTGCTGGTATACGGCCGAGCGGGAAAGAGCGAGCTCCCATGCTTCCTCGAGGAGGTCAAGGTCATCTTGTCTTGCCGACTTCGCATCAGCTTCCACATATGTTGCGACTCGCGGGGAGTCGTGGAGGATGTCACTCGGTATGACAGCTTCAGCCCCATAGACCATGAAGAAAGGCGTGTAGCCAGTTGACCGGTTTGGAGTAGTTCTTAAACTCCAGAGGACGGAGGGGAGCTCGTCGATCCAGCAGCCGGCGGTCCTCTGTAGAGGAACCAGAAGCCGGGGTTTGATGCCCTGGAGGATGAGCCCATTGGAGCGCTCGACCTGCCCGTTGGATTGTGGGTGGGCCACCGAGGCGTAGTCAATTCGAATGCCGTGGTTCCTGCAGAACTGGTGAAAGACTTCAGTTGTGAAGTTCTTGCTGTTGTCAGTGATGATACTGTGGGAGATGCCGAATCGGAAGATGACCCCCTTCAAGAAGTTGACTGCAGTCGGACCATCGAGTTTCATGATGGGCTTGGCCTCGATCCACTTGGTGAATTTTTCCACCGCCACAAGGAGGTGGGTGAATCCCCCTCTCGCTGTCTTGAGCGGGCCCACCATGTCGAGTCCCCACACAACAAAGGGCCATGTGATGGGGATGGCCTTGAGCGTGGCAGCCGGCATGTGTGGCTAGCGGGCGTACCTCTGACAGCCATCACAGGTGCGAATGAGCTCGTCCGCATCGGTGAGAGTAGTGAGCTAGAAGAAACCATGGCGGAAGGCTTTGGCGACGAGTGCCCGCGATGAAGCGTGGTGGCCATAGGTTCCCGAGTGGATTTCCTCGAGTACTTCTCTGCCTTCCTCTGGCGATATGCACCTCTAAAAAACTCCAGTGGTGCTATGCTTGTAGAGGTCACCGTTGATGATGGTGTAGGCGCGAGCGCGACGCACGATACGACGTGCTTCAGTCTGATCCTCGGGGAGCTCCTTCCTTAGGAGGTATGCGAGGAACGGCTGAGTCCAGAGCGGGGTGACAGCCAGGACGCCTTCCTGGGCAGAGTCGGCCATTCCGGAACCTTGGGGCTCGACCTTGGATGACTCGGTTGCCGATTTCATCTTGACAGAAGGTTGATGTAGTTGTTGAAGGAAAACGCCGGGTGGTACCTTTTCACGAGTGGAACCAATCCTGGCGAGGGAGTCGGCTGCTTCATTGTCGGCCCGACGAATGTGATGAAGTTCAAGGCCTTCGAAATGGCCTTCGAGTCGGCGCACGGCAGCGCAGTACGCCGCCATGATGGGGTCCTTGGTGTCCCACATCTTCATCACCTACTGCACCACCAAATCCGAGTCTCCGAGACATAGGAGTCAGCGGATACCGAGTGAGATGGTGATGCGCAGGCCATGTAGTAGTGCCTCGTACTCCGTGACATTGTTGGATGCCATGAAGCGGATCTGCAGCACGTAGTTGAGCTTGTCACCTTGGGGGAAGATGAGGGCCACTCCAGCCCCCGTGCCCGCGAGCATCTTCGACCCGTCAAAATACATGACCCAGTGGTCCGAGTGCACTTGGGGCGGGAGGGATTATGTTTCAGTCCATTCGACGATGAAGTCGGCGAGAGCCTGAGACTTGATGGCCTTGCGGGGCTCATAGTTGATGTCGTGAGGCATGAGCTCAATCGCCCCCTTAGCAACTCGGCCCGTGGCGTCCCTGTTGTTAATGATGTCTGACAAGGAGGCGTGGCTGCCCACGGTAACCGAGTGGGCTTGGAAGTAGTGAATCAGCTTTCGTGCTACCATGAACATGCCGTAGACGAGCTTCTGGTAGTGCGAGTAGCACTGCTTTGACTCGGAGAGGACTTCACTGACGTAGTAGACGGGACGCTGTACCTTCTGCACTTGGCCTTCTTCCGCGTGTTCCACCACCAGGACGACGCTTTCCACCTGATTGGTGGCCGAGATGTAGAGCAGTATGGGCTCCCTTTCCATCGGTGCAACGAGGATTGGAGGTATGGATAGCAGTCGCTTGAGGTCGTCGAAGGCCTTCTGGGCTTCATCGGTCCACTTAAAGGAGTCGGATTTCTTGAGGAGTCGGTAGAAAGGCAATGCCTTCTCACCGAGTCGAGAGATAAACCGACTGAGTGCAGCCATGCACCCGGTCAGTCGCTGGACAGCCTTCAGATCCTTTGGTTTGCCCATCTTGAGGATGGCGTCAATCTTGTCCGGGTTCACCTCGATTCCCGGCTCGAAAACGATGAAACTGAGTAGCTTTCCCGAAGGGACTCTGAAAACGCACTTCTCCGGGTTGAGCTTCATGTCGAACCGCCTGAGATTGGCGAAGGTTTCAGCCAAATCGATCAAGAGATCCGAGCTCTTCTTCGTCTTCACCACGATGTCGTTTACATAGGCTTGGACGTTCCTGCCAAGCTGGTCATGCAATCATTTCTGCATACATCGCTGGTATGTAGCACCAACGTTTTTCAAACCGAAAGGCATGGTGATATAGCAATAAGCCCCAAACGGGGTAATGAAAGAAGTTTTTATTTGATCCGACTCTTTCATCTTAATCTGGTGGTAGCCTGAATAGGTGTCCAGAAGACATAAGCGCTCACAGCCGGCCATAGAGTCGACTACCTGATCGATACGAGGCTAGGGTTTACAACTGCCGAGTCGGCCGAGTCGTGGTAACGGCACACTGAATATATGCCATAACTCCTGATTAAGCGCGCCGTGGTAACGCTCTATTGATGGCGTTGTAACGCTCGTCTTGATGGTGTTCTGACGTTTCAGTCGAGTGGACTTCATGAGATGCGATCAGCCGAGTGGGCCTCCTAGAGGGGACTTGGGCCACCCTAGGCCTGCTGGGCCGACTCCTTATCTTGGGCCTACCCGGAGGGGATCCCGCCGTCAGTGTAGATCCATTCTGTAATAGATATACACCTTATGGTGATCCAGATTATAATGGTCCAGATTAAGTGCATATATCTTTAAAGTCCACGGTAAATACAACTCGAATTTAAAACTAGAAGCGTACAAGATAATCATGTCTGAAACCAATTGCCGAATTGTATTTGCAGAGAAGGTTTTTTCATTTCTTCTTGCACACATGCATGTGTTTCCATAGATTGGCTTTGCTGCTATCCTAAATTCATATCTACGATGTGAAAAAGGAAAACGGAGAACCATGCATACGGAGGAGATCGAAAGAAACATCCGAAGGAATAAACAAAAGAATGAAAGCCGGTTCGAAACAAATATAGCATTGTCCAAATGATTGTATTCACAGGATAAATATTTATCTCTACGTATATCTATAAAAAACATGTGAGATTTAGGGCAACATATTAATCATTTTATTTTTTGAATTTCTCAAATCAACCGAAAGAAAATAAAAGATCCATACCGTTTATTTTCATGAAGTTGAGTATAACGGTGTAGATTAGTTTTATAATAAAATGTTAAGATCTCTCCACCACTCATTTTAGTGGGTTCAAGGCACCACGTTGATCCAAATAAGATCTAGAAGTTCTCACGTCAATAGAGAGAAGAAAAGATCTACATTACTTATTTTGCGAGGACTAGACTATAACGGTGAATATTAATTCAATAATTGAATGCCAAGATCTACACCACCTATTTTGGAGTGGGCTAGATTATAACAGTGTACCCATAGTAGGGGCGTGTCATTCCGCTGACACCATCGAGAGCATTTATGCGACACCATTGTTCTGATATGTGTGCTTTGCATCTTGAGCCTTCGTATAAAATGTGTACCCATTTATTTCGTATAATTAATAAGTCAAATACTTGGTATGTTGGTTTTCTTGCCAACCATTTGATGAGCTACCGGTGATTCAGTCGCTCAGCATTGATTGAATCTGCGAGTTATGCTGTATCCTGACCCATTTTGCGGATTTTACTAGATTCTTTTGCCATAGCAAATCCATGTGCTCGGTGATGTACGGGGATACCACAACCATATGTTGCAATACCGTAAAATTAGCTCGAGCATGTGCATCCGGATCAGGATTGATTCTTTTTACTCCGAGGGTCTCGATACCTTGGAGCCTCCCCGCATGTCGAGATTAGGGTAGACCTATCGCTTTTACATGGGCCATGTAGTCAGAATCGAAATCAACAACCTCTTCAGTTGCATAACCTGCAACAATGCTCCCCTTCGGTTGGGATCGATTCCGTACAACTTGAGAATTCTCATGTGTGCTGTACCCGGTCTTTAAGCCAGATAAACCTCTGTGTTTTCTGTACTGGTCCCATGATCAGTAGTCAGTACATACAAGCTGCTTGATATCATAGTTATACAATATCGAGTTTGATACACAAATAGTCATTATGGTCGTTATTGGTACAAACCAGCCTATTGGCCAAATTAAAAGAAACTATGGTGGAAAGATACACGTGGTTGTTTGCCCATCAATATGTCATGTTGTGTGGAAAATTAAGTTTTCAATTAAATAAAAGAATAGTAGATTCTAAGGCAGTTTTGGAAAATCATTTGTAACTCAAATGATCATATCATTGCATGGGGTAGTTTTCGCTACCCCTTTTCTCATCTCAGCTCGATAGCTTCGCCTATCACCTATTAAGGTTCCCGCTACCTATCCATACTACCCCTTGTAGCACGACTAGGCCTTTCTTCTGCAATTCCTTGCTACCCGGCTATAGCGTAAATTGCACTCTGAGGACACATCATGCCCACATACTTAATCTCTTTTCTAAGTTTTGCAAACAAAACTTATTCTAGCCAGTGTGTGGCCTTGCCAAATTGTGTCCATAATCGAGAATGCGGCTATTTAAATAGATTTAACACTCTGTAGAGGTTGTACGGCTTTACCCACAAGATGTAAGTCCCCCTTGTTGCCAAGCGCTACGAATACACTTGACGAGATGTATCGGCAGGGTTATTACAATGAGATATTTCACCCATTTTCATACTAGTGCTTGACCCGCTAGATAAGATTTACCCAGTTTCGCTTGTGCTCGGCAATTCCCGACCCACAACCTGAAGTGGACTCACCTTTATGTTGAACAACTTCCTATGTAGCCACGCAGAGATCTTCTAGGGATATCAATCCATCTAGCACAATCTTCCTACTACCCATGGGTCCAGACACTAGTACTCGACAGGATAATCAGCCAAGTCCTTCCCACAAAGGCCATGTAGACGTACGGGGTGAACCTGATTTAGTGGCATTTAGGCTCGGTACTTGATTGATTCGAGCGAGACTCCATGTTACCACCCGACAACCATGCTCCTACCAGCTACGTCAACCTCCCCAAAGTCCTCTTAACATTCTCACCCGATTCAAAATCATCTCCCATTTGATTTTGGGTTTTTAGTAAAATCTCTTTCAACACCTTCCTTGGGCAACTTACATCACCTGAAAGGTTCTATTCCCCAGACCCAAAGTAATTCTCGAACCAGTAAATGTTTTGGGAGTTTTATTCTAGAGCAGGACTAAGCTTGGCTTACAGCCTATATGTCTAGTACCTCACTGGAACTAGAATGTCCAGTGTCTATTTTTAGGGCTAGAAAACTATATCATGTCGGGTCCTTGGCCATGCATGTATAGGTGATAGCTACTCTTAGCTTAACATAGCATTGATACATACATAGCATGAAGTTCGCAAGAAAAATACTTAAGTACGGTATATATGGGATTCAACATGGTCAAGGTGAGAAATGCTTGCCTGGTAGTTTCTGGTTCTGTTCCTGACACGGGGGTGATTCCGGATCCTCCTCACGCACGTACCTCACTCCGTCTACTACACGTCAAAGGAAAAGGCAAATTAACAACCAAGCGGAGTAGCACCAAAACAAAAACCAAATGATGGGCATGCTTAACCAAAGATGGTACTAACATGACGAGGTACCAGGCCTTTTTGTATTAAAGTTATTGACTTTAGGGTTTTAGGGTTTTCGGAAAAGGTTAGACCCTTGTGTTAATCTTCCAGTTTTTAGGTTATGGGTAGATCGTTGCAGGAACTGGAGAAGTGCTATATGTGGAACTTGTGCGGGTAGTAGTTTTATAGGGTTCCAGACCCTAGATCAAAAGAAAGAGAAGAAAAGGGGTTTTTGAGAGATTTTTATACGGAATGAAACAAGGGTTAAGGGATTTCAGGTTTCTTAGGTCCTATCTTAATAGGACTTGTCACCTTTAGCTAAGTGAAGGTTATCAGATTGTAAAGTTTAGAAACCTTTGGATTTCAGGAAAGTGCTTGAACTAAAAGTTGGGAATTTGTTTTAGGTTTCCACAACCAGAAGAAGACCCTAGAGAACCGGTCTGAAGGTGGCCGAACCGGCGGAAGCAATGGATCTCGGTTTATTAAAACAGAAAACGGGAGCCTCATGAAGGATTATGCTATCGCCCCAACGGAAGTACACGTTCTACTAAGAGGAAGGGGGTAGAGCTCCGGGGAGCATTTGTGGACTTTGGCCGTGGCGAAAATTTCAGAAATTTGAATCTAGAGTTCGGAGAGGGTAGTGGATGGGAGTGTAGTGGAGTTAACGGTTGGGCTCGAGGAGGTTCGTTGAGGATGTATTCACAGGAGGTAAGGGAGCAAGGCTTGGGGAGAATTGGTTGGTGCAGCATCTTGTGAGCGTGGAGTAGAAGGTCCTGGTGGACGTTGCGAGCTCCGGTCTACCTTTTATAGGTGGGGCGGTGGTGAAGCTGTGGGCAACCGCTGCAATGGCTCGACCAAGGTGATGCGATGACTCATGGGGAGAACAGGGACGGCGCGGCACTGCTGGGGGCCGAGGCGGAGTGCGTGGCAAGACGAGGCGCGAGGGGTAGTGGGTTAATCGTCGGACGGTGCGGCTCACCGCTGTTGATGTCCACTGTGGCATGGCCAGGGCTGGCTGTTGCGCGTACTGAGCAGCATCGGCGTGTCCTGACCTACTCGGGCGTGCACGGGAGTGTCCGCTGTGCCAGGGGTGAGGTGATGAGGTATACAATGGACTAGTAAAGTTGGGCACCGAAAAACTACAGGAGGAATAGTGGACTATTGTGAATGCCAAGTTGTGCCACCGGCTCGGGTTTAATGGAGAGGACAAAAGAGAGGTAGTTGTGACAGAAGAGAGGCTCTACAATTTTTTTAGCTATTTCCGTTGAAGTTTGCTTATGATTTCATGTGAGGAAGAAATTTGAGCAAGTTGTTCGATGGGGTTTAATCATAATTTTTAATCATAAGGTGCACATATTTTTGTGTAACTGAGCTTTTGGTAGGTTGAGGAGCATTGTGAATTTTTCTCATATTTTTTTGATGTTTATTTCTCTAGGTTGCATTTCAACACCCTAGTCTGCCTTAAATATTTTTGAACCAGACTACCCCATATTATTTTATATTAATGTTGGGAATATGTTTAGGATTCTTTAGGAATTTTCCCAGAATTTTTGGAGGGCTGGAAAAGCATATGATACTGTCGTTAGGGTTTCTCCGACAGAATAGGATATTCCGAAAAAAGGAAATATGGCATGGCTAGGGTTTTGAGCTGAGAGATGGTGTATATATCATAGGTAGATGTGATAGTACCCATTATCCGAAGTTGGGGTGGAGGAGTGTGCAGTTAGACGTTAGGATTGGTGTATATATATGTGTATATATATGGTGTGTATGTCGCATTAGGATTTCATGTGCGTGTGTTGTTGCGATGGCATGTAAGATGTTCATGCATGACTTGAGGGGAATGAATTACATGCAATGACATGCCTTGAAAAAGATTTTGAAAATCGAGGTGTGATATCATGTACCTCTCAAATGGGTACATGCTATGTAGGAAGACATGCCCACATATTTTTATCTCTCTCACGAGGTGAATCATGAGATGTGGTATGATATCAAAAAAGGATGATGGAAAATACATCTCAAGGTGATCTAGAGTTATCACTAGACGTGCATGCATAGCATCTAGTCAAAGGGGGTCGATGATTTCAAGGTGCTCCCAGCAAGTTAAGTCCCAAAATATTGAACTCTTTTTCCAAATGTCCTTCCTCAATATATGTCCATATCTGAACATAATATCAATATCCTTAACCATGTCATAGACCTCCTCCGTCATCTTGCATGTACGCAGTCTTGAGCGAGTTCTTGAGATACACACTTGCCATATCATCCAAGTATTAACCACATCCCTTGGCTTGTCCGACAGGTTACCATAGGCAGGATAGTCATTGATGGTTTAGAATAGCAAGCCGTATAAGGTGAACTGTTCTCTTTTGTAGGTGTCCGATACCTCTACACTCTCATTCCACAGTGTTTTTAGCTCTTCCAACAATAGTGCTAGGTACACATCTACGAAATTCCCTTTTTTCTTTGGCCCTTGGATGAGCATGGCCAACAAGATGAACTTCCGCTTCATACGTAGCCAAGGAGGAAGGTTGTACATACATAGAGCCACTGGCCAAGTTCTATGCCGGTAGCTCATGCTTCCAAATATATTTATTCCATGTGTACTCAGTTTGAGCCTTACATTTCTCGATTCTGTACCAAAAATTGGATACCTCCTGTTGATATTTCTCCACTGGATGGAATAAACCAGGTATCTTAGTTTTCCATTGTTCTTACGATCCTCTGTATGCCATCGTATGAGTTTCGCATGTTTTGTATCTGCATACAAATGCTTTAGATAGGGAATTATAGGAAGATACCACACAAACTTAGCTGGAGTTCTTTTCTCTCCTCGTTGCGCTCTGGGTCATCATCTTCAATGTTACGCTGCTTGTATCGAGATTTCTTGCACACCAGACATACATGCAAATTCTCATACTCTTTAAAGAGGATACAATCGTTCCGACAAGCATGAATCCTTTCTACTTCCAATCCTAGAAGAAAAAATCTTCTTGGCTTTATAAGTGCTTGTGGGCAACTTGTTTCTCTTTGAAAGCTTATCTGCCATGAGTTGGAACAATGAGGTGAAACTTTTTTCGTACCAACCATTGTTTGCCTTCAATTTGAACAGTTGAAGAATGGAAGGCAATATTGTGTATTTGTCTTGCAGCCAAGAATAAATGTTTCTCCGAGTTCTCCATCAAGCCTAAGAGTTTATCATATTTTCTCCCACCTAGGTTGTTCCACTCTAGATCATGCATCATCTGATTTAGATTATTATCAGTCAGCAGCATATCGTCATCCTCGTGATCTAATTCACAATCGACATCATCTTCCCTGCTCATCACCTCATCGGCCCCGTGCATAATTATCTGCTCTTCGCCATGACTAGCCCAGCTTGTATAATCATGTACAAAAGCCCTCCGAATCAAATAATCTTATATCTGAAGTGTGTCCTTAAATATCTTCTCATTCTCACAGTCATAGCATGGCAACACATAAATTTAGCCCCTTATCAACATATCATACTGTGCTACTCTTATAAATTCATTTACACCACTAATGTACTCGTGGGTCACGCGGTTCTCGAGATACATCCAGCTTCGCTCCATTGATGCTACGACACATATAAAACACTAATTTAATTACGCATAAGTATACTAACTTAGAGTACATACCCTAATTTTTCCATATGATCCTAGATCTAAACCCTACACTAGCTACAAATTAATTACATACTCTACTTATAAAGTTTTAAGATCTAAACACTAAACCTTTTAACAAGCATGTTAAATCTACATGATCTTCTCTAAAAAAAGAGATCTAAATAACTTTCGTTCCTCCTTTTAACTAGCTAGGTCATGTAATGAATAATAATAAAATTTGAGATTGGGAACCAATAATTTACTAACCTTAGATCCATCACTTCAATTTCTCTTTGAAATCTGGTCTCCAATGCCCTGAAATCATCTCAAAATCTCATCCACAATGTAGTAGCTACCACAAGCAAAACAAATCTTAGAAACCCAAAAAGATCTGTTTGAAATATGTTTGTTATATTGGTGGGATAGTCATCACAGACGGTTCATCCACTTAATTCGTCTATATGACTCACAATAGGTGGTTGCAAAGCTAATCTTCTGTGATGACTCCACACATCATATATGGGTTTAGGACGAACCGGTGATGAGTAACTACAGATGGGTCAGAACATGCCTGTCTATGATGTGTAGAGTCAACGCAGACGGTTCTTCTTGTCAACATATCTATGATGACTCATCACAGATGGTTCTATCTACACCTGTCTGTGATGACTTGTCAAGCTGTACCCTGTGATCAACAGGAAAGTCAGCACAGACGGGTTAAGTGAACCAATCGTCTGTGATCGTAGTCATCTGAGACGGTTCCGTAGAACCCTCTGAGGTGAAATGTGTTGCATAAGCTTATCTGTAGTAGTGAAGGCTGGGGCGTGACTACACTACTACAAACAACGTCATCCAGGATCGGTATCACTGACGGGTAGCCCGTGCCCGTTAGTGGTGAAATCACTTCACTGACGGGTAGGAAAACAACCCGTTAGTGACGAATATGCAAAGAGCTTCAATGCTATTATCAAAGATAACATCACAGACGGGTGGGAAAACAACCCATCAGTGATGAGTTTCAGTGACGGGTAGATTTCTCGCCCGTCAGTGATGACATCATTTATCACAGACGGGTAGGAAAAATACCCGTCAGTGCTGACCTGTAGTGTAAGCACGGACGAGTAGAAAACTGGCCCGTCAACGATGACCAAACTAGCACTGGCGGGCATAATTTTGGCCCGTCCGTGATGACTTCTTCTATCTATAAATGTGGGACGGCCTAGTTATTTCTGCCAAACCCTAGCTTTCTTTCGCACTACGCTGTGGCCGCCACCGGCCTAGTTATTTCTGCCGCGTTGAAACCTTAGCTTTCTTTCGCACCGCGCTGTGGCCGCCGCCTCCTCCCCGAGCCCCTCTGAGCCTGGATCCGGTCGCCGCCTCTTCCCGGATGCGGTCACCGCCTCTTCGTCGAGCCCGGATCCGACCGCTGCGTCCTCCCCGAGCCCCCTCAAGCCCGGATCCCGTCGCCGCCTCTTCCTCGAGGCTGGCGACCGCTCCTCCGCCTTGCAGCGGTGCCGGCACCGGCGGAGGCCGCCGTTCTCCCCTCTTCGTCGCGTTTGTGACACTGTGCTGCACTGCACAACACACTTTTCTTGGAAAGAGTGGCTTGTGCAGTGTAACCACAATGTCACAATGGTGACGACGCTCTATTGCGGTTACACTGCACAAGAAAACTACGTACTGATATCGTATTCTAATGCGTCTATCGCATTCTAGAGAGTCCATTTGTAGTCGAATGTGTTGTATATATATATATATATATATATATGAGATGTGGACTTGTCAAATTTGCGATGTGCAATTGATGCAGAAAATAGATTAATTTGTATATATTGTCCTGCGCATGCTGGGGCTGCGCAGAGACTGTACATGCAGCTGGGATGTTATGCTGTTTTTCAGAGGTGGCAAGCAAAATGAACTGATGAGGCCAGGAAATTCATGCATAGAAAACATCTCATCACTGACGGGTAGAAATTTCACCCGTCTGTGATCACTCATCACAGATGGGTGAAAATACAACCCGTTTGTGATGAGACATCATCATTGATGGGTTATTTTTTGGTCCATCAGTGATGAAGTATCATCACAGACGGGTCGTTTCTTGACCCGTCAGTGATGAGTTATCTCAGACAGGTGTAAAGACAACCCGTCTGTGATGATCCTGCTCTAGGCGAACGACTAAGAGTGTCATCACAGACGGGTCGTACTTCTATCCGTCATTGATAAAAAGTGTGATGGGCAAATTGAACGAACAACTCACAATTTTCAGGACAACTACAGACCATCAGAGATGATTAAGATATATACAGACCATCGGAAATGATTAAGATATATATAGAATATTGTATTACATACATAATTTATAAAATAAAAATAGATAACTAAAGGTTCTCGAGCGGCAGATCTTCATTGATGGGCTCCGGCACCAGAGAGAGCACCTTATGGACCATGAAGAAGCTCACTCAGTTGACACCCCACTTGATGTACTTCTCGTGGAGGCGGCGGCACATGGTGCGGCGAGTGGTGCGCTCCGACGCACTGGAAGTACGGGAGATGAGGAATCGCCCCGACTCGTGGTGTGCTTCCACGTTGAACTTTGCTCATGGGTACTTCTTGGCCAACACACAGCGGATGACGAAGGCGTCGGAGTAGCGTACTCCTTGAACGTACGCACAGAGGAGGGTGCCCTCTGTGTTTCCATAGCCGCACCCGATGGCTTGAACCGTCTCGCGGGAGAGGTGCATCGTGATCTCGGTGTTTGTGTGGTTGATCGGGGATGGAGGAGGGGATGGAGGAGGGGATGGAGGCGGGGACGGTGAAGGGGACACCCTCTTGCGCTTCCCGGCCATGTGGGAGGAGGTACCCGCAGACTCCATTGCAAAGCAGGTGGTAGTGAATACTTGGACGACGAAGAAGAGGAGGACGTTATATAGAGGTCCTCGTCTGCCTCGTGTACCGGCGCGACCCCTCGTCTTCGGGCGCGAATTAAAAAACAGAGAACAACTTTGGGCACGAACAGTGACACCACTAACGGGTTACTTTCTGGCCCGTCAGTGATGATAACTTATCATAGACGGGTCATAATATAACCCGTTTGTGATGATTTATCATCACTGACGGCTCTGCATAATCGACCCGTCAGTGATGAAGTCCGTGTAATGACATGGAAATCATCACTGACGGGTTTCGATTTGGCCCGTCCGTGATGAGCGGTTTCTAACCGTGCGACTTGTCATTTTCGCCGCGCGTCGAAACCGTGTTTTGCCTCCTAAGTTCCGACCAGCAGTGGCGCCTCCTCGCGTCCAGAGCAACGTTGCGGCCGCCCAGAAGCGTGATTTGTGGGCAATTTGGTGAGAGGAGATCTAGGGGCCGGGTCGCATTTCGAAGGGCCGGCCGGATAGTGCTATATTTTGAGTTGGAGACGAGAGGTTAGTAATTGTGCTCTCTCTATATCATTTATTAAGTGCATGCGTACATCCCCTAAAGGACGTTGATTAAAGCCTTCGTGCTATCATTTATTACTATAGGATCGATGGATCGAAGTTGGATGTACGGGGATCATGCTACCAGAGGGTACATAGATGCTTTATCTGGGTTTCTTCGAGCTGCTCGAGAAGATATGTTGAGGAAGAGAAAGAATGAAATGTGTTGTCCATGTCGTACTTGCAATAACATGGAGATGGTGCAGATGACAAAGGACTTGCAATTACACTTGCTTATAAAGGGTTTTATGGATGGTTATACCCGTTGGACAAGTCACGGCGAGGAGGAAGAAGTTGCCACTGGCGAAGAGGCAGAAGTCATTCCAAGTGGCGTAGAGGTAGGAGTGGGGGTTGGTGAAGGGGTGGAAGTCGAGGCTGGACATGTCGCGTCGCTCGACGAACCGATGGAAGAAGACAATTTAGAATCCTCAAATGAGGATATGGTTGACGTACACAACGATTTAGACCAAATGTTGCGTGACGCGAAAGGGACGAACCTTGGTGGAAGAGAGTACGACGACTTCTTAGGCTTGTTGGGAGACTCGGAACTACCCTTGTTTCTGGGATGCAAACCGAAGCACACACGATTGTCTATCGCGCTAGAACTGTTGAAGATCAAGGCAAGCAATAACTGGTCCGACGCAAGCTTCACAAAGCTCTTGGTGCTCCTGGAGGACATTCTTCCGGCCGGGAACGTGTTGCCAACAACAACTTACAAGGCCAAAAAGGTTATATGCCCTCTTGGATTAGAAGTAAAAAAATACATGCATGTCCGAGTGACTGTATTCTGTATCACAAAGAGAACGCGAACCTGCATAGATGTCTGTCGTGCAAGACATCCCGATACAAGCGTATTAATGGAGAAATTTGCCATGAAGGTGGGGGTGTGGTGAAGGGGCCCCCTGCAAAGGTGGCTTGGTATCTTTCGATCGTTCCCCGTTTGAAACATTTGTTCGCTAATAAGAAGGAGGCAAAGCTGATGCGTTGGCACTCAGAGGGGCGTAAGGAAGATGGAATAATGAGACACCCTGCCGATGTATGCCAGTGGAGGACTGTCGATAGGGTATTTCTGGAATTTGGTAAGGAACCGAGGAACATAAGGTTTGGGATGAGTACGGACGGAATCAATCCATTTGGTAACATGAGCAGCCGACACAGCACATGGCCGGTCCTCCTCAGTATTTACAACCTTCCTCCATGGTTGTGCATGAAGTGTAAGTACATGCATCTCTCCGTACTCATTCAAGGGCCTAAGCAACCTGGAAATGATATTGATGTGTACGTACAACTACTGAAGGAAGATTTAGCGACACTTTGGCACGACGGGGTAGAAGTCTGGGACGCAGATAAACAAGAGAACTTCAACCTACGCGCCTTGTTGTTCACAACCATGAATGATTATCCTGCTTATGGAAACTCGTCCGGCCAGACTGTGAAAGGCCACGAAGCATGTGTTGTGTGCCAAGAACAAACAGTGAGTCAGTTCTTGACACACTTGCATAAAATCGTATATATGGGTCACCGTCGGTTCCTTCCGAATGATCACATCTGGAGGAAGTGGAAGAAACAGTTCAACAGAGAATTCGAGATACGGGAGCGCCCCGCACAAAAAAAGGGTTAAGAAATATATGAAATTGTGAAAGATATCGATGTTGTGTTTGGAAAGCAACATAAGCTGAGGCCGGGCATCTGGAAAAAGAAATCCGTATTTTGGGACTTGCCATACTGGAAGGTGCTAAATGTCCGTCACAGCATTGATGTCATGCATGTCAAAAAAATGTGTGCGACAGCTTGATTGGTCTCTTGCTCAACATTCCAGAAAAGACAAAAGATGGTGTGAAGGCACGCCTTGACATGCAAGAAATGGGTATCAGACTAGAGTTGGGACCACAAATGACGAAGAAAGGCAAAACATACATCCTCCCTGCTTGCTACACTCTTAGCAAGGTTGAGAGACAGGTATTGTGCCAGTGCCTGTTCGGGGTGAAAGTCCATCTGGTTACTCAGCAAACATAAAGAAACTTGTTTCAATGAAAGACTTGAGATTAATAGGCATGAAGTCTCATGACTGTCATGTGATGATGACACAGATCTTACCTATTGCAATAAGAGGTATCTTGGAGCCTGGAGTCCGCGAGACAATCACAAACCTCTGTAGCTTTCTCAACATGATCTCTCAGAAGTCAATTGATCCACAGCGACTATCTAAACTGCAGTACGAGATAACTGTTATAATATGCCAACTGGAGATGTACTTCCCTCCGTCATTTTTTGATATCATGATCCATCTGATGATCCATGTTGTGCACGAGATATAGATGTTGGGACCCGTGTTCCTACATAGCATGTACCCGTTCGAGAGGTACATGGGTATTCTGAAGCGCTATGTTCGCAACAGATACCGGCCGGAAGGGAGCATCATCGAAGACTATGCTGCCGAAGAGGTCGTTGAGTTTTGCACGGATTACATGGCTGAACACCGTCCCATAGGTGTGCCCCGATCTCGACACGAGGGTAGGTTCGCTGGCGTCGGGACAATCGGAAGGAAAGATTACCAGCCTTCTGATACAAGGGAGTTCAACAGAGCTCATTTCACGGTCTTGCAATACATGTCAGTGGTGGATCCGTATATCGAAATTTACAAGCAAGTGTTACGCCAACAGAACCCCAAAAAGTCCAAATTTTGGATCACGAAAACACACAACATCGGGTTTAACCAGTGGTTAAAGAACTATTTTTACAATAAAAACCCTGCAACTGATGAAGAAGATGTAGCCGGATGGTTGGCAAGAGGACCCGTCGCGAATGTCGTGACATGGCAAGGGTACGAGATCAACGGATATACATTTTACACGGACACCCAAGGCTGAAAAAGCACATACCAGAACAGTGGGGTCCGGGTAGAAGCCTGTAGTCCCCGAGGAATTAAGTGCAACTACTACGGCATAATCAAAGAGATTTGAGAACTTGTCTACATAATCATGAAGATCCCCTTATTTCGATGCCGATGGGTGAATCTCAAAGATGTGCACGTGGAAGATCAGAACTTCACTACCGTGGATCTAGAGAGATTTGGGTCAATAGAAGAACCTTTTATCTTTGCTAAACAGGTTGCCCAGGTCTTCTACATAGTCAACCCATCAAATAAGAAGCGCCATGTTGTGAGGAATGGAAAAAGGAGTATCGTTGGAGTTGACGGTGTACTTGATGAAGAAGACTACAACCAATTCGATAATCCAGAACCCGAATGTGAAGACGAAGAATCAAGTGATGACGAAGAACTGAGTGATGATGTGCCAGCATACGTACGTCAAGATCATAATGAAGGACTAACATATAATGGAAAAAAGCTAGTTGACAACGACGACGACGACTAAAATTGTCAAATTGGGTACTTTCATGTACGACTGATCAATATCTAGTTGTATGATGTTCCATATGGAATGAAATTTGTAATTGTTGGACATTTACTTCAATTAAGTGATCAAGTACTCTACTTTGTAGTATTTACAGTGTTGTATTAGTCTGAACATACTGGATCTGCACACTGAAATGCACATTCAGTAAGTCCAGTTAATAACTTACTGACTTACTAAATCAGCATTTCAGTTTGCACATTGAGTTTGATGAAATTGTCATCACGGACGGGCTGAAAGGATTGCCCGTCCGTGTTGAATTCATCACTGATGGGCGCAGATATGACCCGTCCGTGATGACTACTTCATCACGGACGGGTGGCATCTACGCCCGTCAGTGATGAAGCAGTCATCACGGACGGGTCGCATCTACGCCCGTCCATGATGACTCCTTCTATTTATAAGGCCTGTGCCCGGGGGACTTGAAATTTTTCACCGCGCGTCGAACCCTAGAGTTTGCTCTTCAGTTCTGACCAGCAGCGGTGCCTCCTCGCCAGTGGTGCATCGTTGCAGCCGCCGCCCACCGTGAACCTCACCTAGCGCCCCCGCCGCCGCCGCAATGGATCCCTCCCCGACCGCCCCCGCCGCCGACGCTTCCCTCCCTCCAACAGCCGCCGCTGCCGCTCCCCTCCCTCCAACAACCGCCGCCTCCGTGGACGCTCTCCTCCTCCCAACAACCGCCACCTCTGTGGACGCTCCTATCCCCGTCGATGGCAACGTGGACGCTTCCCTCCTCCCTTCAACCGCCGCCCCGGGTTCTCCTCCCCACAGGCTAGTACCCCTATAACCACCACTACTTTGTTTCTTTTCGACCTTCTGCACACCGAGTTCTGAATCCCCTAGTCTGAAATGTCACAGCAATGATTCTTGCTTGCTCAGAAGTTTTGATTGGCCTCATGTGATGATTGGCTAACTTTTGGTATATCGAAATTATCTGAAGTTCTATCAATCCTGAATAAACTATCTAACTACTGTAATGTGTAAGAAGATTAGCCCATTAGGACTTGAATGTTTCAACCTAGCCATGTGATTCTCTCAAGATTGCTTGCATCACTCTAGTCCTTAAAGAAGTTAGATTGTCATTTTGCTTTCCTGCCCTTAAATCAATTGTGCATTAATTCATTTGAGCTAAGCTTGAAACACGTTAAGAACATTATGCTTACTGTATGCTCCGTATAATTTAGACATAGCTAAGCATAGTTGGACAATATAAATTGTCGATACCACCAAGATGTATGTAGCCATGTCACCAAAATTAGAAATAAAAGGTCAAAAGTAATTAGTTAGTTGTTTTTTTGCAAAAAAGATTGATGACGGGCGAGGAAACTACTGGTTCGTTAGAGCCCCCGGCGGCAATGAGAAGAGTTAGGAAACCGAGAACCGGTAATAAGATGCCTACGCGAAGGCAGGTCATCACGGAGGTAGACCAGATAACAGGGTACCCTTCCCAACCCCAGAAGACGGCATCTAAGTTCAATAGCGCGTGTGGTTATCTGGCACGTCAACATATAAAGATCACAACACAAGATTGGACTGATGTGCCCAAGGCCCAGATTAGACGAATCATGCAGGAGCTGTGGAGCAAGTTCAAGATCCCCGAAGGCGACAAGGAGAAAGTAGAACGGGCGGCGAAGGTGACGATGGCTAAGTCGCACCGGAACTTCAGGAGCACGCTGAACAAAGAATATGTTCAGACAAACCGCTCGCCGTTAGAGAGATATCGCCAAATAACAGAGGAGGTTTGGGAAGAGTTTGTTCGAAATGAAGTCTACGGAAGAGTTCAAGGCGAAGAGTATAAAGAGCAAAGAACTCCGCTCGAAGAATAAACACCCCCATCGCCTGGGTAGTCATGGATACGTTAGGAAGATGGCGGACTGGGGGAGAGAGGACACCGCAGTACAAGAGGCTGGAAAACTAGTTCCTTTCGAGGACACCGAGGGTCGCGGGCGGGCATGGATCAGGGGCCGCACGAAAGACCGACCTGACTACGGGGGCTGTTTCCTTCTCGACCCCCGAAGTTGAGGACGTGTCCAATCGTCTGGTATGAACTTAACCCACCTTGTCGATTTCGTAAGTGTGAACAGTATATGACAAATAGCTCAGCCCTATATCTCGTACCGCTTCTATTGCAGAGGGAGTTGAGCCAGCAAGAATCTTCCTCAGAGTCCGTCTGGGAGCGAGAGGTGGCTAGACCCACTCGCGAAAGCTCTGGGAAACCCTGAGAAATCTGGGCGCGTGCGAGGCCTCGGGGTTGCAGCTACATGGAGCGTAGCTTTCCCCCAAACCCAAGAGGAGGCCAGGCAAAGGAAGAGAAGCAGGAAGGAAACTCTTAGTGAAGAGATAACGAGGAAGGTACAAGACAACATGACCGACGACATGCTTCGGAAGGCGAGAGAGGAGGCACGCAGGGAGGTGGCCTCCCTATTCGGGGGGCAGCTGCCGCCCTTGCCTCCTAACCGCGCCGAGCCTAGCGCCGTGTACGGATGGAGTAGCTGCGCCTCCGCAAATGCTACTTCCGAAGGGGTGGCTGACACGCTTCCTATCGACGACATCACTGTAAGTTTGTTTAGTTGCACGAATGCTTCGCAACGAGTTTTGTGGACGTGTAACTAAACCATAATTGTCCTGCAGGCGCCAGCAAAGTGTGACCTGGTGATGATGCTACCCGGCGGTGTGCCCTTGACGGTGGCACAAGGGCTAGCGTATCAACCAACTTTGGGGCAACGCTTGCACAATGTTGAAGTACCGTCTACGATGACGAAGGTACAGGTGGACTCCGTAGTGCCCGCATACAGTGCCGTACGAGTCCCCGTCCCCCCCCGAAGATGATGTGACAACAATAGGTCAGTGCATCAATTGTTTCATCATGTGGCCGAAGACGGGGATAATTCTGGACACAAGCACTCCGACCTCTCATCATCTATCTTCGGCCAACCACAGTCCGTCGTGCCATTCGCCGTTGGACTTGAGTGGAACCGTTAAGCCGACATCATTCTCAATGGGCGAGGGGGACACCGGGATGGACGAGCCCGTCGAACCACAAAAAAGGGAATGACGCTCCAAGAATAAACAGGATCCCCGCCCAGTCGAGAAGGCCCCGACGGCAGTGAAGGACGAGGCGGTGGCCATCACGGAGCACAATGAGCCCCTAGACAGCAGTGATGGAGGAACCCGTGACCCGTCACAAGGAGCCACTATCGAAGGAGGTCTTGAAGGCTGCATTGGAGGGTGTTGCGCCTAAGGGTACCCAACCATCTGCACCAAAAAGTGTTACGCCAATCGAAACCCAATCAGCTGCACCAGAGGATGTTACGCCTAAGGAAACCCAACCACTCATATCACGGCGTAGCATTCGAGTCCGGTCAAGCCTCTGAGGAAAACCCGAGGACGACGAGGCCAAGGCGGCAAGAAACAGAAGGCTGATAGTGCCAGTAAGGCTTTATCATATTCATCAGAAAAGTACTATCCTCCTGCCCCTCTAGCCCGGAAATACAAATGGGGTGAGCCACTCCTCCCGGAGCTTCAACTAAATAATATGGCCTAGCAAATCAGACTTCTGCATAATCACTACATGCAAGAATCCACGAAGCCTGGTGCTGAGCAGTACATCAGGGTTAGAGCGCCACCTGAGTACAATTTCTTCGATGAAGTAGGGACTGGTACGTTTGACATCAACTATGAAGATCTGTTCAGTCTCTATACCTTCAACAGACTCGACGCAAACATCATGAGGGTATGGACGCTCCACATGGTCCAAGAGATCAGGCGCTTGAGTGCAAACGTTGGACTGATCGATCCATTCCTATTCAACTGGAGGGTGCTCAACGAGAATGCAAAGATGGCCACGCAATTCCTTGCGAAAGCATGGCTCGACCAACGGACCAAGGATTACATAATGTTTGCATACAACCCACCGTAAATTCTTTAGTACTTTCTAAATCTTCAATTTATGCACTTAGCTAGGTGTTTACATCTCACTTCTGACCATGATGTCGTGTATGCAGCGACCACCGGGTACTTGTGGTTATCGTTGGAGCATGGAACAAAGTCTTTTACTTTGATTCCATAATGAAAACGAAACGTGACTTCTCGATGATTCGAAAGTGCATCGATGATGCCTTCGTGATCTATAAGGCGTCGGGAGGGGTTAATTATAAGGTAAGGGGAGCAAAAAAGCTCACCCATAAATTTGATTTCCCATGCAAACAACAAGAAGAAGCAACGAACACATGTGGGTTCCACGTTTGCACGCACATGGAGGCGATTGCCCTAGCGTGGACCGAATGTGGAGTACATAAGGTATTGATGGATCTAATATCTTCCTCGACACTCTATTTAATAGCTACTTTGTTTCCATATGAAATTAATGTTATAATTTTTCACAGGAATTTCACATTAACACGCAAGAGCAATTTGATGCAAGCCAGGACTTTACACGCATACTGGCGCGCTTCGCATACTTCTTCAACAATTTTGTACTAAACCCCGCCGGTGAATTCTACCCCGGCGTACCCCCATCTAATAAATTTGCTCAAACTGATTCTGTATTGATCTTTTCTGAAATTTAGACTTGTCAGATTTGAGATGTCAAACATATTTGAGATGTGACAAATTCTTTAGCCAATTGTGCGATGTTAAGAGTGTGTTGTATATTTGAACGGACTTGTCAAAACTGAGAAGTCAAATTAAAATAATTCTTTAATTGTGATATATGTCCTGTGCATGCTGGGGCTGTACAGAGGCTGTGCATCTGGGGTATATATATTTTGTTTTTCAGAGGGCATGGCTAGCAAAATGACCTGAGGCTAGCCAGGAAGCAGGAAAACCCTACTGTTGGTACTTACCATCGCTGACGGGTGCCTTTTCCACCCGTCCGTGATGATCTCCATCACAGCTGACGAAATATCATCATGGACGGGTAAAGAAGCACCCGTCAGTGATGATGTTTTGGTCACCTCTGACGAAACATCACCAAGAACGGGTGAAAATAGTACCCGTCAGTGATGCTACCACTATCACTGACGGGTCATTACCTGTCCATGATGATGTTTTGGTCACCTCTGATAAAATATCATCAAGGACGGGTGAAAACAGTAACCGTCAGTGATGAAGGAGCTATCACTGACGGGTCAATAGACTACCCGTCCGAGATGATGTTTTGGTCAGGTCTAATAAAATATCATCAAGAACGGGTGAAAATAGTACCCGTCATTGATGGCGGAACTATCACTGACGGGTCAATATACTACCCATCCGTGATGATGTCTTCGTCCCCTCTTATGACAACTCATCACGGACGGGTTGGTATTTCACCCGTCAGTGATGACGCAACCATCACGGACGGGTATATACTTAACCCGTCAGTGATGACCTTTACCACAGACAGGTAAATTACCCGTCACTGATAATACGTGTCATTACTGACCTTTAGTTGCTGACGGGCCAAATACCCATCACTGATGAGGGTTTTTGGTCCATCAGTATTGACATTTTCTGTAGTAGTGCTAGTTCAATGTTCGATTGAGATTGATCATACAAATATACTGCTGAAGCTAATACAACTCTATCGTTATCCATAGAATACAATTGCATGGTCCAGATTTCAGAAATATGAGAGAAAGATTTACAGCATTGATCGTAGTAGGTCTAAATTACTATAGTGGAGATCGGCAAGAGTTTAGACTTAATTCATCTCGAATCAGGTTGCAAATACTCCCAGGTGGTATTATGCCGCGCTCCGGTTTTGAGGGACACAAATTGTCATATTAAAGAGAAAATAGAATTATCCACTTAGTTAGTTTGATTGGCCGTCTACGTTGTTATTTTGAATGAACCAGATTATAATTATGTAAATAGACGATGTCGTAGTAATCCTATTTAAGAAGAACAAATTAATCTAGCCCCACAAATTGTATAGTTAATCAAGTAGCGAGTCACAACCGATCGAGGTTCAAAGCTGGTGACTTGCATAAGAAAGCTTATATTTCTATTGTTCAACAATACATATCGCTTTGTATTTTGACATGGTCTTTAATGTGCAACTTTAACGTTATATACCATATGAATGTGTTAATAAAAAGTTTATTTTTCATGATACATCTAATGAAACTATTTTCACTTGACCAATCTAAACAGATTTTTATATGTTAATAATCAAATTTAGAGAAAGTTTAATTGCACGCATTGTACGGTGTCAAGTATTACTGAACGACGATAATCTCTTCAGTTATAAAATGGTGATGTTTTGTACATTAACATGGTATTCACAACGTAACTCTGGTCACTAATTCTATTATAGTGTACGTATAAAACCCAAAAATACTATGATATCATAAAAGTATTATTCGAGACAAATCTAGATATATGACTTTTAAGTACATAATCTATATATATATGTGTATATATATATACACACACTAGTTAGATGCTCCTTTCCAAGGCACCTACACATTAATCATAGCACAAATTCCCACGTCAATCTACAAAAGAAGAAAGGTCCTACATCACGCCACGTCGTCTGAATTGTTTCAACTGTTGGAAGTTTATTTTGCGGCTAGGGATGGATGAATTAAAAAGGCATGTAAATCAATACGGTCCAAACTCTAAACTATTTATTTGCTTGGTTCCTGTCGGATATTTGAAGACTTCGCTGAAACGGATGTACAGTAATTAAACAGAGTGATTTTGTTGTCAGGACTATCAGAATCCAATTCTCTGAAAACACAAGGTTTCCTCCCCACGGTGAGTCAGGGCCTGAGATCAGCCCGAAAGGCGTCCTGAAAATCGAACTGAATTCTAGTTTATTTCTCATCATCGAAGAGGAGATTTGGTGTGCTTAATTATTTATAGTATCTTTGCCGATTGATCACGAGATTCATATATCTTCGTATCGTCCATCAACCCAAGGTATGTGAAGTAAATTCAACATAAACTATAAACTTATTATCTATTAAATATCAGTGATGATGATGGTGATGATATGTCCTCCGTTTTTTTCAACTAACTCATGCAAATCTATCTTCTCTAATCTCTTCTCTAACTAACTCCTAATCCAACTCAATTTCGAAAGAATAATAAAATACACTCTAATTCGTGCTCTCTCTCTTCTCTCATCTCACCCCCCTCCAATGCATCGTAGCCCCTTGCCGTGCCGCCACCACTCCTTGCCACGCCACCACTGCTGTGTGCTGTCGCCGGTCGCCCCCACCCCAGCCGAGCCACCTCCTTTCCTAGCCAGACTACCCTAGCCGCCAGCCAAGCGAAGGAAGAGGAGCTCATTTGGGGAAAGTAGAAGATAAGGAAAGGGAAGAGGGGAAGGAGAAGAAGGAGAAGAAAGAAGAAGAAGAAGGGAGGAAGAAGCCGTCGCCACCCCTTGCAGTCCTGTCACCATCGTGCACCGCCGTCGGTCGCCCCCGCCCTGGCCGAGCCGCTAGACGTCCTAGACGGGCTGCCTTAGCCGGCGGCCAAGGGGAAGAAGATGAGCTCTTTCGGGTTAAGGAGAAGAGAAGGGAAGGGAAGGAGGGTAAGGAGGAGGAGGAGAAGAGGAAGGAGAGGGAAGAAGAAGGGAGGAGGAAGAAGAAGAAGAATTTTGGAATTTTGGTCAAATTCGATGAATTCGTCCAAATTCGAGATTCATACTGCAAATGGAATCGGAATAAATCGTATCCGGTATTTGATCTAGGTTTTAAAATTCAAAACAACGATCTTAATTCAAAAACTATGGCCAAGCTGTACTGAATTTTGAATTGCACAATTAAAAAAGTTGTAAGCTTCGTCATAAGCTTTCCAATGACACTAATTTTTCAAAAATCAAAATTGTGGCTCAAAAGTTACGGCCAAATTTTTGTTATGTTTATGCTGCTTTTCTAGGACCGAGATTTTTCGACCTTGATTAAGTGGTCTTAATTGTATAATTAAAATCAGGGCTCAACTATATAGTTGTTGGAAATTTTCTGTAGATATTCGTAGAGTATCCCTTTACTTTATTTGGATATACGGAGTTAAAGATACAAAAATAACAATAAAAAATTAGAAAAGGTAAGTGATCCAGATTTTGTCAAGAAGCTCGATTTATGATTTTGTTGAGAGGCGCAGGTATAGCTAAAGCTCTATCAGCGGTGGCGCATGGTGATGGCAGCGTGGGAAGGAGTGGCAGCGGCTGTGAAGGAGGGTGAGATAAGAGGAGAGAGAAAGCATAGGTTGGGCTAGGTTTTATTATTTTTTTCCTGAAATTGAGTTGAATTATGAGATAAGTGAAATTCGACGGTCTATACTAATCGGACTCTGATTTGAATAAACTTATAGTCTATCTTGATCGATTTGATGAGACGAACACAACTATGGTCTCAAATCTTTCATTCAACTCATGGTTTAAAATGTCAAATTTATCCCTTTGTTTTGGGTTTTCGGTCAACCTCAATTTTTAACAACTCCGACCTTTCTTTAATTAATTTCAGAGTGTTACAACTAGAGGCGATTCGTAATGTGGCGGAGATCCATCAAAACTGAAGAAGGCATGCACATAACGGTAGAGCGACGGGGCGAGATTGGATCAGAATGATGGCAAAACGAAGAAACGACAAAGTCAGGGGCAAAGCTGAGGGATGACAAAGAGAGAGGAAGGGAGAAACATAGGTGGTCGCCTGAGAGGGAAGAAAGTAAGAGAAAGACGCCAATGATTGTTATGAAAAACCGCACGTATGTTACTTTTAATATGTCTATTCATAAAATAGAGCGACCTTTTTATTAATATTTTTAGATATTTTTTTATGCTGTTAAGAATATATGGGTACTTTGCTAGCATGGGTAATACTACGGAGTGTCCGTACGATCGAAAATCTCTTTATATGGACTGCTCACTACCTCAGAAAATACTTCTCCTGCACAGTCTTCACTGACGCACGAACAGGTACCCATCAGTGGTACCGTTCACCACTGATGGGCGAACAGGTACCCGTCAGTGATTATTCTAGTAGACGGGCCAAATTCAGAAGAAAAAATAATTACTGACGGGTCAAAAACATTACCCGTCAGTAGTTGTGTATTTCTACTGACGGAAAGTACCACTGACGGGCCCATTAGTATAGCCCGTCAGTAGAGTGTATTCCACCACTGACGGGCCCGTATTATTGCCCGTCGGTGATGTTATAGCCCAAACCACTGATAGGCCCAAATTTCTGCCCATCAGTGATGTGTTGGCCCAAACTACATAAGCCATCTCCCGAACCGGCCTCCCTCCTCTCTCTCTTTCTCCCCACTGACAGCAATCGTCTCTCCACTCCATCGCCTTCCTGTCTCCCCCGAAATCCCCCGCCCCCGGCAGAAAATTCCCCCAATCGCCTCCTCCGCCGCGCGCGTAAACCCTAAGACAGGGCTACCACCTCCTGCTCTTCATCGCCCTCGCGCCCGCGCTTCCATCCTCCTCACCGCGATCCGTGCCACTTCCGGGGGACAAAACCCTAGCCGCCACTAGATCTCAATCCCGCGGTAGGACAGGAGCGGTGCCCCGCGAAATGGAGGCCGTGGCGGTGTGGCAAGGAGTGGTGCGCCGTCCCCGACGCCCCGCTCCGCACCAATGGCGCCGAGGTCATCTCTCTACTTCGCGCGCCCTCCGCACGGCAAAAACCCTTTATCTTGTCGTACTCACACGGTGTTGTTGTTTTGGTGTTTAGGATGCTGCGAAGCACGCGAAGATGGTGCAGTCCGAGGGCAGAGCCATCTACGAGGTGTGTGCTGTCTTCCTCAGCTCAGCTCCCCAGTTCGCACCATTGAGCTTCGGCATTGATTGATTCGTGATTGGGTTTCTGGTGCAGGACGGGATGGTAGGGCTGGAGAACTTCTGCTCAGCGGTGGGCTCAGCGATGACATACTGCAGCAGCGCCTGCAGAGCGTCGTGCGGCAGCGGGAGGAGCTGCAGCAGGTCGAGATTGAGCTGCGTGCACAGGCCATTGCCCACCCGCAGATCATCGAGGCACAGTGCAGCTTCGGGGCCGTGTGAAGAGTTTTTGCAATATGCATTTGTGCTTATCTCCATTTATGATACAATAAGTATGCTAGTTTATCTAATGATAACTATGCTACAAATAACAACTTCTGATTTCTGACTTCTGACTCCTGTGCTTATTGATTTACAAAATGAAATCATGTTTTACATGTCAAAAAGTAGATAAATGCTTTTGTTGGCTAATCAGGGAGTATGAACTGGTAGCCTGAACTTCTCTTTCTGAAACCATCTCGAACCGATTGTCTGGTGTCTGGTGCACGGATTAATTTTTTTAATCCCTAAAAAAGAACTACTAACGGGCAGAAAATCTTACCCGTCAGAGATGTTCAACCTCTGTTGACGAGTAGGCGCCTGTCAGTAGAGACGGACCCCTCCACTAATATCCTCGGAGTGACAGACTCTAAACCCGTCAGTGGAGGGGTTTAAGTGCCCGTCAGTAGAGATGTATTCTACAGTAGTGACGGTTGGGTTTTGTTTGCCGGCGAACATACTGCGTAGCTATTTATACACAATCAAATTAGGAGAGCTAGTAGTAGTACACACTCTTGCATAAAAACAACCATACATAACGTAATACTAGGTTCACACTGATTTTTATTGCCGTGACGCCGGGGCATATACGCTCAAGACTGGAAAACAACTGAAGGAAGCATCGCGGTTGTCTCCCCGAAGGTGACCTTGACTCTTTTGGTTCCGTGACGACAAAATCAAACATTCCTATCAAAAGTGTACCATGAGGTGGATATATGCATGGTCCAAACCGTGGAACTGCACCTGGTAGATGTTTTGCTTTTCTAATTAAGACCCATGCAAAAAAAAAGTATATGTAACGATGATTTGACAAATTGAAATATGTAATCATGTTTGTAATGTGAAAAAAGAAACTAAATCATACAAAACTAGAGAAATATAGCCTAAAAAAGAACCGGATAATTTTGGCTTTTATCAATCAGCCGCGGTTCATAATCTAGTTAGTTCGGGAAATTTTTGGTAATCTAGTACTTAAGTCTTCTTCACTACATCTAAAAAATGATTTAAATCAGTTATTACATTTGAATAATAGAAACGAGTAAGTGATTTTGAAAAACATAAATGTGTAATCATATAACGATATTTGGGTTTCCCAATGCAACCTTTTTTCTAGTTTCGTTTGAGTTTGAGTTTCGTTTTCACTTTTTCTTCTCTGACATTCTTATTCTCCTTGACCGACGTCCTTATGGTCGCCTTCTAAGACAGGTGGTAGCATCTTCAGCACATCATCTTAAAATAATGGTATAAAAGGATCACGAGTTGTTTCCAGTTCCTTCTGGTCGGTGCATGCATGTCCTGCTAGAAGCTGCGCATCTTGTGGATGCTGATTGTAATTAAGCCTACTTGATTTAATATAGATCTCACCTTTTATTGAAACTTATCACTTAGATACAATCATGACCGTATCCATTTCAATCCGAATTAAGTCAAGAGACGTTGAATTATTGTAGAGACCCATATGCTCCCTGTTGAGATAGTTAAATTATTATTATATAGACGATCATAGCTGTCCCTATGTCGAAACGGTTGGATTATTTATAGAGATCAATAGTTTATTTATTCAAACCATATCTACACGGCTTGTTAGAATCACTATCAACCTTTTGTAGTACGTGCCATAGACTATCTCTACACAATTATTCACATTTTGTACCACTCACGTAAAGGAACTTTCAGTGAATATATCATATCTAATATAATAATGCAAAAATACGTTCATCCAATAATATTCGACAGAATCAGGAATTTACGTACTAGGGAAAACATCGAAATGCAACCCAAGTCGCACCAGCTAAGCGTGGGGGTCGCAAATCCACCGATATTCGATTCTTTAGGCAGAGATTCTTAAGAATAATGAGCCATTGGATCCTGGGGGTAACAACAGAGTAAAGGGAACAAGTCGAGGTAGTTTTTGAGGGAAAAAAATAGCTTTTAAAGAATAGGGTCAGGGAAAGAGAGAGGAGCGGGGCACTGGGCTGTGTCTGAGCTCGTCGTCCTGCCCCTCCCCGCTGCAACCCGCGTCGACCCAAGTCGAGCGTTCACGACAGGCCCGACCCGGGAACGCTCCGCCAACGACCCAGGGAACGTAATCATTTTTATACTAATTACTCGCTCATCTTATATTATATATTTTAATTAATTAAGATAAAAAATTAACCATTAATCATTCTATTAATATATAATTTATGTGATATAAAATCATAATCGTAAGTAAATACTTTTGAATACAAATCTAATGATATCAGTTTTATATCACATAAACAACGTACTAATAGAGTAATTGTTGGTCAAAATCTTGTCTTAACCAATTAAAACACATCATAACACTTTACCACACCATTTAGATTTTTTTTCACAATATCATAACTTTTGAGCTAATCTTCACAGATCACACAAACCGGCCACTTCTGGTCATTTGAAAGCAAAACTGATAAAACAGGCTCACTTGTCAGTGCTACATGGATAACCGCGTGGACAATATGCTGAGGTGCACATGGCCCACTAGTTAGCCTCTCGTCTTAGTCCTTTCCTTTCCCTCTCATCTTAGTCTTTTCCTTTCCCTTCTTCCTCTCTCCCATCTCTCTTTTCTCCTTCTCTCTCAATGGCTACCGAGGTCACTACGCCACGCACTTTCTCAAGCATGACAACCACCCTCCTCCTCTCCTCCCGCCTCCCCGTCACCACAGCCCTGCCTCCACCTCCGCTCCTCGCTTCATTCCCCGCTTCCTCTCCTTCCGCATCACAAGCGCCAAGCCTTGCCACTTCTAGGGTCGTCTTCTCGCCTCCCCGGGTCCGCCACCGCCACCGCCACCTGGGCCATCAAGCCCAACAAGAATAGAGCCAGGAAAAATAGGGGATAATAGCTTTGGCGTCTCGAGCGGTGGCGGCGGTTGGCGCAGGACCTCAGGTTGGACCCTCGGGTGTAGGACTCATTGGCGACGGGGTCAGCGAGATGTGCTTCTCCGACAATGCTGCCTTGTCGCCACTGGGGTTCTATTGCTCATGAGCCGGTTATCGGGGTGTAGTGGGGCTGCGGAGGAGGATGAGGAGGAGGTGCGAAGCAAGGCCGCCTCGAGCTCATGGTAGCAAGGGTGGTGGTGGCGGTGGGGAGCTCGAAGAGGAGGATGAAGATGATGTAGGGGGCCGCAGCAGGCAGGACTAGACCATTGTGATGGTGGGGAGGCCGGATTGGAAGGCAACAATGAAGAAGCGTCCATGGAGAGAGGGAGAGAAAGACATGAAAGAATGAGAAGAGGAGGGGAAGGGAAAGAAGAAGAAGCACTACTATAGAAACCCTAATAGTAGACATCTCATCATAGACAGGTAACGGGAGCACATCTATGATAACAACATTATAGACGGTCCAGAAACCAAAACGTCTATGATGACCGGAGCAGACTAGTCGGTCCTGACACATACTTGGCCCATATGTGATAATGCATCATAGATGGGTGCCGGTTTGGCCCGTCTGTGATGGGTATTCCAATACAGACGTGCATGTATCTATCCGTCTGAGACAGGTTATCACAGATGCCATAATTGGATGCCCGTCTGGGATGAAAATTATCTTTTAGACAATAGCGAGCCCGTATCTATTTGGACTTAGCTGATCTATTGAAGGAGGGAGCTGCTGCAGCAATTTGAAGCTGTTATTGCCCCAATGTGGATAATTTGTGTTTCCCTCTAGCTCATCATTTCTTCTTCTTGATGGGGCATCAATTCCCTCTCATCTTCTTGTAGTTTAGATGATATGGTGGTATGCTTAGGAATTCAATGTTTATGTAGATGGATCAAAGTTGGATGTATAGTGATAATCAATATGGTGATAATCATATGGACCCAGGGTACTTGACGGGTGTATCTGAATTCATAAGAGCCGTCTCGGCTGATAAGTTGAGAAAGAGTGCAGAATTTATGTTTTGTCCATGCATTGGTTGCAAGAACAAGAAGATGTATAAGCATCCACACCAGATCTAGGGACACTTGATTCGGAGAGGTTTCATGGGGAATTACACATGTTGGACTCATCACAGTGATGAACAGGAAGTCAATGAAGTCAATGATATGCTGGATGTCGTCAAATCTGATTTCGATTCTGATATGGGCTAAGAGGATATGCTTCCCGATGACGGCAATTATCTAGAGTAGATGCTAGTGGGATGCAGAAGGGAAGGACCTTGTTAGGAAGGAGTGTGCTAAATTCTTGAGCCTGATGGAGGACGCGAAGAAGCCTTTGTGGGTGGGATGCAAGCCAAAATACACACAATTATCATCCATGCTTGAATTGTTGAAATTGAAGACAAACAGTGGTTGGTCCGACAAGAGTTTCACAATATTGTTACTTCTCTTTGAGGATATGCTTCCTGTAGGTAACGTGTTGCCCACAAGCACGTACAAAGCCAAGAAGGTTATCTGTCCCTTGGGATTAGAAGTAGAAAAGATACATGCCTGTCAGAATGACTATATCCTATTCCGTAATGATTATGTGAACCTGCATCAATGGCTAGTGTGCAAGGCATCTCGATACAAGAATCAGAAAGAAGAAGATGATGATATTGATGATGAGGAGTCAGTGAAAGGACCTTTCGCTAAGGTGGTGTGGCGTTTGCATATCATTCCTATCTGAAACGTATGTTTGCAAACCCAAAGATGGCGAAACTACTCCGTTGCCATTTAGATGAGCATAAGACGATGGAAAATTATGACACCCTACCGATGTAGTCTAGTGGAGAAGCATTGATAGGTTGCATCCATGTTTTGGTACAGAGCCGAGAAATATAAGGTTTGAAATGAGTACCAACGGAATGAATCCTTTGGGTAACATGAGCAGCCAACACAACACTTGGCATGTGCTTCTCTGTATGTAGAACCTTCCTTCTTGGTTGTGTATGAAGCGGAAAGTACATCATGCTATTGGTACTTATCTAAGGGCCGAAGCAACCAATGAATAACATCAATGTCTATCTAGCACTAGTGAAGGAAGAAATAGAAACAATGTGAAGGGAATGGGTTATTGTTTGGGATGTGATAAATGAGAGGAATTCACTCTACGTGCCTTGCTCTACTACACCATACATGATTATCCTGCCTATGACAACATGTCAAGCTAGACTATAAAACGATCACACGCTTGCATCAAGTGCATGGATGAAACCTCGTTAAACAACTGTTGCAAAATTGTGTACATGGCGCACCGTAGGTTCCTGCCGAGAAAACACGTATACCAAAGATCACTACCTCAGGTAACACCAGCACTGACAGGCACAAAAAAGTAATCGCTGATGGGTTTTCCGCGCCCGTCAGTAACCTCCCGTCAGTGGAAGTTCTACTTTCACTGACGGGCGGTGGGCCCGTCAGTAGAGATATATTTTCACTGACGGGTGTAGCCTGCTCATCAGTGAAAAGACTTGCAGCGCTACCCGGCCGGCATCCTGGGGGTACTTCCACTGATGGGCATTGCACTTCCGCCCATCAGCGGTATTTGTTTCCACTGACAGGTAAATGGACGGTGCCCGTCAGTGGAAGTATTTTCATACATTTTTTTAAACAAATAGACAATATGAAGCATATGTAGCAATTAATATCACAAATATTAAGCATATATAGCATTTCATATCACAAATATTAAGCATATATAGCAATAAAATATCACAAATATTAAGTACACATATAAAAGCAAGTTTACAATGAATTAAAATGACAAACAAATGAATTTAACAATGTTTTTTTTCACTAGCCCTACTCTAGGTCTATGACTCTTGGCTAGTACTTGCAGGGCGATGGTAAGCGGGTAATTGAACTCCTGCGTAGAAATCACTACTTGGCCAAATGACTTCGTTGTTGATAACGTATGCGAAGGTCTTCTGGATGCGGGCAAAGTCCTTCCTCCAGTCGTACTTATAGTCGGCCAGGTCGTGTATGAAATTATTGAATTGATCCTGGCTCCATTGCGGGTTGTGGGATATGATGAACGCGTCTATGTGAGCGCAGACGTAGTACCCACATGTCACGCTACCTTCCGGCTGTTGCCTGCAAGGGAAGTTGAATTTGTGGATCAGCTTTTTGCTCTTGCATTCTGCTCCTCCTCCTCGCAAGTTGTATTCCCAAAAAGCGGGTTCCAGAACTTCCTTAATTCCTGAGTAGTCTCGCTTGGCACTTCATTGGGAATCAAAATAGTATATCATTCTTGAAGGCTTGTGGATGACAATGAGGATCCAATGGTCACTGCGTAAAAGATAACGAACGAATATAAACAGACGGGGATACATTCTTAAGAAAAGCAAACTAGGCACGGTAGTAAGTAACTTACGGGGGGTTGTAGGGCATGAGTACGTAGTCCTTGTTCTTATGGTATATCAATGACTGAGTGACAAAATTTATTAGGACCCGGCTTCGCTTCTTGTACATAGTAGTCGTTCATGATGACCAGATCCATTATTCCAAAAGCGCAATTGGGCAGATGCCTACACTCTTGGGCTTGGTGAAGCGCCCACAGCATGACGAGCAGGGTGTCGAGCCGGAAGAGGTTGAACAACATAAAGATATATTCAAAATTGATGTCAAAGGTGTCATGTTGTCTGTCTAGGAAGAAACCGTAATCTTTTGGCACTCGACCTTAAAGTGTAGCTCATAATCATCCTGATTTCGTGACCTCATCATGATTGTATCATGGAGAAGTTTCATCTGTGCGGGCAACCTCTGCACCTCATCATCTGGGAGCAAGGGCTCACCTGCCTCGTGCACTACTCGTCGAGACTTCTTGACAGTTTCGGCAGATGTTTGGAAGGATAAGGCTTTTTCTTGCTTTCCTTGCTTGCCTCCTTCGCAGCGGTGCCACCCCGTTTGTGTGCTCTTTTTCTTTTCCTCTCCGGCTCTGGAGAGGAGGCCCTCTTGCCTCCCATCAACACTTCGCCCACTGTGGCATTGAGCGTGCTTGGAGATAAGACCTTCTTTCCTGCTGCCTTCGGGTCATAGTGATGCTTGGAGCGCCTTTCACGGGCGGCGAGTCCGTCTTGGGTTGCTCCTCCTCCTGGGACGGAACGATCATCGTGTGTTGCTGCTCGGCAAGATCGTCGTCCCGATCATTGAACGAAACAGGCGTACGGCACAGGCCGAGCAGAGACGGGCTAGCTCCGGTTGATGGAGAGGGGATGGTTGACGTATTAGGAGAGGAGACCCCGGGGATAACTATCTGACTCTTCGGCCACAAGATGTAGTACCCCTTGTAGTCTCCTAGCTTCGTGACATCCTCTTCAGGGGCGACAGGAACTGTGATGTCACTGAACTCGATGACGACGCGGTCCACCTGCACCCTCGCCATGTGGGAAGGTATAGAAGTGTTGTGGCATGTCGCGCCCTCTACTATTGGGAAGACTAGGCCGTGTGCAACCGTCTTCTTCACGCCGGGCAAAGGGATAGTGAGGTGGCATTTTGTGGGGCCCTGCATAATAAACAATATGTCGTACCCATTGTTATCCGCACAATGCTGTGAATTAGAGCCCTCAAATAAGTGATTCAAGGTGGCGACGAAACTTACAGTGATGTCTTCGATGGGACTTGGCGACTCGGGGGCGATGTCAGAGGCTGAGGCGCAGCTACTCCATCCAGCAGGATAGCCCTGATGTCCATGAGGATGCACAGGTGGACGAGATGCATCGTGGGCGTCGTAGCCTCTAGACTCTAAAAATTGTTGCGCCGCCAGCTTGCCAGCCTCCTAGGCTGCCCTTATAATCTCTTGCATAAGAGATGTTTACCTTCCTCTCCTCCTCTGGCGGGCAGCCTCGCGGTCTTGAGGAAATACTTCGTCCCATATAGCCCCGCTCCCGATCCCTCGGACGCGCCCTGCCTTCTCCCTCGTTCCTAGAGCCTTCGAGAGATGGTCTTCCCACCTCTCACTATAGACGGAGTCCTGGGAGCTCTCAGGCTGCTGGGACAGCTGCCTCTGCAAGGGAAATGGCACAAGATGCGGGCCATTAGCGTATTGGAAGCAGAATAGTATATTTCAAGAAGACATTGGGTTTAGATTATACCAAACATTCAGAAACCGCCTGAAGCACGGGGTCTGTGATAATTGGTGACCCAGTAGCTGGGTCAGAAACTGTGTGCGCCCTCATCCAAATCTGGGCGCGTTCCTCCTCGATATCAGTGAAAAGAACCGGTTTGCCAGCTGCTATCAGCACGGCGTCCTCTTTGGCCCAGATCGGTCTCTTCCTTGGAACACGTCGGCTGCCAAGGTGGTGGGGGAATTTGTTCTTCGCGCGGAGCTCCTTCGCCTGGCAGCTCTTCTCCTTAAATGTGTCACTCTTCTTGTCAGCAACAAACTCCTCCCAGTGTTCGAGTTCTATCTTTGGCCATTTAGTTTTAACTGCAGTTTCGAAATTGGCGTCTAGCAGCTTCGTTGCTTCATATCGCCATGTCCTTAGCGCAGCACACATGATTCTGTCAGCTTTCTGCTGCACTCTTTCCTTGTCAGCCTCTAGGATAGCATACTTATCCCATAGCTTGTCGAACAGGACCTTTTTCTGGGCGTCAGTCATTTTTTTTTGAAGTCCCGGCATGTGATCCTGACATGCTCACGGACAGTGCACCCACAGGTGTTGCTGAACAACCTCGCAGCCTTCTCAGAACTTGCAGGAACACCTATTACACCGACTCGAGTGACCACGAATGTCTCGTTTGTCAGCTAGTTCCCTCCTCTAGGGTTGTACTGTCTCTTCGGCTTCGATGGTGCTGGCTCGGGCGCCGCCTCTTCTTCCGATCCCGACTCACTAGACCGAGAATCGTCAGATGAGCCAGACGCACTCTCTTCATCTCGCGCCGAGCGAGGTGCTGGTGCTGAAGGTACGCTCGCCGGCTCGACGGCAGGTTCACTGGCCGGCTCAGGGGCTGTTTGATCGGTTAGGGGCGGGGCGTCAATCGGGGCCGCCACGTCTAGGGGCACCGCCCTGTCATCACCTACGCGGGCTAGTTCCCGGGTTGGCGACGAGTCCATTTCCAATTAAGAAACTTAAAAAATGAAAATACAAAACAACTATTAACATTTATGAAGTAGTATTTTTGACTAGGATAAATAAAATGAGAATAAGGCAACACATAGACTAGAATAACTTTAAGCTCAACAATTGTGCAAGCTATCAGCCGTGATCTAATGCACATTCTTATTGTTGAAGAAAAGATGCTTAAGCATGAGAGTTACCTACAGGGCTGAAAGATATAGGTAGAACAAAGAATGAATAACGTTGACAACATTACTAAGATAAGTCAATGCAAACTCTCTCAAGCTATTCCACTAGTTAATCTGGATATTCTTCTAATTCAGATGAAAGCTCACCTTTCATGCTTTTTTAAACCGTTACTTGTGTTTCTACATTCCATGGCTGAACTTCAGCGTTAACACACCAACTAAGCTAAATGTTCATAATGACAACATTACTAAGATATTTTGCATGTTTTAGGTCGCCAAAATATAACTACATCGAGTTGAACAAGGTATCGGCCATCCAAGTGTTAAAAGTATCGGGTACAAAAGGTGTCAAAAAGTAAGAACATATTTTCAGCCAAAATGCCCCCATGGAAACAAGGTCACCACAAGAAGCTATAAGCCACCTATTCGATCATGATTTCTGTAGAACTGTTACAAACAATACATTTAGCTTGATATATCCAATTTTACATCTTAACATACAAGTAAAAGTGAGCAACCAGATATGATAATTTTCATGTCTTCGTAGGAAGAACTACTATGAAACAACAAAAAGAAAATCTTGCCAATTAGTTGCAAATGCCAGCAGGTACAACTTCAACAGCAGACTTCTTGCTCGACTTACCCATATTATGTATTGACTGATCTCTAGAAAAGGAGATGAGCATCAACTTAGGGGCAACGAATAAAAACAACAATATAGCACATCACTTATGTACCAAAGCTGCCCAATTTCTCATGGTAACTTGTCATCATATCGAGGATAACCTATTTAACACTAATAACTACACATCAACACAACATAACAAAACAGAACAGAGCGACCAATGTGTACGAATTCAATAGCTAAAAAAATCAGCAAACATAAAATCAGCGCTACCAGTTACATCTGATGCAATTATGAACAGAATTACAGTACAAAGCTGACCCAAAGCAACTACTCCTTCGAAATCGTGGTGCAGAATCAAAAGGGTCAAAAGCTCACCAATCAAACAGCATGGGCACAGCTACGATCAATACAACAAGAGTATGAAACCACGAAATAAACGAATCGACGAGGGAAGAGGGATGACTGACCGACGGGAGCAAGAGGTGGCGGTGGAGGCGGGGGCGGCGAGGAACCCTAATTCCTGACTCGAGTAGGGTTTTGGGGGTGGCGAGGAAGACGGCAGCGCAGAGAGGAGTCCGGCAAGGAGGCAGCCGGTGGCGTCAGGCTCGGGGGGCGGCGCCGGACGGGGGCCTCGGGCGGCGGCTCAGAGACGGCGCCGGACGGGTGCCTCGAGCACGGCGTGGATGGGGGCCTCGGGCGGCGGCGCGGAGGCGGGCACGAGTTGCGGCGGCACGGACGGGGGCCTCGGGCGGCGGCGCGGCAGCCTGGCGGCGGGATAGGGCTTGCTGTTCGTGGCTGGTTCGAAAAGAGAACGCGCGAGACTGCAAAATTTCACCAAGTCCTCAGTTAGGACAGCTGGTCTTGACTCTGATACCATTCTTCCCCGTCTTGGTCATTTCTCTGGTTGCCCACAGCTCATGTCTTGTATTCATGTGTTGCATATCTGCTCGTGCCTTCGGTCCATCTGTTGTCTTGTCCGGAATGTTGAGCAAGAGACCAAGCAAGCTATCGCAGATATTTTTTTCGACATGCATTACATCAATGCTGTGACGTGTGTCTAGGTGAGGCTAGTAAGGCAATTCCCAAAAAACAGATTTCTGTTTCCAGACGCCCTTTACCGGCGATTGTTTCTTTCCTTTTCCTGGCTCAACTTCGTCCATTTCATTCAAGAGATCATAGATTTCATGTCCGTTCTTCTCGCGAGGCTTTGGACGGATTTCTTTTGTTCCGTTGAACCTTTCCGTGTCCTCTCTCCATGCGTCATTCATGGTCAGCCACCTTCGGTGGCCCATGAACACGATTTTTCTAGAGCCCTCTAAGAAAACACTTGTGGTTTCTTCCATGCACTTAACACATACTTTGTATCCTTTGGTGCACTGATACGCATTGTTCCCGTACGCGGGATAATCTTGCACCGTTGTGAACAATAGGCCTTTCAGAGTGAAGAACTCTTCTTTGTCCGCGTCCCAGACCTGAGCCTCTTCTTCCCACAGCATAGCTAGTTCATCCTTCAGTAGTTCTTGATACACGTTAAGATCCATCTCAAGTTATTTTGGCCCTTGAATGAGAATAGATAGGTGCATGTACTTCCGCTTCATGCACAACCCTGGAGGGAGGATATAGATCCAAAGAACAACGGGCCATGTGCTGTGTCTGCTGTTCATGTTGCTGAATAGATTTATTCCGTCCGTACCCATACCAAACCTGATATTCCTCGGATCACTACTGAAATTTGGGTATTCAGCGTCGATTGCCTTCCACTAACAAGCATTAGCTGGGTGTCTCAACACCCTTTCCTTTCTTCGCCCCTTTTTGTGCCAACACATCAGCTTTGCCTCCTTCTTGTTACCGAATAAACGCTTCAAACGGGGGAGGACTGGAAGGTACCATATAACCTTTGCAGGGGCACCACTCGTCACTTCTTCCTCATCATCGTCTTGGTTTCTATCCCGCTTATATCGAGATGTGTTGCACACCGGACATTTGTGCAGCTCTGTATACTCCTTGCGATAAATAATGCAGTCATTCCGACAAGCATGGAGTCTCTCTACATCCAATCCAAGGGGGCAGACCACCTTCTTGGCTTCCTCGGTGCTCGTAGGCAACACGTTCTCCTTTGGAAAAACCGTCGCAAGGTAAGCCAGTGTCTCATCGAAGCTTGCGTCCAGACAGTTGTGGGCTGCCTTGATCCTTAGAAGTTCTAGTGTGACTGATAGACGCGTGTGCTCAGGATCACAGCTACGATACAGTGGTTTTGTCGAGTCTTCCATCAGTTTTGCAAACTTTGCGACCTCTCTTTCATCCTCGGGGTCTTCGACCACCTGGTCCACCATGTGATTGTCCCTTAACATTTCAGCCAAATTGTTTCCCGCCTCTCCCGTCAAGTCATCCCTACATTCAGAAATATGGTCTTCATCTTCTTCTGCGTCTTCATGTATGGCCTCTTCTTCTAAACATTCAGGAGTAGCTAAAATTTCTGTCTCCTCACCGTGACTTGTCCAACGTGTATAACCTTCCATGAAACCTTTAGTCAACAAGTGTAGCTGCAATGTGCCTCTCTCCCTAAACATTATCGTGTTCTTGCATACACAACACGGACAACACATCTTCTTCGCACCCTTTTTCTCCCTATCTTCCTCGGCCACATCTAGAAACTCATTCAAAGTATCAACGAAACTCCGTGTTGCCCTTTCGCCGTACATCCAACTTCGATCCATCGATTTCTACAACAAGAAAATTATTGATTATAGTTCAAATTAATAAAATAAACACAAAATTTATTCTTTTCTTTCATGTATTGCATCATACAAAAGAGATCTAGCTAGCGCTGTCAAGAAGCGGACTCGAGAGCCTTCCGAAGTGGGTAGGAAGAGAGAGAGGGGAAAAAGGGTGGAGAAGAGGGAAGTTTCAGAGAGATCTAGATCTAGATACATCTAGAAGGAGGAGGGAGGGAGGAGAAGAGTGAAGTTTCAGAGAGATCTAGATCTAGATACATCTAGAAGGAGGAGGGAGGGAGGAGGGGAGGGGGAAAGAGAGGGGAAATGGGTAGAGGGAGGGTCAAGAGAGTTCTAAATCTAGATTGCATACATCTAGTAGGGAGAGGGGGAGGAGGGGAGAAGGGACAATACCAATTGGAGGAGGAGCAGCGCTCCGACAAGGTGCTGCGGACGCCTCCCCTGTTTTATGTGCAGACATATCGCTGAGGGGCAGCCATAGGAGCCCGTCAGTGACAAGTCTGCCCTAAGAGGCTATCCGGGAAGCAACTTCCACTGACGGGCGCCGAGGACCCGTCAGTGGAAGTAAGACCTTCACTGACGGGCCGAGATTCTACGCCCGTCAGTGGAGGATCTCTGTCAGTGGTGAGGCCAAAATGTCCCTCTCCTACTTTTACTGACGGGCGCGTCCGTGCCCATCAGTAAAAGTAATCTCTCCCGGCGTCGTAGTCAGTTTTACTGATGGGCATTTGGCTGCCCGTCAGTGATGTTTCTCATCAGTGACGGGCAACCTCTTGCCCGTCAGTGATGATCGTGCAGCAGAAGTGTTTTCTGAGGTAGTGGATGAAGAAGGCCTTCAATTGAGAACAGGAAAATGGTACGCGTTCAAAACTAAAAAACAACCAAGAAATCTATGATACTATCAAAGATATTAGTGTTATGTTCCGAAAGAGACAAAAACCCAGGGAGAGCATCTGGAAGAAGAAATCAATTTTTGGGGACTTACCTTATTGGCCTTACCTACATGTGCCACACTACATCGATCTAATTCACATAGAGAAGATAAGGGAAAAGGCTGAGTCTGGGTTCCACCAGCTAGTCGCTCGCTGGCCCTTAAGGAGAGGAAATCATCGTGTGAGTTCTTTCATGCTGTGAAAGCATTTTGTGCCCACATCAAGAAGCTTGTTTCGATGAAAGATTTGAAATTAATCGACATGAAGTCTCGCGATTGCCATGTGATGATGACACAAATCCTTGTTGCAATTAGAGGGATTCTGCCGCAAAAGTCTGAGAGACAATCACGAGCCTGTGCACTTTCTTCAAACCTAATTTCTTAGAAGGATATCGACCCTCTAAGCCTAAAACTTCTGTAGGAAGAGGTGGTGACAATACTATGTCAAATGGAGATGTATTTTCCTCTGTCACCTCGTGAATGAGATATTGATGTGCTGGCCTGTGTTCCTACGCAGCATGTACTCGTTTGAGAGATACATGAGAATTCTGAAGCACTATGTGCATACACGATCTCGACCGGAGGGTGGCATGATTGAAGGCTATGCAACTAAAGAGGTTATTAAGTTCTATGTGGATTATATGTCTCATGTGCAGCTGATAGGTGTGCCTCAATCTCGGCACCAGGGGAGGCTCGAGGGTCAAAGGACACTCGAAAAGAGACCAATTATTCCTACTAAGCACGACCATACTTTAGCCCATTTCATAGTCTTACAACAGACGGTTGTAGTGTCTCCATACATCAAAGAGCAAAATCAGATGCTGAGGAAAAAGGATCCAAAAGCAATGGATACTTGGATCATGAAAATACACAACACAGGGTTCAACCAATGGTTCAAAGGACCGACTGGCAGATGTTGATGACACATTAACATAGTTGGCAAGGGAGCCAACATTTACAGTTGTGACATGTCAAGCATATGAGATAAACGGGTACACATTTTATATGAAGGCTTGGGAGGCGAAGAGCACATATTATAATAGTGGTGTCCGCATAGAAGCCTTTAAATACAGGTCAAAGGACAACTACTATGGTTCCATAGAGGAGATTTGGGAGCTCAATTATGTGCGTTTCAAGGCCCTCCATTTAACTAATGTTGGGTTAGGCTTAGAGATGTCAAGGTCAACAAGTATAGCTTCACAACTATAGACCTCGGAAGTCTTGGGTACTGAGACGAACAGTTGGTCCTAGTCAAACAAGTCTTCTATTTAATCGACCCAGCAAACCCAAAGCTCCATGTAGTCAGTAATGGGAAAAGGAGCGTTGCAGGAGTTGAGGATGACAACCAATCGGATGAGGAGCATCTGGACAGGATATTGGATGATGTGTAGGAAGATCAACATGATGAGGAAGCTCCCTACTTATGCAACAATCATGATGAAGACATAACCTTTAGAGTAAACAAACAAGTGCAAAGATGAGAGTTCCTCTATGTGTCATTTATATGTATAAGTCAATTTTAAGCAACTTGGATAATAAAATTGGCTTCTATATACCGTTTATATGTAAAAGTAAATTTTTCATGCTTATATACTTAGTTGTAAAGATATTAATGTTTAAATACTTGATTGCATAGCCATTGATGCTTACATACTTGGCTGCCTGTCTGTTTTTGTTCTTTCTCTGTTCTGTTCTTTGTTCTGCTTGTGTTCTATAAAAGAGTCATCACAGACAGGCTGGGTATGGGCCCGTCTGTAAAAGAGTCTTTTACATAACCCCGCTGCCCCAGAGGACCCTTGCATTGCCTACCCCTAACCCTAACAAATCCTAACTCCCTACCATGCTCCCCACCAGACGACGACGCTGCGTCCTCCATGATGACAACACCGCACTGATCCGCCGTACTGCCTCCTCCTCCATCACGACGACGGTGCCTCCTCCTCCTCTTCCACCCCGATAGTACCGCACTGATCCGCTGTGCTGTCTCCTCCTCCGCGATGATGGTGCACCAATCCACCGTGCCACATCTACCACGGCATTGCCTCCTCTGTAACAATGATAGTTAGGTGAGTGCCCTTCTCTTTTTTCTCTCTTCTACAATTAGGGTTAGGGTTGGGGTTAGGGTCAATGTTAATTTAGGCCCACCGATAAATGCATGTAACTTATCAAAAATGTTAGGATTGTTTGTTAGGGTTTGTTGATGATCCGATGAATGTTAGAAAAATGTCTATTATGAATCCATTTTTGGTTGCAATGTGGATGAATTAATGATATATTGATAATTGTTATCTATGCATGGTTGATAAATGCAAAATTAGCCTATTTGAGCATAGTTTGGTAATATGTAATTATTTTTGTTATCTACTGTAATTTCCTCTTGTCCTGTTTAGTTACTTATTAATGTTAGGTTATTTAGAAAAATAATGTGATTATATCGAATACCATAATATTTTTCAGGTTTCGGAATTATAACCCACTCATATGCGATGCAAGGTTGAATACCTGAGAAACTATCCAACATACCATATGTATACAAACGTATGTATCCATCACATTGGATAGTCTAACATCGGGCTAACATATCATACGAACACCACACGTCGTATGCGATCATTGTTGGCCAAGTTGGGTAAAGTCACAATATCGCAATTGAGTTAAATGCAATTCCAAACTGTGTAAAGACTTAACGTCGTCCTCAGATCCATTAAGCACGATGAATTCGGAGGATCCTAGCAATGGTACCCTCACCCTAACCTAGACCTTAGGCTCGCGGGTCGTCCAAAAGCTCGGTACAACAACCATGCCCTGCCTAGCCGGCTAGCGTATCACAGCTAGTGGGTCACTCAACTGATACTCATCACACTTAATGGAAGAAAGGACAACCCTAAGTCTTTACGACTATCCCATACACTTCAAATCATACATACATGGTTTATGGGATGCCACTAACCAACTTGAATATCACAACAAAACTATACAAGAAAAGATTTACAGATACATATCCACATCCCATACATAGGGCAGTTAAATAGTCTACATCCCACACAACTCGAAGGTCATTTACAAAGAAAACAAGAGTAAGGACAGGAGTGAAACAAGTTTAAAAACACCCGAGATGGCTGCCATATCCACCTCCAAAAGATACCCATAACCTATCCATGACCAAAAGGAACAAACCCAGCAAACTAGACATCAACATCAGCATTTTCAACATCATAATAGTCTCCTACACTAGGTAATTGCAAGATGCTTTGTAAGCTCATCCTAATTATCTTAAGCATGGCAATGAACAAGAATTAAACATACTACGTACACAAGTATTGCATCATTAGTATATTAAACATGTCATGAACATGAATTGAAAATTTTCTATCACCATTTACTCATCATAAGCATATCATTTCAGATCAGCAAGCATAAGTAATCAACCAAATTTTCATCTAAATTCATCCCAACAAGTCAACCAAAACTCTTTTCAATTTTCTGATTAAGCCAACCAAGACTTAACCAATCGAGAGTTCCACTTTTGAGATCAACCGGATGATGACTGGGGTGCACAATTTCACCACACCCTTTGATCAACGATTGACGGACTAGAGTTACATGTTCAGAATCCATTGGAGGACGACTAGAGTGGATATGTTCACCCAGCCCTTTGATCCTACAGAAATCGACTGGATGACGACTGAGGTGCATATGTTCACCTCGACCTTCGATTCACCCGTGAGCACTACTCCGACTTCCACATTTTAATTCCCCTAGTTTCACAAACCATTAATCAAAATTGATATCATGATCCACCGAGTATGACCCACATCCAAGTCCTAAACATGTTAATGAGATCATCATTTCAATCATCAACATGGAATTACAAGCTAATAACTTATCACTCATTCACAAACCAAAACATAAGCAATTAGGAATCTTAGCAAGCCTTGCAAAGCTTGCCTTGCTGGTAATTCCCTTGATCACCCTGAGGTTTACCTTTGTGATACTCCTCGTTGCCCAGTTCTACAACAGGAATACTGAAACACAAGAAAAATGACAAAATATGCATTCAATCAATACCAGCAAGAAAAAAAGATGAGATAATGCATAAAATACATCCTAAAATTTAGCAAACTCAATTATGAAGTTAATTTCAATTGGTTTCATTCAATTTGCATTTATAGCATTATGACATTTTTAGGGTTTGAATTCAGATTTGAGAGCAATTTATGAATGTCAAAAAATTTCATACAATTAACAAGAATGAAACTATTCCATTAAATTATGAACTTACAAAAAATTAACTTATTTGGAGTTCATATGAATTTTCTATAATTTTTACAAGTTTTATCAATATTTAGAATTTTCTGTCTTTTTCTTAGTGAAAAAATCATAAAACAATTTCATACCCAGCTAGGGTCTAGCTATTGAGAGTGACATGTGGGGGCCACTGGTCAAGGTTGACTGGTCCAACTGATAGTGGGACCCATATGTCATTCTCTTGGCATTTTCCTATTTCATTTTATTTATTTATTTAGTCTATTACATTTGGGTCCTACAGATCATAATTTTCTCTTATTTTTCCTATTATTTTAAAGGTGGGTCCATTGTGTCATACTCTCACAGGTATAAATTTTCAATTAAACAAAAATCATAGACTAGTCCCACTTGTCATGGAGGCATTAGCACAAAACTACAATAATTAACCTAATTAATGTTTAATCCAAATCTAACCGGTCATAACGGCTAACTATAATTGATAATGGCCAATGGTTGACTGTATGGTCAGACCGACCAATAGCCCAGTCAGACCAGCGGCTAACAGACATCTTCGGTGGAGCAGAGCTGGTCGACGGTGAGCATGGAGGAGCGCCGACGAGCTAAGGGAAAACATGGAGTGCAATAAGCAGCAAGCCTCACCCCGAAGTCAAAGAAATTGATTAGGGCTTGCAGTTGCTTGGCAAGGCGGTGGCGATGCTGGGGATTGTGATGACCAGCGAGGTTGATGGCGGGGCTCCGTAGCACTTGGGAAGTTGTACGGAGATTTCGGGGTGGTCTAGGAGCCTAATGTCGATGACCACAGTGCTTGGAGCTTTGCCAGAGAGGAAGTACCAACTGGAATGGATCTACCCATCGCCGGAGAGGAAGAGGACAGCTTGCACATGCTCCTCCACTCCTCCCTTGTGGTAGGGTCGGGGTAAAAAAGCTCCATCGCTGGAGAAACCGAGGTGGGTTGGGGTGTGCTGGTTAGAGGAAGGAGAGAAAAAGAAGAAAACAAGGAAGCCGAAGAAGATTTTATAGTCCGAAGGGAGAGACCACATGGGTGACGGCTTCATGCTCGGCGTGCAACGTGTGCTTCACCTGGGACGCGTGGAGAAGATGTACTAGTAGGTGGGGCCGCAGGTCAGGGGAAGAGAGAAAACGAAAAAGACATGGGACTTGCTTGCGGGAAAGGCAGGAAGAAGCAGAGGTGCGGGCAGCTGGTAGTGAGAGCTAGAGTTGGGCTTCGGCCCTCCTCGCTAAGAAAATGCGCCAAGGTTAGCCCAGCAAGGTAAGGAGAGGCTTTTATTTTTATTTTTTTGGTTCTGACCTAGGGTGAGGAAATCAAATCTAGTTTTAAAAATTTGGTAAAGTTTATATTTGAGCTCAAAGATATAAATAACTTCCAGATGTGGAATTTTATAAAGTTTGAAGAAGAGCAAATCCACTTAATTAACATTTTTCAGTTATGTCCAGATGAAAATATTTGGAAAAACATTTGTTCAAATATACAGTTAATTTCCAAATGACTTGAACATTTCTAGTACTTCTCTACAATACTTAAGACTTATGAAAATTATTTGGATGAGGATTTGGTGAGGTTGGTTTGAACATTTTTATTCAAGTTGCTTTTGTGCCAGAATTCTAGGGTATTTGAGCTAATTATTTTGAGATGATCTATATGCATGCATGAGATGAGAAAAACCACTTTATCTCATGTTCATAATATTTACATAAGGTGGTCATTACAATATTAAGGGTTTTGCCAATGATTAGAAGGATCGCATACTTAATATTTTACAAAGGCTCAATGGTTTAGGGTTCATGACTTGGTTTAAATTTCATTGAACTCAATCGCGTGACGTGGTATAAGTTTCTACATGATTAAGCCAATAATGATAAGACTTTGTTATATAATGAGTTTGTGCTTCGCTTTTCTAGTATGAGGTAAGGAATGACTAAAAATCCTTACATCATTGTAGCCACATTGTATATATTAAGAGCAAGTTAGAATCTCATGCCTATGATATGTATGGACGTATCTATTTTAATACATTTGAATGCTTAATTTGAATATAATACCCTTTGTTTTTGTTGTTTGTAAAATTTATAGTATATTGTCTAATTCGGTCGCAATGTTTTCCACTTTCATGTGAAACCTTGATGGTCAGTTGAACCATCAAATTTTCTCATAAAGGATGTCACCATTGTGGATTGAATGACATGATAGGTTATAAGTTTTTATGGACAGTGCAATCAGTGGTTTATGGTTCATGACTTGATTTAAAATTTCAGTGGACTCAATACCCTGAACCCTAACCCACTTCAGCTCTTGTACAATGAGTCCGTACCTGTAATTATGATGCATCTTTCTACTATTAATTAGGGTGTAAAATTTATACGATGTCAGACGGTTCTATGAAATCAATTCGTCAGTGTGTCCATCTCACGTGAGAATGATCGATCGTTCTCACGCGAGATGGACACCTTAGGAGTGATTTATTTGACACAACCACATAATGTGGTATAAGTTTTTGCCGACCATAGAAGTTTGCTCAATTTTCCTATCGTCACCGATATTATGTCATCACCAATTGCTTGCCAATAACAGATTGGTTCCATAGAACATCAAGGAGAACTATATGCGATCCCCCAATAATTGTTTTGTCTTCACTGCAGGCCTTGGTTGAAGCAGAAATCAAGGCTTGCGCTACAGTCATAACCTTTGTTGGGCGATCATGCGTAGTTCTCCTTGATGTTGATTGGAACCATCTGTCTATAATTGGTCGCGCATATAGAATCGGTCAAGAGAAGGTTTTTCCAATGATGAAAATAACCACATAATTAATATGCACGTAATGTGCAGTGAAACAATTTTTTTAAAAACTGTTAAGAACTTGTGCATTTAAATCCATAACTTATTCTTCGAGAACTTGCTTTACTGTACAAGTGTTACCTCTTAGGTTGTGTTTGGTTGCAAGTACGAAGTTGGATAGGATGGGATGGTACCGGGTGGTCTAGGATGGTCTTTGATGAGATGATCACTTTAACTTGTTTGGTTGGCAGGATAGGATGGTATGAGAATGTGTTTGGTTCATGGGATGGGATGGTACATGATGGTTCCGGATGTTGTTTGGTTAGCTGGATGGGATGATACGAGAATGTGTTTGGTTGGTGGGATGAGATGGTTCATGATGGTTCGAGATGTTGTTTGGTTGGCACGATGGGATGATACGAGAATGCTCACATGATGGTGATATCAAACTCTAATCTCACACTTGCAACACATGATAACAACAGGTGGCAACACCCTAAGCTGCAGGCCTAACTTACTTTCATTACCTCAAGGCGTTGACTACTAGAGTAGAATTGATGATGACATGGCACCCGGGTATCATTAAGGAGGACGAATCCGGCCTCCCGGCCACGGGATGGGCCGGGCCGACTACTAGGAGTCCCGACTCCAACACGGGGGCGCCTCATCAGCGTGGAGTACAAGACAAGGACTAATACCTATCCGGCATACCCGGAATCTGTTGTAACCGAATAGGAAATCAATCTGTTAACCGACTCGGACTCTTGTAACCCTATCCCCGGTCGCCTATATAAGGCCCGGTAGGGGGACTTCCGATCGGCAAGCCTTCCAGTATTATCTAGGTCATAGACAATCTCCATTGTTTCCAAGTCCAAGCAACCTCGAGATCGGATCTCTAGGGCTTGTGGCACTCGGGATACAAGCTATACTAGCCTCCAAACACAGGACGTAGGGTATTACCTCTCCGTGAGGGCCTGAACCTGTCTAAATCCTGTCTCCCGTGTGCACCCATCCTGATTTGCTGTGCTCACGCCGCCCCATAGTTAGTATTGCCGGAATAATACTCCGACAGTTGGCGCGCCAGGTAGGGGAGGTGCGCATAGATCCATCTGCACGAATCGGGATGGGTTCCATCAACAGCAACAACGTCTTCAGTCCCGGGAAGCATCATGAGATTCACTTTCGTGAACGCTGTCCCGGATCCCGGCCAACTTTTCCAATTCGGAAAGTTGAACTTCATCACCGACAAAGATCGGCCAGCTCCACCTCTGCTACTCGGCGACGTCCCGATCGGCAGAGGCTCCATCAGCTTTTCAGCACGGCCCTCTCCCCAGGGAAGAGGCTGCGCTGAAACCGGATCCGTTTGCTCCGCACGAGTTCACGCTCGGATCCCAACTGGTGGGGGCTATTGACTCTCTCCTCCCCGTCCTCGAGTATAACTCGGACGACTATGAGAGCTCTGGTAGCCACCATCCGTCCCGGGAAGTCTTCATGGCCAACGCCGGCTCGCCAGACGACGGCGATGGCCGAGCGGTCCCCATCGTGGAACAAACGCCGGCTGAGCTCGAAGCCACCCGACTCCGACTCCTTGCCAAGGAAGAAGAGTTGATCGAGCAACAAACTCGGCTCGCTCGCCAGCGTGACGATCAACGGCGCAATGACGACATGAGAGCTCGCGGACGCCAAGTCCATAATGAGCTCCGCATGCGTGAAAGGGATGGGGTCACAATATTCCCGCTCCCGAGTCATAACATCGTCGTGGCCACGATGGCGGCACGCGCCATTGAAATCCCTGAGGGCAACCCGGGACACAACGAACTTCGGCAACTCCGTGTTCTGCTGGAAGAAACCGCACTCCAGCAAGCCGAGGTCTCAGGCGATCGCATTGGGCTCCTCAGCAGGTGCTAGGAGTCAGCGTTCTACCCCTCCAAAAAGTCCGTCCGATATGGGTGGGCGACGAGTAAGTCCCGACCAACGCCAGCCGGCTGGGGCGGTTCACGAACGACTCGGGCCCCATCGCGACGCCCGAGGCACCATAGCTGCAAGACACCGCGCCCGCCAGGACGCGGACAAAAACGCTCGTCAAGCTGCACCGGTCCGCGATCGACTCGGACCAAGGAACCCCGTAGACGCTGAAAGAAGCGCTCATCACGGTTCCAGGAGAGACGATCGTGGCAGCCATCGCGACGACAGCGGCGCCACCAGCCGGGGACGTTCTCCGATTTCCTCCGGCATGGGATATTCGGGTCCGAAAGCATTTGGTCCCCGTATCCGCAGCGTCATTTTCCCGTCACGATTCCGAGTCACCGGCATCGACAAGTACACTGGTGAGACTCGACCGGACATTTGGCTGGCCGACTACCACACGGCGTGCAGGACCAATGGTGGGAACGACTACGTCGCAATCCACTACTTGCCGCTGTTCTTGGCCGACTCGGCGCGAGCCTGGCTCACCAGCTTACCTCCGGGTTGCATCCAGACATGGAGCGACCTTGAGACCCTCTTCGTGAACAACTTCCAGGGCACGTACAATCGACCCGGGAACGCGTGGGATCTCCACAGTTGTACACAAGAGGCGGATGAGACTCTCTGCGAGTACATCCAGCGTTTCTCCAAGAAGAAGAACTCCTTGCCCGAGGTCCGAGAGGGTGACGTCATCACTGCCTTCTCCAAGGGAGTTCGAAGCACCGACCTCATCCACAAGATAGCGCGCAAGAATCCCCTAGACTACGCGCGAGCTTTTTGACATAGCCAACAACTTCGCCACCGGCGAAGAGGCTGTCCGCAGTGCTACTCGGGACGACAAGGGAAGAAGCAAGGGCAAGGTGTCCGATTCACCCAGTCGGGATGCTCAACCCGAGTCATCCAGGAAGAAGCACCGGAAAGCGTAAAGGCGGAGATCTCGTTGCTGCGGCTGAGCGCGCCCCGCCGCGCCGACCTCAGCGCACCAACGCGACCTTCGAGGAGATGATGAGTCAGCCGTGTCACTTCCATGGACCCAAGTCCAATCATCTGACACGCGACTGCAATCTCTTGAAGAATCTGAACAAACCCTTCGTCCCTAATCGGGGCAAAAAAGAGCCCCCCCAGGAGGAAGGCGACGAGTTCCCAAAAGAGACCGCTTGTCTGATGATCTTCGGCGGACCCAACGGCTACGAATCCAAGTGCCGCCAGAAGATCACGGATAGAGAGGTCAACGCAGTGGAACCGGCCGTGCCCAAGTACCTGCGATGGTCCGAGTCCATAATTTCATTCGGACGCGCGGATCACCCCGACTACATTCCCCAGCCGGGACGATTCCCCTTGGTGGTAGACCCGATCGTTTGCGGCGTCCGCCTCACCAAGGTCCTCATGGACGGCGGAAGTGGTCTCAACATCCTCTACGTCAAAACTCTTGACGACATGAAGATTTCTCGTTCCGAGATCAAGCCGACTGGTGCCCCCTTCCACGGGGTGGTACCCGGCAAGATGGCGAGTCCACTCGGGCAGGTCAGCCTGCCCGTTACCTTTGGCACTCCCGACAACTTTCGGACCGAGACCCTCACCTTCGAGGTCGTCGACTTCCCAGGATCGTACCATGCCATCTTGGGGCGTCCCTGCTACGCCAAGTTCATGGCTGTTCCCAGTTATGTCTATTTGAAGCTCAAGATGCCGGGCCCCCACGGGGTAATCACGGTGCAAAGCAGCTTCCAGCACGCTTACACGTGCGACCTGGAAAAACTGCAACCTCGCCGCGGCCCAGATCGCGGAGGCCGCACTTACCGACCTCAAGTCGGCCGTGGTTGAAGAAGCACCCCCGGCCAAGAAGGCTTCGACATCGACATCTTTCCAGCCGGCGCGGGACACCAAGTCGATTCAGCTCGACCCCGAAGACCCCTTCGAAGACGACGCAGATCGGGACTGCACTCAGCGATAAATAGGAAAGCGCGCTCGTCAGCTTCCTCCAGAACAACCGGGACATCTTCGCATGGACATCTCTCGACATGCCCGGAGTTCCACGGGAGGCTGCCGAGCACTCTCTGAACGTTCGGCCGGACGCTAAGCCGGTCAAGCAGCGCTTACGCCGATTCGCTGAGGATAGACGTCAGGCTATAGGAGAAGAAATAGCCAAGCTTCTAGCAGCTGGTTTCATTAAAGAAGTGTATCATCCCGACTGGTTAGCGAACCCAGTTCTTGTTCGCAAAAAGAATGGAAAGTGGAGGATGTGTGTTGATTATACTAGCCTTAACAAGGCATGTCCCAAGGACCCTTTCACCCTGCCCTCGCATCGACCAAGTGATTGATTCCACGGCCGGATGCGAAATTTTGTGCTTTCTCGACGCTTACTCGGGCTATCACCAGATTAAGATGAAGGAGGATGACGAGATCAAGACATCTTTCATCACTCCATTTGGCGCTTTCTGCTACGTCTCCATGCCTTTCGGCCTCAAGAACGCAGGCGCTACGTACCAAAGGTGCATACAGCGTTGCCTTCAGTCGCAGATCGGCCGGAACGTACAAGCCTACGTCGACGATGTGGTGATCAAGTCCCAAAAGAGAGAAGACCTCCTGAGTGACTTGGGAGAGACCTTCTCCAACCTTAGAAGATTCAGCATGAAGCTCAACCCCGAAAAGTGTGTATTCGGGGTCCCTTCGGGCAAGCTACTCGGTTTTATCATTTCCGAACGAGGAATCGAAGTCAACCCGGAGAAGATCGATGCCATCGTCAAGATGGGCCCACCGAAGAACCTCAAAGACGTCCAGAGGCTGACCGGGTGCATGGCAGCTCTCAGCCGATTCATCTCCCGACTCGGCGAGAAAGCCATGCCCCTTTACAAGCTCATGAAGAAGTCGGAGACCTTCACCTGGACATCCGAGGCCCAGGACGCCCTTGACGGCTTGAAGAAGTTCTTAACTACCCCCCCCGGTGCTGGCGTCTCCCATGCCCAACGAGCCACTGCTTCTCTATGTCGCAGCAACTACTCAGGTAGTTAGCACGGTCTTGGTCGTGGAACGTCCCGAGCCCGGCCATATTCAGAAGGTCCAGCGCCCGGTCTACTTCATCAGTGAAGTCCTCTCCGAGTCCAAGGCGCGGTACCCTCAGATACAGAAGATCATCTATGCGGTGTTCATAACGTCACGGAAGCTAGTCCACTACTTCCAGGGACATCCCCATTACGGTGGTCAGCTCCTTCCCAATCGCCGATGTCATCAACAATCGCGATGCCACGGGCAGGATTGCCAAGTGGGCGATGGAACTAATGGCTTTCAGCATAGTCTACGCCCCCCGCACGGCCATCAAGTCCCAGGCTCTCGCCGACTTCATGGCCGAGTGGACAGAAGTCCAGTCCCCGCCCTCCGTCGTCGACCTCGAGCACTGGACACTCTATTTCGACGGCTCTCTGATGCTCCAGGGCGCGGGGGCTGGCGTTGTGCTCATCTCTCCCAAAGGGCGAGCGCTTCAAGTACGTGTTGCAGATCCACTTCCCGGCATCCAACAACGTTGCCGAGTACGAAGCTTTGCTCCACGGTCTTCGTCTTGCGGTTTCACTCGGGATCCGCCGCCTCCTCGCGCGCGGAGACTCGGAACTGGTAGTCCGGCAGGTCATGAAGGACTGGTCGTGCAGAGATCCCTCCATGGAAGCCTACTGCCAAGAAGTGCGCAAGCTCGAAGCCAAGTTCGACGGCCTCGAAATCACCCATGTCTTACGCCGAGACAACGAAACTGCAGACGCACTCGCCAAACTGGGATCCAGTCGGGACGTCGTTCCGACTGGAGTTTTCCTCCAGGAGTTGCACGCCCCTTCTATCAAGGCAGACACAACACCCGAGACCGAAGAACAACAAGTCCCGGAGAGTGACGCCACTCAGCAGCCTTCAACAGAAGTCCTCACCGTCACTCCCGATTGGACAGCACCTTTCCTAGACCACCTCCTGCGGGACATCCTCCCGCCGGACCAAACCGAGGCACGCCGCATTGCGCGACGCGCCAAGGCCTTCGTCATCGTTGATGGCGAGCTCTACAAGAGGAGCACCTCCGGGATCCTCCAACGGTGCATATCCCACGACCAGGGAAAGCAGCTACTGCATGATATCCACTCGGGAGTATGCGGACACCATGCGGCGCCCGGGTCACTAGTCGGGAAGGCCTTCCGACAGGGTTTCTATTGGCCGACCGCCGTATCAGACGCGGAACACATTGTCCGTACTTGCGAGGGATGCCAGCACTTTGCCCGGCAGACACACTTGCCGGCTCAGGCTCTCCAAACTATCCCGATCACCTGGCCCTTCGCGGTCTGGGGTCTGGACATGGTCGGCCCTCTCAAGAAGGCTCCCGGGGGCTACACACATCTCTTCGTCGCGGTCGACAAGTTCACCAAGTGGGATCGAAGCCAAGCCGGTCGCCACGATAACTGCTGAAAAGGCCGTCGAGTTTGTCCGGGACATTGTCTTCCGTTTCGGCGTACCCAACAGCATTATCACAGATAACGGCACCCAGTTCACCGGGCGAGCTTTTCTCCAATTCTGCGACGACTACAACATCAGCCTCGACTTTGCCGCCGTGGCACACCCACGCACCAACGGGCAAGTCGAGCGGTCCAACGGTTTGATACTACAAGGCCTCAAGCCTCGGATTTTCCAGCGACTGAACAAATTCGCAGGCAAGTGGGCAGCCGAGTTACCATCAGTACTTTGGAGCCTTCGGACCACGCCCAACCGGTCAACCGGTTATACACCCTTCTTCATGGTCTTCGGCGCCGAGGCCATCCTCCCGACTGACCTGGAGTACGGGTCCCCACGCGTCCGTGCCTTCAGCGAGGCCGAGTCAGAGGAGGCCAGACAGGACGCTCTCGACCAACTCGAGGAAGCCCGTGAGGTGGCGCTCCTTCGTTCGGCCAAGTACCAGCAGAGCCTACGGCGATATCACAGCAGACATGTACGCGGCCGCTCGTTCAACGTCGGCGATCTGGTTCTACGCCGAGTCCAATCAAGCAAGGAGCAGCATAAGCTATCACCGCCATGGGAGGGTCCGTACATAGTCGCTGAAGTACTGCGCCCGGGGGCTTACCGACTGAAGGACGGCGACGGCAACGTCTTCACCAACGCATGGAACATAGAACAGCTACGTCGTTTCTACGCTTGAATCTTTTTATAAGTGTCTTGGAAACATGAATAAAGAGCCTTCTTTTGCTCCATTTAAAAGCAAGCCTTTCTTTTTCCCGACTGACCTGCTACGCCCGCTCGTAGCAGGTACTCGGCGCATGCACGGCTTTGCCCCTCCCTCGCGAAATACTTAAGTACTGTGTATAAAGTCTAACGTTAACTCTTTGACTCCAATCGCCGGTTTACGCCGCACCCTTACGCTACACGGGACACACGCCAACGGCTAATCCCTACGCAAAGGAGGCTACAACGGGTTGGCGAAGAGCAAAAACGAACAAACTCAAATACACAGGAACACAAGTCTTTTCGCGATCAAATTAAAGTTTACTTGTTAATCGGATAGTATATACATAAGTCACTCGGCATCCCCGAGTGCACAGCTAAGTCACTCGGCACCCCGAGTGCACACAAAATTCACTCGGCATCCCCGAGTCCTTTACAAACTTTACTCGGCTAGCCCGAGCAGTTTACAACTATCCCTATTTTCTACAGGCCCGACCGCTTTATAAGGGAATCGACGGTGGACTCAACGGACCGCATCATCTCCGGAATGTCTTCTTCCGGGAAATCAGCGGCATACCCCTCCCCGATTGCCTGCATATCTAGCAACGGGTAGTGGGACCGCGCCACCGCCAGGACTATGCTGGCCCCCGTCCGCGCGCCCTCCGCCTCGATGTTCGCCACTTGGTCGGGCACTTGGCTCAGACGCTCGGCGACTGCCGCGACGGAGTCCGGGGCCGTCTCGTCCGGCCAGACGGCGCCACACGCCACCTGCCCCGCCTTCAGCAGCGACTCGATCATCCCACGGGACTTCTCGAGACGCGCCTTCAACTCTGCAACAACAAAAAGCAAGCATGAGCAATACGACCAGCAGGCCGGGACAAAACCGAAGTCAGAAGCAGCACTAACCGGACTCCGCGTCCGCGGCAGCTCTCTTCCGGCCCCGCGGCCCCTCCGCGTCCGCGCAGCTTTCTTCGGCCCCGCGGCCGCCTCCGAGTCAGCGGCCTTCTTGGCCGCCGACTCGGCCTCGCGCCCGAGCTGCTCCGCACGGGCCTTCTCCGCCAAGAGCGCCTCCTCGAGCTTCCCAGCCTGCTCTTTGGCGGCGTCCAGGTCCCGGGCGCGGGTCTTCGTCGCCTCGAGCTCCGCCCTCAGCCTCGCGACTTCTTCTTCGGCGGCTGCAAGAGACAACGCGTCAGCAAGACGAAAGCGCGACAAAGCGGGGCAGCAAATCACTCGGTTCACTCACCTCGGGTCTTGGCGATCTCCTGCGAAATGCCCGCCTGCAGGGCGATAACTTCCGCTCCGCGCTTTGCGGGCCACATCCTCCGCCGCCTGCCGACTCGCGGACAACTTGTCCCACTCGGACTTCCGCAACTCCAGGCGTTCGATGACAGGCAGCCGGTCTTGGAGGAAGGCGGTCTTGTTCTGCGACCGCTGGTTCAGAGCCTGCAAAAGGACACACACACATGTTAGGCCACCCGGCAAAGGCATAAAAACCCTCCACTCGGTCCCAAGGACCCAGCGGAGGCTCGGGGGCTACACCCTCTGGGTGCACTGTTCGTGCACCCAGAGTCAGACTCAAAAAGACAACTACACCCTCCGCCCGACTATCCTAGTCGAACGCAGGCTCGGGGGCTACACCCTCTGGGTGCACTGTTCGTGCACCCAGAGTGAAGACTACAAGGGAAAAGCAAAGGGCCCTCCGCCCGACTAACTTAGTCGGGCAGAGGCCCGGGGGCTACTTCCTACGGACATACTCCTACAAGGGCAAAAACAACTTACCTCCATCAAAGGACGCAGCCTGCCATTCAGCAGGTTGGCTCCCTCCTTCGCCGCCTTCAGCAAGGCGGGGAGGATTTCTCCAATTTGAGCAGCGACGTCCGCAGCCGCCTGCCACTCCTTCTCCTCCGCGAGATCATCGATCTCCCGGACCGTCATACCTGGCGCCCACGGGTCCTCCTCCCGGACCCGAAGTGGTCGGCGCACCAGCTCGGAGGACGGCGGGCGAGGAGCAGCACCGCTGAACTCCTCCATCGGCGGAGGCGGGCCGCGGTTGCCGCCACGATCCCGCGGGGCGGCCCCAGCCGACCCGGGACTTGCTCCTCCTGCGACCACCAAGGCCCGGCCAACGTCCTCAGGCGCTTCCGGAGCTGGCACTCCGGCGGAGGGCTCCTCCCCCCGAGGCTCGGCGGCCGAGTCGGGTTGCACACTGGGCCGCTCGGGAGACGGCCGGGGAGATGACGGCAAGTCCGCAGGCGGGGGCGACGCAGGCCGGACGTCCGCCGCTGGAGGATCCCTCGCCTTGGCTGGGTGCTGGGGACGCTCGGGGGAGCCTTCGGGATGTCCCCCGTCCTCCGCGTCCTGGGTAATTCGAGCTCGTCAGCATTTAAAGAAACAAAGTCAAGTAGGCAGTCGGCCTGACACTTACTTCGAGGACCGAGGGACGGCGATGCGCTTCCTGGCTCCCGCGGCTCGCTGCCCAGGCGCGGCAACAGCCGGGGCCGGCGAGGTCCCCGACCCGCTGGCGCCCCGAAGGCGGCGCTGGCATCTCTCTTTTCCCCCCGGCCGGGGGGAGCGTCGTCTTCGGCCGCCCGAGAGGCTTCACTCGGAGCGGCAGCCAGCGCTACCGGATCAGCGCCAGCGGCGGAGCCCTCCTGCTCCGCCGGTGTAGTCCCCGTGGCGGCTGGCGCTACGGGATCAGCGCCAGTGGCGGAGCCCTCCTGCTCCGCCGGTACGGCCCCCTGCGGCGGCTGGCGCCACCGGACTAGCGCCAGCAGCGGAGCCCTCCTGCTCCGCCGGGGCAGACCCAGTAGCGGCCGGCGCTACCGGGTCAGCACCAGCGGCGGTGCCCTCCTGTCCCGTCGGCGCAGTCCCTGCGGCAGACGGAGCCGCCGAGCTGGCACGGGGGGCAGAGCCGCCCCGCCCCGGCGAGGCGGCGCCCCTCACGACGGTGGTCGAGCCGGCGGCGGAGCCGCCCCGTCCCCCTCTGGGTAGTGCCCGCCGGCCGCCTCCGTCTCTTCACTCGGAAGGCGCTAGCGTCGTCCGAGTCCTCGTCCTCCTCCTGGGCGGGCGTGCTCGGCGGGGGAGGGACGGGCGGAGCGGCCGCCGGCGCCTTAGAGGGCCCGGCACCCTTTGAAACGGCCCCTTTGAAGGGCGGCGGAGACCCGGCGCCCTTTGAAGGGCCGGCGCCGGAAGAGGAAGACCCGGCGCCCTTTGAGTGGCCGGCGCCGGAAGACGGAGCCCCGACTGCTCCCTGCGGTGGCGGCCCGCCGCTTGGGACATCGGCATAGCGCGGCTGGTTCCAAATCTCGTCCTCCGGGAGGGGAGCTTTGGAATAGAAGCCGAACAACACCTGCCGAAACGCAAAAGCAAAACCCCGAATAAGATTCGGTGAAGAAATAAGAAAGAACCAAAAAGGCGGGACTCGGGTACTTACGTCACTCGGGGGGTTCGCCCGGCTAAAGGGGGCCGGCCGCCCGGAGAAATCCAGGCTCGTCCCCTGAGCCAAGATCCTCTCGAGCCGGCTCTGGATCTCGCCCTCCGTGAGCTCCTCCGCGGACTCCCGGGTCGCGTCGCCTTCGCCGGTGTACTCGAACATCGGGTGCGCCCGCAGCTTGGCGGGCTGCACCCGCCACCGGACGAAGGTCGCGGCGACGACTGCCCCGGTGACCCCGGCTTTCATTGCCTGCTCGAGCTGCGCCATCACGACGGCGACGCTGTCCTGCTCCCTTTCGAGCGGAAGGTCCGACCAGCTCGGCTTGACCACTGGCGGCTGACCCGAGAAGGCCGGTAGCGATGGCTCCGGGTTGGCGCAGTAGAACCAGTTGGCGTGCCAACCCTTGTTCGACGACTGCATTGGCGGAGCCGGGTAGTTCTTCGCCGCTCCGGACCTCAGCTGGAACCCGGCGCCGCCTACTACGGCCGGGTTGTCCCTGCTCGGCTGCGGCTTCACCATGAAGAGGTGCTTCCACAGGGCGAAGTGCGGCCGAATGCCGAGGTAGCACTCGCAGAGGGTGATGAAGCAGGAGACGTGGAGCACGCTGTTGGGATTGAGGTTGTGGAGCTCCAACCCGTAATAATAGAGCAGCCCCCGCAAGAATGGGTGGGCCGGCACCGAAAACCCTCGCTCGAAGAAGGAGCCGTGGACGACCAGCTCGCCGGTATTCGGGGTGGGGATGGTCTCCCCGGCGGCGGCGCGCCACTCGACCAATTCCTTCGGCGGCAGCAGCCCGAGTCGCACGAGGATCTCCAGCCGTATGTCCGTCGCCGATGACTTCATCCACGGGGCCATCGGACTGGCGGGCGACTCCCCTTCGCTCAGCAGCTTCCACACCAGGGCGTCCTCTTCGGCTTCCGTCGGATCGGCTTCCCAGTGCGGGGATTGCATCCGAGGTGGCTGAGGAGGAGGTTAGGGTTTTGGGTGGAGCAGTGCGCGACGGGCGGATTTGGGAGAAGAAGACGAAGAGTTCGGGCGCTAAAGGGAGAAGAAGGCGAATGGGTGCGTGGGCCAGACCCGCGGTCTCTTTGGATTATAAAAGGACGGGCCGACGGTTCGGTTTCCCCACGTCCGCACGTGTCCGGATCCGCCGCGCCCCACTACGCGCCTCTTCAGATTCCCTCACGCGCATCTGGCGGGCCACGTCGCGTGATTTTTCGCGCCCACGACCTGGCGGCGCCGCGATTCGTGCTATTTAATGAAGGGACATCCGACGGTTGGCTTTTCAGGCTTAATAACCCGACGGAATACGTCTCCGCTATACGGCGGCCAAAGCGTATTTCCCGTAAATCACTAGCCGGCTGCCGGGAGAGTCGGCGCCGGGCGCTTTGGCTGCGAAGGGTATCAGAGGCTGGCCTCAAGCAGGAACGCAGTCGACTGAGTACACCCGAGCGAGGGGCAGCAATGGCGTGCCTCCCGTAGGCCACAAGTTGGATGCTGAGCAACTCGGAGCTGCCAGATTCTCCACCCGGACCCTGTCGAGCACTTAAGCCTCGGAGGCCCCGGTAACTGGGATCCCCAGATTCAGTGGAATGACCTGGCGTAAGACTTCGAAACTCGGGAACCTATGCGCCATGGCTGGTTTCTCTGGTTCGGACGTGAGTTTCAGAGGCATTCCTTCAGGGGGACTTCAGCCGGCCCTTAACCCACTCGGGAGGGCCGGGTGCTACTCGGAAATTCAGTCGGGATTCATGGCATGCCCCACGCTGGGTTACCAGCCGGTCCCTGTCCCTAAGGATGGACCGGGTGCCACCAGAGATTACCCGTTAATAGCTCATTCGCCTTAACATTCCTGCCTTACGGGTGGATGTTACTTGGCTCTAACTGTCTTGTTTGCAGAAGTTCAATTAGCCCTTCGCAATCTCCCAGCAAGCCAAAGTCAGTCGGAAAGCTCATCCAGAGGTGAAGACCGGCAGCAGTGAGATCGTGAAGGACTCGGGGGCTACTGATGATGACATGGCACCCGGGTATCATCAAGGAGGACGAATCCGGCCTCCCGGCCACGGGATGGGCCGGGCCGACTACTCGGAGTCCCGACTCCAACACGGGGGCGCCTCATCAGCGTGGAGTACAAGACAAGGACTAATACCTATCCGGCATACCCAGAATCTATTGTAACCGAATAGGAAATCAATCTGTTAACCGACTCGGACTCTTGTAACCCTACCCCGGTCGCCTATATAAGGCCCGGTAGGGGGACTTCCGATCGGCAAGCCTTCCAGTATTATCTAGGTCATAGACAATCTCCATTGTTTCCAAGTCCAAGCAACCTCGAGATCGGATCTCTAGGGCTTGTGGCACTCGGGATACAAGCTATACTAGCCACCAAACACAGGACGTAGGGTATTACCTCTCCGTGAGGGCCTGAACCTGTCTAAATCCTGTCTCCCGTGTGCACCCATCCTGATTTGCTGTGCTCACGCCGCCCCATAGTTAGTATTGCCGGAATAATACTCCGACAAGAATTTACGCCATCCATTCACGATTGGAAAAATTACAATCCACTCTATTATAGTTTCTTCTTGTTCTCCGCAAAACAATCCATGACAGAAAATATAAATAATAATAGAAGATTAACATTTTTCTTTTCTTCCAAATGGTTTGTACAACAATGCACAGGCACTCACCCTTCGGTTTGGGCACCAATTCTCAAGAAAATTTTTGACTTTCTACTGATGTACAAAATTTGGAATTTGAGGTTGGTACGCTCAGTAGAAAGCCAAATGATAAGAAGCATTACCATCATACCCAGCTCCATGTGAAAACATCAAGCATGGACACCACTGCCTCAAACTCAGTCACATGTTGGTCTATTGCATCAATCTGTGATGCATACTCATCAAAGCGGTGATTTTTCTCACTCAGTTGCTCTACAAAGAGTCGGAGACCAGATGCAACATCTCCATAATTATTGTATTCCTCTGCCACACGGTGATTCATATTTTCAAGTAATGCTAGCTTGTCGTTCGTCCCCTGAAAAAATGAGACTTGTCTTTTAAAAAACAACTGGTGACGACTAACAAATGAGAGAACAAAAGTAGTTCACTGTAAATGTATAACCTGACCAACAAATCTCAGTAACCCTACCAATAAATATTTTGCAAGGGAGGGTCAACTATTAGAAAATTAAATCTACAACCTTTTACTTCAATGTCCAGATTAAGAAAAGTTAATCATCTCTTAACCCTTAATGAATCTATACGGTTTGGTGAAGTTATTTACAATTCCTTGAAGTACTCTTAGCTGCACAAGAACTTTCCGTCAAAACTCAAAGCACACTTCATTTATTGCTCAAATCATGATAACACTTTGTCGGCAAATGTGAACAAAATATCATTACTTGAGAGGTACAGTACCAAAAACTTGTTTGGTATACGGCCTAACACAAAACAGCACACCACCAAGTGAATTTTGGCCACTAAAGAAGTCCTCAAACTCTCAAGAAGCGAAGAAACCGAGCAGAAATCACACAGCCCATGTTCCAAATCCAACAGAAATCACCATAGACCCAAATGAGTTCTATGCCTTAATGCATAGGTGTAGTATAATAATTACAAATGAAATGTAATCACGAAAACATATGAGTCATGGGTCATGGCTTAAACAAGCCACTACTGCGTTTGAGATTGTCTAGAATACTGGATGTTTGAGTAATCAGATAATCTGCAGAGGTTCCATCTAATAGAAGAAACTGTAAATGTTCAAAATTGTGTACAATATATTCTGAAATAATAACACTGACCTGCAGAAATCTAGCAGCATCCATGTTGAAATATATTTCTGCAAACTTTCAGTGCATCAATCAATTAGCAATCAGGTTTCAGTTTTGAGGATGACATGTGTGCTCTCCTTATACAGTATAGTAGATGGATCATCACTGTGGTGTATCATCTAAGATTTTCATCCAATTGAAATCCATTCTGATATACACATAGATATACATAGCACAAGCATACCACATAGATATACATAGCACAACCGTAATTCAATTGTTCAATTGTTCCAAAACACGCATGACACAACACTACTAATAGAGTACCACGACAGAAAACATAACAGTACAGTAGCTTCGCATCAAAAGCACAAGCATACCACATAGATATACATAGCACAAGCATACCATATGATGATTGTTTTGTTTGGCATCAAAAGCAGTCTACCACGTAGTTCAAACATAAAAGTCCGTACTAACTAGATAGGTGGTTCTTGATATATCTGGCAACCCAAATCATTTTGTTAGACATGCTAAGCTTGTTGAATGCTCTAGCAATTGCAGGATTCTCAACTAAATGGGCATAGTAATGAGTAAGATGTGCCTCTTCAAATCTAGGGAGATTCAACAAGTTATCCCAAAGGTCTTCAGGGACATCGTTATCTAAAGAACCGGACTTCTCTATAGCTTTGGCAAGGTTATCAAGGCTACGGGTCATCAAACCTATCAACTCGTCATCATTGCTTACCTTTGCCTTTTTTGGTGCTTTGTTGCCAGAAGATTCACCATTGCTCCCCCGTTTGGGAATAGTAAAAGGCAACAGAAACTCTTCAACATTGCCAGCAAAAGGGTCACTCCCTCCATTGGCATTTTCATTTTCATTCTCAGTCACATTTGTAGCAAGAGGCTCACTCCCACTCTTAGCATATACACCAGACGCCATGCCATTGCTGAAGATTGTGGCCATCTCATGATAGTGCTCAATTGGAGTGTTCAAGAAATCAGCATCATTGCAGTGGTCCTGCCAAGTAAACATTCAAAATATTAGATAGCTTATATGCAATAATGTCACACTGTTGTGAAGAAAGATGTGCTGCAATTTTACCTTAACATGATCCGTGTAATGTTCATGATCCAGCACAATGGTGCAAGTATTCTCATCCCAATTGGCACCACTTAAGGTCCTGAGCTTATTAACCTTTGTCCATATCTTTCGCCACTTCTGAAGGTGGTTACTTATCTGAGTGGCAGTAACTTGAACCTTGAGATGCTCATTCAAGGCCCTAGCACAACTATTAAGATGCACTTGCTTGAAACCATGAGAGGTTTTAGTTCCACTAGCAACTAGGTTAGCAAGGAATTGAAGCACAAAAGTTGACATGGCATTTGTCCAAACTGCTTGCCCACCGCCACCATTGTTGCCCCAACCATTATCCCCAATTTGTTCCAAGTCCATTCCCTACCAGCCTTGTACATAGCTTGAAAAATCAGCATCTCATAAAGAATGTGAAATAACAATGCATGACACAACACTGCTAATAGAGTAAATTAATAGAGAACATAACAGTACAGTAGCTCGACAGCATTTAGGCATTTAATATTACACAACATTGCGAACTAATGGCCGTGGTAGTTTTGATGGTCTTCCCACATTCTGTCGGCAAGGCTTGTCGGAACTCAACCATGTGCCTATGGTCATGTGCTTGCTCCCTTTGTGATCTAGGGGGGTTAGGTGTCCATGTACTCTCCGGTAGAATGAAACTGTCGGTGCCTTCGGAGAGAACCCAGTTGTGGAGGACGACACAAGCTATGACAACATCCACTTGAGTAGCAAAGGGGAAGAATGGGGTTGCATCATCCAGAACCTTAAATCTCCTCTTGACTGATGAGAATGCACGTTCTACTGTCACTCCGAGAGATGAGTGCCTAAGATTGAACAATTCTCTTGCATCCTGCACGGGATTGTTCCCCCACTCATTCAAGTGATATCGCACGCCACGGAAAGGCGGCAAGAATCCAGGTTTAGCTCCGTATCTAGCATCCACTAGGTAGAATTTACCTTACACACATGACGAACACATGAGCACCCAAGGTGACATTGCGGACCAAATAGTAAAACTCTATATGGGCACATCGTGCTAGAGCAAATATATTACCTCGAGGAACACGTAATCCATTCTCACGCTCTATTGCATCCGCTAAAACAACAGCATCATGTGCAGATCCCTCCCAACCAGCCAGCACGTATGTGAAATGAAGGTCAAAATCAACGGCTGCCATCACATTTTGGCTTGCAAATGACTTCCTACCATGGAAGGCCGCCTCCATGTTCTTACTTACAGAAGCTCGTACATGTGTACCATCGATGGCTTCGATACAGTCCTATATGATCAGGACCACCATAAAAATTAGTAACTATACAGTTTATACCCTACAACTAAATGATGATATTTGTTCATGGTCATATCTTAAAGTATGGGTCCCATCTTGGGTTGCCAGCAATTTTGGTTGGGGTCTCCAATGATGGTGGCCTAATAAGCTCGTCCCTTAGCTCACCTGTGGCATGGAGGACTAGTCCTAAGTAACGGCTTACCGTTTCACTGGACCTATTACAAATAGTACCTACTAGCCTATTACGAAGGTTGTGTCCTACTGTGATCAAGAACATGGCAACTTGCTCCTCAATACATATATGAATGGTATCACGGAGCAAAGAGCGTTCCCTCAAAACTTGACACAGCCGGAAGAAAGGAGACCTCATAAGCCTTAGCGTTTTCTGACAAGTTACGTCATTCCTGTAAATCTGATTATTTAGAAGGACTATTATATTCCTGTCCCTTTCCTCAATAGGGGCATAGGTAATACGCTCTCTATTTCTCCGTAGTCTAGATCGAACATACAAGGTAACCATACAAGCAGCCACGAATGCAGCAGCCCTTATAAGCATCATCTTTCTCCTTCTAACCCTATTCTTGTCCATCTACAATGCATTTGGGACAAATGCAGGAAACATTCTATGAATCAGAAAGACCATTACAAATACAAAAGAATGTGAAGGCAAAGATTAAATTAAGCTTGTCACATGCTTATCAAAATATAAGACTACATAGTATTGCAAATTTAAGATAAATGCCTACCTGTAGTATTTGTTTGCTTTGGAAATAACTGAACTAGCATATTATTCAGTCCAAAAAAAACAGCCATCTGGAATGATGATAGTTAGCCAAATCATATTATGATGTGCTCCTCTAGATATCATTTTTGTCTGTGCCCTTGGTGAAGATTTCTTCTTTAGGCACAAGACAAGATGTGTAGAGTTGAAGTTTGCATCAATGAACTAGGACATCTCTAATTTGTCACGATAATTTTATCATAAATGGTAATTGCCATAGTCAATTGTTGTTTAAACAATAATTAGCCTTTTTTACTTGAGATATTGGTATACTCTTGCGTCCTTCCTATGCCTTTGGTGAAGCTTTCTACTTTGCTAAGAACATGAGAAGATGACTAGAGTTGAAGTTTGCATCAGTGGGCATATGGGGATTTGGATTTCATACCTTCGGTTGGAGCACTAGGTTTAAACCCTAGGTGAGGGAGATTGCTTGGGGGGAGTAGTAGGGTGCATGGGGTACCCACACTGGCCGCCGGTCGCTGGTCTCCGGTCGCCTGCGGGAGGAGGTTAGCCGCCGGTTGCTAGTCTCGTCGGCCAATCTTGCGTGAGGGAGAGGGTTGCAAGGGTGCAGCAAGTGGGAGCGGGGGAGCAACAGGAGGAGCGGCACACATCGCTACCGGTCGCCGGCCGCTGGTCTCCGTTCGCTTGCGGGAGGATTTAAAGCCGCCGGCCGCTGGTCTCGTCGGCCGATCTTGCGTAAGACAGAGGGGTACCAAGGGTGTAGCAGGTGGGAGCGAGGGAGCAGCAGGAGGAGCGGCGCACGTCGCCGCTGGTCTCGCCGGCCGCCAGATGCTGGGCTCGCTGGATGCGGGAGGAGTTGGAGGTGAGCGATGGAGGAGTTGGACGGGAGGAGTTGGGGGTGAACCAGGCTGGCTGAGACCGGTCCCGAACCAATTGGTTCGATCGTTTTTGTCGAATCGGATGGTCTGGAATCTCTACAGAATATTCAGGACGATGGGATCACTTCATCCAGGACCAATTGGTTCTCCCAACCAAACGCCTGGATCCCCTCATATCCCGGACCCAATGGTGCAGGGATCATCCAATACTTCAAACCAAACACAACCTTAGTGGCTATAGTTTGACGCTATCTTTTTCATCAACTTTCAAACTAAATTGACGTTTTTGACGGAAGTGAGGACTTATTTCATTCTAATGTGATATACTTGTGAATTAAAATGTGTTCTAAACTTAATTGAAATGTAATCGATATACTTGTTTAAGTTTTGAATTTCTATCTATTTAAGAGTTCATTTGTGAATTAAAATGCGATGTGAATGTGATGATGTTAGGGTTACTTAATTTTTTGAGGTCATGTTCATAGCACGGCAATTTGTACATGTTATAACTTGTTTATATTGATGCTAATTAGCTAATTGTTATATCTTTACTTAGTGAAATATGATGTGATGTTCTCAATTGGAAATATTATATGAATTGAGCTTTGATCCTGGTATTTCTAGGGGTAGGGACTAATGTGTTGTGTTTCGAGTGGGGAGGGGGGTAATCCCTGTCTAGAGGGTGTACTCATCACAAACGGGCCAGTCCTTTGGCCCGTCTATGATGACCTAGCTCCTAGGTCACCTGACTGTGCGGTGTGCTGAGAGCTCTTCTGTGATGGGTGGCGTCATCACAAACTATTAATTACAGACGGCAGTTGTGCCTGTCTGTGAGGGCATTTTTGGCCTGTTTGTGATGGCCTGTTGTGTAGTAGTGAAGGTGACGAGGTTGATAGGCGGGCCCATGTCCAACTCAGCATATTATCCACATGGCTGTCCATGTAAGTGCTGACAAGTGGACTCATTATGTCAGTTTTGTTGTCAAACAACCGGAAGTGGTCGGTTTGTGTGATCTGTGAAAGATTAGCTCAAAATTCATGGTTGTGAAAAAAATCTAAAAGACGTGATAAAATATTATGAGGTACCTTGAAATTGTGATTTTGAGTAATTTACTCAATAAAAAATCCAACAAACTACCCTAAACACAATGAATACTTCTAATAAATTAATTTAACCACCGGCCTTAAAGAATCTCCTGTGAACAGGCTGTACTGCTCGTCGTAAGATTTCTTTCTTTTTTTTCTCAACTAATGGAATTTATACAAGGTGTCAATCAACTCAATTTCTTTAAAAAAATTTGATGATTTTTGATTGTGCTCCTGTGGCTTGGGAGCACGACAGCATTATAAACTATAAAGGAACTAGATATGTTCTCAGGGTATAAGGCATCAGTGGAGACATATGACTTATTCGTCTCTTTTAGACCGCCTCTACAGGCAGATTTTGCTGCAGTGTAGTTAACTAAGTACTTATTAAATAGCATTGGCGAAGAAATTTGCAAATATAGAAACAGGATATATTTGCGTATTCTCCATCAGTTGTTTTTCCTTAAATTTTAGATTTTCAATGCCAATTTATGGTTGTTAAGTTGAACCGCACTGAACCGTGAGATGAAGTTAGTTAAAGGAATCCTTACTAATTCTAACAAGATTTTTCTGTTACATCTTAAATTTTTTGCTGACAGATAACTGCTATATGCATTTTTTAAAAACCACTACAATGTCAATCGGATCGTAAGTCCAGTTTTTGCAAGATTGTTGTACTGTAAAATCCAGTTTATCAGAGTACTCTTTACTAGTGAATGTGTTTCTTATTACAACTAAAAGATACTTTAACTAATAACGATAAATATGTTCTTTTGAAAAGCCACGGCAGCACTAAGCAGACGCCCAATCTTCAAGGCATCTAGCGTGCAGTCGCTGTTACGTTCGTTGTCACGTCAAGCTAGCTACCTGACAAAACTGAAGTAATTAAGGGAATCTATTCACTTGATTGCGTGGTTAAAACTGTCCGTTTTTGTAACAAGCTGACTGGCTTCTATCAAGATAGGGTTGGGTTTCATGTCAGTGTATAGCAGTTTCTAGAGGATGCATAACTTGTAAGCTCTCAAGCATAATATATATTCTTTAAGGTGCATAAGTAAATCTTGGAGTCAAGGACTTGTAAGCTGTCAAGCATAATATATTTTCTTTAAGGTGCATAAATCTTGGAGTCAACGGAGTAGGTTAGATGAAATCTACGCTGCAGAATACAAAAATGTTTGTGCGACAGATTCTTCTGATGCCATGTTCATTCTCCTTTTTAGAAAAACACGAGCGAGTGCCCGGCTCCATTTTACTCAAATGAAACCAACATGTCTACAATAAGTGCTCGGATACAGTAAGACACTTGAAATGAAAGAGCATACAGAAAGTGGCTAGCCTGCTAAACCGACAATAGAGCATTAGAACTAATCATCAATGCTTCAGCGTTCCGTCCAGGTTTGCCAGCAAGCGTATGGAGTCTCTGCCTCTTGGTGTCTTGCCGTTGATTTTTGAATCACCCATCTTCAGCTCCTACCTCAGCGCCGTGCAATCCTGAGCAGTGAGCAGTTCTCCCTCTAGATTCTAGGACACGGATGCAACGATCCAAAAGCTCTGATTGAGAGGCCACGCAGATGGATTCCAACTGCAAAGGAAAGCAACCATCTTGTTCCAAATACATTTCATTCCTGGCCACACTTCTCCCTGGAAAAACAAATCATTTCTCAGAGATCAGATACTCCAGAGTTCAGCAGCGGTACACATATTAAGCACACTGTTCCTTTTTTTCAGACAACCACCACACAGCAACAGACTGAAAGTTAGTGCCATGTTCATCAGCGAGTCGTTATCCAGGGGATTGGAGTATAACCATCGCTTGACTTGATCTCATATTTTAATTCGATTTTCACATGGAATCGCTCCCTTTTGGATGTGAAAATGTCACAGTAAATGTTTTGGACTAGCGCACTATAGAGTTCAGGTTCCCGGAATAAATACGTACTTGAACAGTTGATCCATTTTGCAGACAAAAGGAAATTAAGCAGGGCCTAATTTCCGGCCTAATTTCCGTTAAGAAAAGCGAAGGTTCGACAGAGTAATCTCTCGTTGCCACCAAAAAACCTCTCGATGACGACGCCAAATCCTGGTAGTCCATGATGCACCTGAGACTAGCTGAATGTGAGTCGTCATGTAGTGTTGCAAAGTCTTAGTACTCCTACAGTCCTACGTACCTACATTAACAACTGCTGCCAAGTACGCTAAACAAAGAAGCGCTCAACTCCTTGTGTTGTAGTGACATTGTATATGTAGCAACTTGATGCCGGTAATTGTCATTACACAGTCCCTTTCAGTTTCCCTTTTGGTCAAGAGCATACGCAAGTCATATATGTCCCTTCAATTTGTTGCATAAACATATATCCCTCTTTCCCGTACAACGGAGAAAAACTTGCTAGATACGCCTAGGACATAATACATGACAGTAAATTAAGTCACCAGTTTTCGTGCTGTAGTCCTTATACAGTTAGGCAAGTTAAATTTCTTATTCAGGTAGTCAGTTTTCTTTTCCAGGAGACTTATGTACCTTGATTCCTTTTCTTTTCTTCCGAGAGAACATGAATCCATCAATTTGTACACTCAAGGTGAGTAATAATTAAATTTATCTTCCTGTATGCAACACAATAAAACAATATGATATGATGAATTATACTCTTTTTTTGTGTACGTTGTTGTTGTTGAATTCAGATACAACAGTTAATTTTGGTGGACAAATCTATTTTTAGTACATATATATCCACGAAAAATTTGACAAGAAAACTTTTTTCGAATAGAAAAAAAACTAAAGCATACGTGCATCGCATCAAACACGGATATCCTCTATATATAAAGGGCAAATAGCTCCATGCTTACATAAATTCCATGTTTGCAGACGTAGGAATTCATTTAGTATTTTAATTGTACTTCAAACTCATTGAAATTCTTTTGCCCCAAATTAAGAGGCTTCTCATTTTCTCAAACAGGGCAACTTATTCCATGCACCCATCCTCGTTCGTGCGCCTACCTATACACTCTGCCAAACCTAGCCTTCCGATCTCTATCCAAAACATCCATCAAAGGCATTATTTTTGGGCTCTTGCTATTTAGTTTTTGCTTGCTCGTAGTCAATTTGGTTTCTTCAACCTCATGAGCTTGTTGGAATGGTTAGGGTCGTCACACGAAAGCGACGATTTCGGTGGAGCCGAAGAAGGAAACCTCGCGTGAAGTCGTTAGAGGTTAGAGTTACGGGTGACTCGGAGTTTATGTGGGGGGGGGGAGGGGGGGGAGGGTGTGAAGTAGAGGGGATTTAGGGGAGACTTGATTCGGTGAAGAGACCACCGAACATGATGGACGGGAGGGAGCAGGGTATAGCCTTCTTTTCTTGAGTCTCGCATCGGGTGAGGGCCGATGAGCTGGCGGATTTTCGCAAAATGGAGATCGGGAGTCTGAGATTGGCTTGGCGGGCTGCATGTGCGAACAGAGGGATGATGGGTGCATAGGAAACGTTTGCATGAAATTTTAGTAGTGCGCGTACGCGAATAGCCATGCCTGTGACTTGACAAAACACAGAATCTACATGCATGACTCCATCTATCCCAGAATCAAAATATGCAAGCATTTATTCAGAAAAGCGGACAAAATTAAGGGGAGAGGGAGACAGAGTCGGTCAGTCCGTCAGTCTCAAACATGGTGCGGCCCACCTGAAAGCGAGCAGAGATTGATGAATTGATGTAGCCGAGCCAGCTGTTTGCAACCTTCATGGAGTTGCCGGCAACCAGGGGGCGTAGATCGGGCTTGTCTGTCAGTCGAGAGAAACAAACCAACCGAAAAGACCGACCGCTTCAAACGAGACTTTGGGGTTCGTGTTCTGGAGATCACTTGGCACGCGACCGCCGATCGGTGCGTCATGTATATGCATGCGGCGTTCAATCAAGCGGGTCAATGTCACCACCACTGGTCCACCGCCAGCACGTCGCCGTCGTCGTCGTTCCTCGCCGTCACCGTCGGTGGCGACTGGCGAGCGCGTATACGCGTACTGCATGCAGTACGGGCCGGCCGGCGACTTGGAAGAGTACGCACATGCAGATGCAGTGCGGCGGTGAACTTGTATTGCATGCGTGCCGTATGCCCCCCGGAACCCCACCGACCCGACGCGGCATCGTCGTATCTGCACGAGCATGAACGAGGCCGGGTACACTGATTTTGATCGTGCCAGACTTTTCGATGGCATGGCATACATGTCGTATTGACGTGGTCCTCCGATTGCGTATGGCCAGTATTTAGTAGTGCGTAGTACTGCTGGGATACTCGTGGAATAGAAATCTAGACTGCTGACTGGTCCTTGTGTTTGGCGTATCTGAGCCATCAAATCTTTGCTGTGTTACTGGGTAACCGTTCTAAGTGTAACTTTTCAAGCCATACGACCCACGCGGCCCACAGAGGTTTCCGGCCCAATACCGTTCTTCTCAAGGATAAAGAAAATTTTGTAGGCCGTCCGGGCGCGGGTTCGAACTTGTAACCCGCTGTCGCCGCATGTGCGCACCTAACCCATACAGAGGGGTAGGTCATACTGCGGTGGACCCTATTATTTCTCACGCTGTTTTCTAGGTACTTGTCTCATATTAGTCTATTCTTAAAACGTTGAAAAATCCAGTTAGAAACACTTTGAGGAAGAACACATAGCATATACATATCATGTTGCATGAATTACCTTATTAAAGCCTCATATGAGAAACTGCTTGAAAACTCATTCAAGGAAAAAATAGTACAAGCCATTTGACTGTTCTATCAGATACTCGATTTCCATGGTCAAGATTTGACGATGATTTTTAGAAGGTTCTCCCTTGAACACTCTAATTCTCACTACTACAGAATAGGGTTTTCTGGATCCCAGATCTCAGCCGGTGCAAGCAAAACCGATAGTAAGAACTTAAGAAATATGATGTCAATATGAATCTCTATTATAAATTCAAGTTGGATGTGAAATGTGTTCTGAGGATTATGAGAATCTGGATATATAAATTACATTTTCTGTTTCAGAGCAGGCAGAAACTCAAATTATGCCTACCATGTACCAACGAATATCCCAGACGGTTGTTTCCTTGGAACCGGCTGAGATGAGTCTTCATCGTTGCCTATTGAACCGAGGGAACCGACTGAGATATGCTATTATCTCAGTCGGTTCCCGTGTAAAAAGTGACTATAAAGGTTTACTCTTCTGTCAGTTCGGCTGAAAAACCGACTGAGATATGATATTATCTCAATCGGTTTTTCGTTGGGAACCGACTGGGATAGTATAATATCTCAGTCGGTTTCTTTCTAACCGGCTGAGAAGTTGTTACATCAGTTGGTTTTATAACCGGCTGAGATAATTCATATTATTAGCACCCTTTCTTTACAGCCGGAAGGTAAACCGGCTAAGAAAACAATTTTGGGCTGACTGTAATTATCTGTTCTGTAGTAGTGTCTTTAAGTCTCATCATATCTGTTCCATGCAGGCATCTTTCAAAAGATGATGCCGGTAATGACTTACTCCCTCCATCCAAGTTTGTTAGGCCTCATTCAAAAATCTCCGGTACCAATGCTAAGCGCGTGCGATTTGGAGCAATTTTGGATTTCCGTTTTGGCCAACAAACGAGTGGTATTTTTCTCTACTAATCCGCTCGCCTCCTCCGCAAAGTAAATGCCTCCTCCGCTAATAACGCGCTTCTCTCTCCTCCACTTCTCACGTGAACAATCGGTGCATGCAAACACTATTTTCTCTCTCCTCCACTTCTCGTGTGAACAACCGGTAGGCAAACACTATTTTCTCTCTCCTCCACTTCTGGTGTGAACAATCGGTGCATGCAAAAATATTTGGAGGGAGTTGAACACGCCAAATTTTGATTCCTAACTCTACTTTAAAAACACCACACAACCCTTCCATCTTCTTGTTCCACTCACGATCTCAGTCCATCTTCTTCCTTGATGGCACTCTTTGATCTAAACCAGCCCCCTGACTTAGAGCTAGATACAGCACGCATCAATGGAGGAGGAGTAGGTGCTGGGCATGGAGGAGGAGGAGGAGGAGTAGGCACAGGCGATGTCCGAGTTCATGCTGGACGAGGGCACGTAGGCTACGGCGATGCTGTGCGTGGGCGCGGAAGACTAGGTCTTGTTGGCCGCGCTCACGCCGTAGCATGGACCGCCGGGACGTTAGATGGTTCGGTGGGCTCGAAGTAGCCGCGTTGCGCCACCTCTCGGAATGGTCGGTCGTGGTCGTGGCAGTTTTGATCCGGGCGCCGGAGGAAGGGCCATTCGCGGACACGGACATCTCGGCCTTGCCGGGTGCAAGCAGATCCTGTGCGCAGGTGGCGGACGCAGCCACGGTGTCTTTCAGGTGCACGATAGAGAAGGAGATGGCGCCAGTGGCGGAGATGGAGGGGGCGGGCCGAGGAGTAGGCGCCGGTCATGGAAGAGGAGGAGTTGGCGTTGGAGGAAGCGACGCCATGGACGGGGGGAGGCTGCGGTGCCATGGACGGGGGAGGCATCAGCGCCTTGGACGGGGAAAGTGTCGACGGCATGGACGGGGGAGGCGGCGACGGCATGGACGGGGGAGGCAGTGACGCCATACGTAATGACCTCATTCTTAATACACGAGATCAGTGTAGATCATTGTGAACAAAAATGATTTCTTTCACTTACATGCATGCATATAGATAGATTAAAAATGACTTCGATTAAAAACCCTAACATGTGACCTTATGATTAATGTGAAATAGAATAGCGAAACCAATGTCGTTAAAAATTCATGCTTCTAAAATTTCTATATGTTCTAAACATTGTAGCTATCCAACAAAATTTGTAAGTCCAGTGGCATTTGTATATCTAAGCCAAATTAACTTCTCAAATTTTCTCCTCGGGCAAAGCTGAAAATAAGCTACCGAGTAATCCCTTGCTTCTTCAAAAATTATAAGATTTTATATCTAGAAAGTAATTACATTTTTGACTTCAGTCTAATCTTTTTCAAAGTATATGCAAAATGATTGAAGTCCGATAGACCAAGGTTTGCTTTAAGTCATGTTGCAATTAGATGTTCCAACGATAGACCAGATAACCTATTTTTAATTTGGTAGGCAAATTCATAAAAAATGTTTATGCCGTGGCAAGTACCTGTAAACCTATATAGATTTTAAAATAAGGTTGATTGTCTTTTGATTAATTCCTACACTAAAATAAGAACAAAAGAAGAAGAGAAGGAAAACAAGGAGACCAGCACTGCACTACTTTTCATCACCTGTCGCGTGGGTCCCGCTGGCAGCTTCCTCTCTCCACGTAGCAAGCTCCAGGCCATTTTCTTCTCCCAATCGATTTCTCCAAGGCCAGACTCCCCAACCCCTTTTCTTCCTCCCCTCGAGCCTGCCGAGTTCTCCTCCCTTGCCACCTACCTCCACCATCGGATCGGTCTTCTCTGCCGTCCCCAAAGGCCGCCGCCGCGGGCCTCTTCTTCATGCGCCGCCGCTCGCTCCCGGCCCCAGTTCCCCTGCGCCGCTGCCTCCGCCATGTGCCTAGGCCGGTGCCTCACTCTCTGCTCCGGCGCCGCAGCTCCCTCCGCCGCAGCTCCTGTCCCGAGCGCCTCCGGCCCTGGAGGCCACTGCAGCCCGCAGCACGACGCCGCCGGTGAGCGCCACCGCGGCTTGCAGCCCGTGGGCGCCGCAGCTGGCTGGCCCATTGCTGCACCGCTCCTCAACTTCCTGTCGCAGCACGCGCCCTGCGGCCGTGGAGCTCTGCCGTGCTCCGCCGTGGGCTTAGTTGTCCCGGTGATATTTCTTCAAACCATTCGCATCACTTCGCTCCACTCCTTCTCGCGAGCTCACCTGTGCAAGTAATTTGATTTTTATGCCGCATAGAAGGAGCTCGCCATCCTCTTCTCCATGTCCGGTGGCCCGTCGCGGTAGGCCACCCTGTTCCCATCTCCGGTGAACTTGGGGTTCTGTGTCACCACTTGAGTGCGCATTGCACCCAAAGAAACCAGATCCCAAGCCCAGCCTCTATCCTGGCCTTCCTCCTGCAGCAACGTTAGCTGCATTCGTTGGCGAACGGGTATGTGGCAATGGCAGCAGAGACAGAGTAGCTCGATGGTGCTGCTGCTAAGCCAGGTGCGTGCAGGCAGATGCCTTGCTTCTACCTAGCTGTTGTTTGATCTCCGTCGATGACTGCAGTGGCCCTGAAATCAGTAGTTTATTTAACAGTTAAGCTGATTCTAAACCGGAAGCTAGTCGCAGATAACATCAATTGAGGTTAACTCTGTAAACACCCAATTTATTGTTGTTGTCTCATTTGCACGTAGACACCACCAACCAGTTTTCACTAGAATAGAAGGTGTAAAATTTGTAGTATGACATGCAGCCCACTAGTCGGTGGGTTAGTTTAGTGATTCAGCAAGGTCATGAGCTCAGTTAAATAAAATGTTGGGTCAGTAAATAACCAGTAGCACGTGTACAGTCCTGAGCTAATCCACTAGAATTTTTTTAAGTGATTTAAGTCTATGACAAATAGGTTGCAGATGTTGGTAGATTAATTGAAGAATTACTCACGAGTTAGTATTAGTGTTTTGTATCTCCTTGCACGGGTGGACCACTGATCATGTCCCTAAGCTAAGCCTGGTATAACCTGGTTGCAATGCTTGTGCACCACTGAACAATCTGTAATGTACAAATTAAAAATCTAAAAACAGTTTGTCAAGTTCAGTTAGCTGCCAACCTTGTCATTGGTTTTATTAAGCTAAGAACTGAGTTCCAGGACCTCTAATCTCAATAACCAGAATTGTTAGCTGGCAGTAACAACAAAAATTGAAATGTTGTAATATGTGGACCTGACGTGTATGTCCCCTTGTAAATGGCTAATTAGGTGCTAATTAGAATAGTCAGATCCCTCATTTCCTTTACAATTCAGCAACTAACGATGGCACGTAACTAAGATCAGTCTGTGCCTTGTAGGACTGATGTGTTAGTAATTCAGCTCTGAAACATTGCTTGAGTAAAGATTTATCTAGCTAGCTGTACTGAACACTTGACTGATAATTGAAAGACTCAAGTATACCGTGATATATTCTTGAGCTTAAGCAAGGGAGAACTGAGCCCTAGTTGAGACCTCATCTGTCAGTAGAATTAGCCATCGTTTAAATATGCCATGGACCATATCAGTCCTTGCACGTGAGCTCCATGCCACTAAAGCGTCCAATAAACCTGCCGAGTGTCATTGACCTTTATCCCTGGAGCTCTTTTGTCAAAACTGTCTAAAGTATAGTGTGATGATATTTGCTATCAGGGCCCCGCTCATCTCACCTATGAACGTAATTCACCAGCTCGTATAACAAGAAAACTAGGTGTTACAGTTGGAGCTAACTCTCAGATCATCTCAACATAATAAACTAATCCAATTCTTTAAATAATAACCTTTGACCATATGGTAGATACATCAACTGGGGGATAATAAAATGGTTATTAACTAACCCCTAAATCCTACATGCTATGATTTCACCATAACCTCGATTAGTTATATGCTGTAGGATTGCATAGGGCTGAGAGCTTCCGAGCTCAATTCAATGTCCTTCTCATGGTTATTACAAAATGAAATTGAAATGAAATATGAAGATGCCATCGCTAGCTTCGTTTTAAGTGATCATTTACCTTTTTCTGATAAACCAGTTGTGAGATATGGCTATAACACTTCTGCTGTCCAGATTTCGTTATATTAAAATATGCACCTTCACTTAATCGAAATAACCATGTTAGTGCACAAATTAAATCAAGAACGCATATATATATATATATATATATATATATATATATAGATCATTGCATATATGTTGTATGATCATGTTGAGGACTATGACATTTTAATATACAATTCATGTCATCACTAAAAAGATTTAATATGAAATCATATTCTTAACCCTCGTGCTAATCCACAGGAGCTTAACCTGCATCTTTAAATTACTATATGAACATCATCCATGCTATTACTATGGAAGTCCAATTCTATTAAGATGAATTAATATTAACTTATCAAACCTACAACCTTAATCTTGATTCTAGGGAATTCACATCCATCTTAGCTGCATATCTCAATGCTTGAATACATCCACATTAACTGCATCCCATGCATCCTTGCCATTTTCAATAGCTTCTTAGGTTTGCTTTTTCTCTTTTGGAGGTCATTTGCTTCTTACTGACGTTTCAAATATTCTGGAATTCTTGCAAATGATCACTGACGTCTTATACTTCTCCCGGCAACGAGGCAAGTTCACAAAACGACTCGCTAAGATTCCCTAAAATTGATTTCATGCTTTGCTATTGATTGAGGTTAATTGCTAGATTGTATTGTTGTGATGATGTGATGACATGGAGATGGCGAATCACTAGTATGGTTAGGTTTAATGTTTGTTGAAGATCAGTGGAGATCTCTTAATTGGACTAACCAAATATGGAACCCTTAATGGTGAGTTGTGAGAGCCGGGATACCGTCACCTACAGATGGATCGGTAGGTGGTTTAACTTAGCCGATGCCGATGTCGTAGGGCTTTACCCGTCACCCACGGCGGGAATGATTGTGAGAAAGGTGGGAAGTTACGGTCGGCCAACCCTGAACTTACACCTTATCAAATCAGTTCCCGCGTCGGACAAGTCTTGCTTTGCCTTGTCTGACTACACATCGGTCCAACCATTGTTTTTGGTCGACCCTAACACATGGATGAACCTTGTTTTGGTTCATTCATAATAAATTGTCTTGGTTGACCTGATGTGATGATGAAAATATAGTATTCTTGGTTGAATTGCTATATGTTCAGATTGAATATAGAATTCTTGGTTGAATTGCTATACGTTTAGATTAATATAGAATTCTTGATTGAATTGCTATACGCTCAGATTGGATATAGAATTCTTGGTTGGATTGCTATATATATCAGACTTGCAGGTAAACTTGGTCATGTGAGGGTATATTGATATTGTTATCAACCCTATCCAGGTTGTTGTTTATCTTGCTATGGTAATAGGCACTGTTAGTGATTCCTCCTTGATTAATAGCATTGCTGAATTTAATTTGGGATGAGTCTATAAATGTGGTTTGCAAGTACGAAAGTACTTACGGAATTCGATTTCAAACTTGTTGCAGGTGATCCTAGTATTGGTGAGTATTACGACGTTGAAAATGATGATCCGCGGTTTAGTTGTTGTCTTAACTCTATGGTATATGTATGTGGGTTTGGTATCTTCATATGGAGATGGTAGGACTGCCATCTCAGGGTCTTACATTTTGGTTTGCTTGCTGTTTTTGAATTTGAAAGACTTGTAATCGACCTTCGAGTCGACACTTGTGTGTGTTATGACCTTCCTCGGGTAAGAGGCGAACTATGTATGTTAGTAACTCCTTCTTTTAGAGTTTGTACTGTGATATGAAGTTGTTATCTGTGATCGATCCATATACAATGCGTGTATATTTGAAGTATATGGATTCGATCGTAAAGAAGTGATGCCTCCTCTTAGTGCTCACTGTGTGGAGTATTTGTGGTTGAGTGACCCGCTGGCTGAGATGCAGTGCCGGCCAGGCAGGGTGTGGACTATTGTACCGGGCTCTCGAGCGACCCACTAGTTCCCGGACTAGGTTAGGGTGAGGGTACGGTGGTCGGGCTCCTTCGGAACTACTTTGCTTAGTGACTCAAGAGAAGCGCCAGCTCTTCACCGAATCAAGAAATTGTATGTGGTTTTGAGAAGTTTAGTCGCTTTCGGCCGGTTTGACCAACAGTGAAGGCATATGACATGTGGTAAGCGTATGATGCGTTGGTCGGATGTCGGACCACTCCACCTCGGTGTTCACGGTGCAGGTACCGTGCCACCAGGCCGACTGGTTTCTCTGTCTTTGGCAATTCTTCATTCCCCTCATCATATGTAATTCCGGGGTCCGTGACACCATGGACAGGGGAGGTGACGCCATGGACGGGGGCAGTGACGGCTTGGACGTGGGAGGCGGCGACGCCATGGACGGGGGAGGCGGTGACGCCATGGACAGGGGTGGTGGCGACGCCATGGACGGGGGAGGCAACGGCATCGGCATTGACCTAAGTAAGTCCATCTTTTAATTGAAAAATGATCGTTGTCATTTGATGAACAAAACGCCATGGAGGAGGCTTAAAAATACTAGTCGTACATCCGTATGCTTTTTTTGCTTTGACCTTCTGGCTACTCTGATGAGTTCGGTTCTATATATGTTATGTTTACATTGTTTGGAATGAAAATGTAATAACAATGCCTGAAAAGATCGTGGCAAAAAATCAAACCAAAACCTGTACCCTGTACATATATGCAGTAGTAGGCTTCCCGGTATTGTTGGACTAGTTGTACATCCGTTAATGTTTGATTATGGTATGGAGTAGATTTAGAATGAGCTAGGTTCTGTTGTAGATTCAATTATTGTAATTATTCAAAAAAACCTTGTATTCATATAAACTGTGCGTTTTGTTTTTGCAGATCATGTTGGTGGCATAAGGAGAAGGAATCAGTATAATGACAATGAGAAGCGCGCAATTTGTAACATTATCTTGAGCAGAAATGGTCTTGGTCGATTGAACATGGCGTTACTAAAGCCGTATCACTGCTAACTGGAGTGCCATAAAGGTGCGTGCGTCGGATATGGCAGAACGGCATGAGGGGAGGAGGTGTCAATGCGGTGATCAACAAGAGAGCAAAGAATTATGGCAGAAAAAGGATAGAACTGAATACTAACGCCATGCGTGAGTTACCTATGTATCAGTGGACTACACTATTGGACCTCGTCGCGGCATTGCACGTGAAGAAGTCCACTGCTCATGCTCGCCTGAAGGAGAAGAAAATTAGGCGCCACTCCAACGACATCAAGCCCACAATAACGGACGAGAACAAAAAATCTCATGTGCGTTACTGCCTTTCCATGCTAGATCCAGAGAGCCCTCCGGAGAATCCTTTGTTCAAAGCTGCCTTCAACTATATTCACATTGACGAGAAATGGTTCTACAAGACTCGCAAAAGCCAGAAGTTTTACTTGTGCAACGATGAACCCAACCCGGAGAGGAACACGAAGAACAAAGGCTACATCGACAAAGTTATGTTCCTAGCCACTGTTGCTAGACCTAGGTTCGATGCCAATGGTAGTTGCACTTTTGATGGCAAGATCGGTGTATGGGCATCTGTTGAGCGGAAGGCTGCACGGAGGAAGAGCAAGAACAGGGATCGGGGACGTTGGAAACGAAGCCAATTCCGGTAGTCGACATGGCGACTAGCCGTGAGTACCTCATCACGAGGGTCTTGCCTGCGATAAAGGAAAAATGGCCAGCTGAGGACAGTTACAGCACTGTTTACATTTAGCAGGACAATGTGAAGACGCATGTTCCGGTTGATGACCTTGCTGTCTGTCAGGCAGCACAGGAAGGTGGTTGGGACATCAGAATAACGTGCCAGCCTCCTAACTCTCCGGATACAAATATTTTGGACCTTGGCTATTTTGCATCCATTCAGGCTATGTTCCACAAGAAGATGTCGAAAAGTATCCAGGATATTGTGGATAAAGTGCATGAATCTTTTGAGGAGTATTCGGTTCAGCGGAACAACAGGATATTTCTTAGTCATCAAGCTTGCACGAGGGAGACACTCGGGGTGAAAGGTTCCATTCACTATGCAGTTCCACACATTAAGAAGAAAGCACTCCAAAGGCAAGGTCGTCTACCGATTAGGTTGAAGTGCGAGTCGGAGTATGTACTAGTTGCGGAAAAATTTCTCAATTCGTAGATGTTGTTCTCATGGAATCATGTGTAATGGAATCATGTTAAACTTAAAATGGAATCATGTTAAACTTGTGATAGGATCATGACAATCGACATGATTACTTAGCATTATTTCACGTCCGACAATGAGCTTAAATTACAAAACAAATAGGCATACATGCATGCTTAATGCATGCATACAGGAATAGGCATGCATGCATGCTTAATGCATGCACGCTTAATGCATGCATACACTTAATGCCGAACGGGGGATTAATTGAGACATAGTTAATTGAGACTTGGATTAGAGAGAGGAGTTAAAAAGTTGGCCTTACAATTCTGGAAAAGTCAGATTTGGATTGAGGCCTAAAAAATTGGATGGAGGGAGTAGTAAATAAATCTGCAAGATTTTTAGATGACTTTGTATGCAATATATTTATTTCATCTATTTTTTACAATTTGTGAGCATAGAAGAACCTGGAGTTGATATGATTGGTGAGATTACTTTTCATAGCCCATCTATACTTGTGCAACACAAACTACATTATCTTTATAGATAATGGTGGAGTTTGTACGTTGTTCAATCTACAAGATTTCTGTATGTGGTAGATCATCTATCAAAGCCAAACACATTGTCGTGATGCCTCGTATAGTGTGATGGTTTTTCAAGTGATTCGTCGAAGTCGATACAAGATTTTGTTTAGACAATTTCTAAAAACTACAGTTCCACCATATAGGAAAACATATCCAGTCGAGACTTGGCTTTATAAGGGTTTGAAAGGAACCCGACATGGGCATAACCCACCATGGATGTCTTGATTTTTTCTGTAGAACAAGCCAAGATCCTTGGTTCTTTGGAGGTAGCAAAGTATGCCGCTAATGTCTTTCCAATGTTGTTTGGTAGGCTTAGAACTATACCTTCCTAGCAAATTTATAATGAATGTCCAAGTTTTGCAATTTGTGAGGTACATGTGTGTTTCAATTGCACTCAAACATGGAAATTCTGGTCCTAGAACTTCCTCCCCCTCTTCTCTAGGTTTGTACAGGTCTTTGTCTTGCTGTAGGGACCCCTAATCAATGGGACCTTTGAAGGGTATGCCTATTGTGGTTGATCATTCGTCAAAGCCAAGCACATTTTCGTGATCCCTAGTATAGTATCATGATTTCCAAGTGGTTCATCGAAGTCGATACAAGTCTTTGTTAGACAATTTCTAGAAAACTACAGTTTCACCATATAGGAAAACATATCTAGTCTGAGACTTGGCTATATGTGGGTCTGAAGTAAGTTGACTAGTGCACTAATATCCCTTTTGGGACAGCTCATGTTGCAAACCTAACCAACATTTGGTTTTACCCAAATCTTTCATTTCGATTTGAGGTTTCAAAAGGAACTTGTTTCCTCAATGTCCTCAGGTGTATCGATGATATTTAGAACATCTACGTACATTGAGATTATAAAGAGTCCGCCGTTGTTGCCTTGGTCCCCCGCTACCGCCGCTCCTCTACGGCCTCGTCCTGATGCCACCGCGGCAGGCCGGCGAGCCATACTGCCCCTAAAGTTGCCGTGGTAGCAGGCGGGCTGCCGTTACCACCGTGTCCTCCTCTGGCCAGCCTCCACCAGTAGGTTCCTACTGCGCTGCTGGTCCTTCGACATGCCACACGGCTGGCTGCCTTGCATCGCTGCTCCTCAGCTCCTTGCGGGCCACCTTCCTGCGCTGCTCCTGGCTCCTATGCTGTTGCCGTTGTGGCAGGCCCATGTCTCCTATCTCTGCCCCGCATCACCATGCCTCCTAGCTCCTTGCCGCGGTTGAGTTTCATGCGGTGCCGCAACTACTGGCTACCATAGCCGCTATAGATGCCTACACCACCACCGGCCAGTCAGTCGCTGCGTCGCCCTCCACTCCTCCGATTTCTGCCACAACTTGGGTCCTCGCCATCCTTGCTGCCTCGCTCTTGGCTCTTTAGCCTCAGCCATGTTGAGATGAGGAGAGGGAGGTGAAGATGGAGTGCCGTCGATAGAGAAAAGAATAGGGAGAAGCGGGTGATGAAGATAGAGCAAGAAGAAGAGGAAGAGTGGAAGAAGGATAAGATGGTTGGAGGTTCTAGCTATGAAGAAGCGAGAAGGAGAGAAGAAGAGAATACAGGGACAATACCGTGAACAAATCCTAATCCATGTCCTCGTCACCTTCATTACTGATTTGCTCATATCCATGCATCAACGATAACGCTATAATACTCGTGTATGTGCTGCATGTAATGAGAATGCAAAGGATTTCGATGATTAGCGCGGAGTCAGAATTTGTCGAACGTTATTCTCATTAGGGATGATTTTTCTGAACATGTTTTAGGGACCTTCTACCACTTTTCATGCATCGGTTCCTAAAGGAGCATTGTAGGTGTCATCAGTATGTTCGTTTAGAATATTTGTTCTGACAAGCCATTTGTGAGCTATGGCTAAAACTGTCTAGCTGTCTAGAATTCCTTTCAGTTAAGCTATTCAAGCTATAGAACTTTAGTTAACTCAAATGACTAAGCTAATGATGAAACTAAAACATGAACCATATATGGAACATATTTTATATATGACATTTACATGAAGAATATTAAATCTTATCTAAGTTGAATAAAAATATGGCTTGTTAGGAACTAAAGAAACTTAACGTACAATTTTAAAAGCTGCATACCTCATACATGCTTCTACTAAACTAATCCAAATTTATTATCATGACATAGCTAATTAAATTTTCATTTTAAATATAGAATCATTAAATTCATGCCTTGTAAGTTTAAAACCATACCCGCATCCATGCCTTAGCTGTTGTAATGACCTTGTCGACGATTAGTAAACCGCCGATCTTACGGTAGTCGTGAGACAGAGAATTTGTTGAAGGGTAGGGACCCCTTGGACCGGTGTCTAGCAGTACCGGAGCATAGGGACAATATTTTTATACAGGTTCGAGCCTCCCTCAAGATAACAACCCTACATCCTGTTGGAATATATTGAATCAAGAGTATCTTTACAAAGGGGTTAGTGGCTAGCCTAGATGAGATTTAATCTAGTCAGGGACTTCTCCGAGAAGACCTAAGCAGTTGGAGGTTTCTAGTGTTGCTTGTGCCTCCTGACGTAGCTCCTGAATCTTTAGAACTTAACGTGCTTCTTCCCTTCCCCCTCCCTAGGGGGTCCTCGAGTCCTTATATAGGGGGTCCCCCGAGTCGTAGGAGACATGGATTTATCTCCGAGTTGAACTCTAGCTTTCTTAAATGTAGAGATAAGATCTCTTGGTTAAAAGGAGTCTGGGTCCTCTACGAAAAGTCCCCTTATCTCCTGGAATCTGTAGCAAATACGATACCTACCCCGGGTATCCAGGGAATACATATACGGGTACTACCTTGTATATGGTATACGGTATTAGTCATCATCAAGCCCCCCATCAGTACATGAAATGAGGCCTAGGACGGGCCAACCAAGAATATACTTAGTTGGCTATTATGTCTGTCGCGGGGATTTCGTGGCAATATACATTTCTAGTAGGATTTTTGGGGAACGTGTAAGGAAGATTCAAGCGGGTGCACGCAAGTGGTTTTTACCCAGGTTCAGGCCCTCCAATGGCGGAGGTAATACCCTACTCCTGCTGTTTGTATTGCTTGTCTTGCGTGAGAGAGATTACAAGAGGTTGAAGATGAAGTTTAGCTTTAAGCCTATGGAAAGAATCTACCCCCCTCTGCATGGGGTGCTCCGCCTTATATAGGCTGTACATGTGCCGACTCGGTCAGTCGGCTGAGCTACAGTAACCGCATAAATTAATTGGGGCATTTATACTGTGTAACCGTCCGAGAAACGCTAGTCTTCAAGTTAGCGAAACGCATGTCTTGATGAAGTTGTAACGCCTGCCTTGATGGCACCCGGTCGTTGTACCCGTGCGGGCCTTACTTGGGCCTTCATCCGAGTGGGCCTCCATGGGACTCCCCGAGCCTGTTGGGCCGACTCGCTATGCTGGGCCTACCCGGATGGGTTCCCCCCGTCAGTAGCCCCCGAGTGCTTCGAGGTCTCGACACGAATGCCGACTGACGAGCAAGTTGTGCATGCCCAAGTCGCTGGTGGAGAGACCTTGATGGACTCCCATGAAACCTGAAAAAAGGTTAGATTTGAACTAAGTGCTAGGAACTCGGTGATACCCGCACTTTCCGGCTGGGGAAGTCTGCTAGTGGCCTTCCGGGAGGCGTATCATGAATTTCGAGTGAATCCGAAATAGCGCCTGGCATGTCCGAGTGGACGTTGCCATCTTGTGCCCGCAGGGGGGATGCCTTCGATCTTCAGCTTCGAAACTGAGTCCTCGAACTCCGGCATTGAGTCCCGAATCAATGAACCATCTCGCGCCGTTGTGGCGTCCGGTTCTGATTCAGAGACCATTTTGCTCCGCCGTGGATGCCGAGTTCGTTCTTAGTTTGGGTGTTTGCCGAGTGACCTGTAGACCCTGTTGGGTCGGCCATCGGCACCCTTTCGCAGAACCAGTCTGCTTCCGAGTGTGGTGGCTTGTGCGCCTCAGAATCGTTTGGTGGAGTCGATACAATCTCGTGACGTGTCCCAGTGAGCCAAGCCGACTTCAATCCGACTCGGCTTCCGAGTGATTCGACTCGATCGAATCGAACCCGGTCGAAGCCGGCTTGTGTCGCACGGTATCGTCTTGACTATACCCGACGTCGCCTCAGCATTTAATGCGCGCAGTCGGTTGGACAGAGCTCCTGCAGTGCCGCAGCGCAATGATTTCGCCTCGAGTCCCGCACGAAGCGTGCCTGAGACATCCGCTGCCGCTGTTCTGACTTCGCGCGACGTCCGATGCGACGGTTCATCATGACTGCACCTGAATCACGCGAGCGGCGCACGCGCGATGGCTGCTGACGGAATATTCACCGGTCACGTCGCCTGGGATGCCGCGCCGTGGCGAAAAAGGCGCCCGAATCCTGCGGGTTCGTGCGCGCGGGACGGCAGTTGCCGCGGCAGTTTCCCGCCACGTCGGACGCACGACTGCCGTCGGTTGGCCTCCCTCGGCTATAAAAGAGGGCGCGGGGCGGCCGCACTTCTCATCTGCTTTCGCTTTCCTCGCGCCCAAGTCCTTTGCCTCTCAGAGCTCCGCCGCCACGCACTGATCCTCTTCTTCCCGAGAAAATGCTCGTTCGCCGTCGTTCTCCAGCCACCGACCATGTCGCGCGCCAGCAAAGGCAAGAAGGCCGACACTTCGTCCTCCACCGCCGCCGCCGATGGATGGAAGAAGGGGGATTGGGTCCCGTCGGTTGTCACCGACCGGATCCTCCTCGGGTTTGCCAGCGTGGGCCTGTTGCCGCCCCGCGCCATCGGCAACTGGAGGGCGCCGTTCCAGGAGGAGAAGCCCACTCCGCACGCGCACGAACGTGTGATGCTGGTGCCGTTCATCGAGCGGGGTCTCTCGCTGCCACCGCACGACTTCTTGCGCGGCCTCCTCTTCTTCGACGGCCTCCAGCTCCATCATCTGAGCCCCAACGGCATTCTGCACATTGCGTGTTTTATCACGCTGTGTGAATGCTATCTGGGGACTCGGCCTCACTGGGGGCTGTGGAAGAAGATCTTCACGATGAAGGCGCAGCCCATCAAAGCCAGCGACCGACTGTCCGTCTGCGGGGGAGCCGGAATCCAAGTCAAGGCCGGCGCAAAATACTTCAAGCTGCAGCTCTCGGACACCGTTCGGAAGTGGCAGGACGGGTGGTTCTACTGCCCGGATGAGCGCACGCCAACTGGCCACGAAGGGCTTCCCCCGTACGCCGAAGGTCCTCCCGAGTGGCGGAAGCGTTGGAGCGCTAAGCCCTCCAGCGAGGAGATGCCCGAAGTCGACCGACTCCTGAAGAGAATCCAGAGACTTCAGGAAAAAAGGACTCATGGGCACCGACCTCATCTCCACTTGGCTGGTTCGGCGCATCCAACCACTTCAAGCCCGAGCGCACCCGATGTGGGAGTACTCGGGCTCGCACGACTCAACGAGGGTTTCGGCCGAGGGGCTTTCGGACGACATCTTCATGGAGCTCCTAAAGAATTTGACCAAAGAGCGAACCGGGCTCACCCGGGCGCCACATGTGATTCCGTATTCGAACGCCAACCCCCCGCCGACTGTAAGTGACTTATATTCCGAGTCGGGCTCTTGAATTTTGTTGTTTATTTATTTCTCCTAACACCAAGTCTTTCGATGCTGCAGAACTTCCTTGACTTCAATTCCATGCCGCCACTCCCCGAGCAGAGCTCGGCTCCAGCGGCGTTGGACGACGCGGAAGTGGACGAGGAAGCCCCCGAGGGAGGTATCCAGATCGACTCGGATACCGAGTCGGAAGGGGCCTTCCAAGTCATCAAACGGAGGCGTGACGACGACACCTCCGGATCCAAGACCCAGCAGGCGGGGGCAGAGCCGGTCCAGGCGGAGTCGGCTGCCAAGCGGGCACGAGCCACACCTGCCGGCCTCGCGGCACAGGCCCCGGCTCCTGTTGCTAAGCCGAGTGCACCACAGCCGGCACTCGCCGGTTCCTCCGGGGGTCCGCCCGCCTCGGGGAAACCGAAGAAAAAGATGATCCCCATAACCACCAGGTACGAGTCTTTTTGCCTCATACTCCAGTCGAAGTAGATTGGTGAAGATGCTGAAGTCGGTTTTGTTTTTGACATTGCAGAATCCAAAAGAAGTTCTCCGACAAAGGAGACTCTTCAGCCGGCACAACCGCGGCCCCGACTCCAGTCCCACCACTGGAGTCGGCTCCCCCGACTCTGACTGCAGCCGAGCCCAGCGCTCCGACGCCAGCCGTCCCCGCTGTGGAAACGGAATCGGCCGCGGGTGCTGAGTCGACGCTTCCGGTTGTGGCCACGCCTCCGGCTGCGGCTGCGCCAAGCACGCCGCAGCTGGTTGCCCCCACGCCACAGCCTGCCGCTTTTGCGAAGGAGGTGCCGGAGTCGGATGTGGGCACCGGGTCAGCCGAGGCTCCGGCTGACAACCCGCAGCTTCCGCCAACTCCTGCTAGCGAGGAGACGACGGAGCCGGCGGCTGCGGCCGGTGCCGGCTCCTCAGAGCCGGCAAGCGGAGCCGGAGGCCAACTCGTCACCGAGTCTCCTCCAGTGGCCGAGCAGAGCCTGGCCTTGACTCCGGCTCCCGCGACTGAAGAGCCGGCGCCAGCTTCGTCCGGAAGCCTCGTCCCCGCGCTACTGCTGCCGAGTTGCAGCACGGGGGACTTGACGGCTGCGGAAGCAGCCACCGACCGCGTCACTACCCTTAGCTCCAAGCTTAGGGAATTCGCCGACGCGGCCAAGTCCTTGGCGGACTCGGCCGAGGTTCTCGAGTCCTCCGTCGGGGTAAGTTTTGCTTTCAAACTTTGTTTAATTCTCAACACTGGGAGCACGATCAGTGCACCCAGTGGGTGTAGCCCCCGAGTCTCCAGCCGACTGGTTGAGTCAGTTGGAGACTTATGAATTCGGGTTATGCTGACAAATTTCTTCCTTGACCAGGCTGCGATCCGGCTGGGCGGGAACGGCCCGGTCCTCATGGAGAAGAACGCCTCCCTCGAGAAGACGTTGGCCGAAGAAAGGGCCAAGAGTCGGCGGCTTGAAGAGAAGCTCGCCGCCATCGGGAGTAAGTATCCGGGTCTTCTGCTTCTTTGCCTTAGAAGTTTTACTAGTATTGACTTTATTGAGTCGGCAGACGTCGAAGCCGAAAACGCCCGACTCCGGAAGGAGATGAAGGCGATGATCCCGATGGTCAAAGTCACAGAAATGTTCGACACCAAAGTGGTCGAGTATGAAGACAAGTTGCGCAAAGCTCGCGAACAAATGCAAACCGCCACCAAGCTGCAGTCGGAGCATTCGCAGTTGGTGGCGCAATACGAGCAGTCGCAAGCCGCGAACAAGTAGCTGCAGGCGGCCGTCGACGAATTCTCCAGGAAGATGACCGAGTCGCAGAAGCAACACGCCGCGGTCATCATCGACTGGGAGAAGCACGAGGGAGAGCTCATAAGCCAACTCAAAAAGGCTAATGAGACTCTACTCGGTAAGCCCCGAGTCCTTTGCTTGTCTCTTTTTTGCACGCTTCATTGTTCATTTCCTTCGCAATAATTCGCACCCAGATGCCTGCCTAGAACTGGAGGAGCAGGCAAGGCAAGCGGTGCTCCGACTTCGGGCACTTTCCGACCCGGCGAAGCCAGCTCTCGACGCACTCTGGACACCCGAGCTGATGTCCGGCTGCGTCGTGACTATGGAGGATCGACTCCTCCAAGTCAAGAGCTTGGTGCAAAACATGAAGTCGGCTGCCCGAAGCCTCTGCGCCAAGCTCTGGCCCGGAGAAGAACCAGGTTCCAGCATCTTCGCCCTCGCCGACAAGCTCTCGCAGGGCTCGGCGGAGGTGGAGAAGTGGAAGGAGTCGACAGCCCGCTCGAGAGCCGGCATGGCGCTGGCAATGGTGTTGGCACACCATCCCGATGCGGATGTCGACAGCATCTCCGCTGGGGCCCCAGTCGACGAGGAGGGTTAGTCGGTGAACCCTCTGGAGCTCCTTCCCCGAGTCCGCGCCGCCGCCAGCCGGATCGCCGACTTCACCGACCTGGAGGAGCGCGTAGAAGCGACTCCAGAAGAATAAAAAATTATCATGTAATATCTCTCGGTATGCCGAGTAGAAAAAATGTAAAGACCATATTTTGCTTTGAATGAAAATGCTTTTTGGTTCATTTTGATTTTTGCACACATTATTTGATTCATCCGAATTTGTTTTTTCCGCCGAGTTGGATCCTTTCGCGTGCAGGCCGACCTTTAGCTTTTGCTCTTGCCAACCGGACAGCCGGGTTGCGACTGTAGTTGGGGACGAAGAGTGGGCCTTAGGTACCGTACACGTTTACTTAGACGCTCGTGTAGAAATAAAGTTAGGAGATCCGAAATAACTTGCGCCGAGTGATGAATCACCCAGTGGGTTTGTGGTGGCTTCCGGGGATTGCCCGAAGTGAAGCCACTCGGTTTTATTAGATGTAGCCCCCGGGGGTTGCCCAAGGGAACATAGTCGGAAAATAGAAATTAAATAAACAAAGTGCTTCCCGAGTGCCGCTCGAAGGAAACAAATATTTATTTATAATAAAACAACGAACTGTTGGAAGTACAAAGTCTAAGTGTAAAAGGGACGCAGCTGAGCAATGTTCCAAGTCCGTTCAGTGATCGAGCCGGTTGCCGGTCTTCTAGCTGGTACGCGCCATTGTGCAGCACCTGGTTGATGATGAACGGGCCTTCCCAAGGCGGAGATAACTTGTGCATGCCCGCCTTGTCTTGGATCAGTCGGAGAACCAAATCTCCTTTGTTGAAGACTCAGCCCCGAACTTGCCGACTGTGGTAGCGACGCAAGTTCTGTTGATAGATGGCCGAGCGTGAAAGGGCGAGTTCCCGCGCTTCCTCCAAGAGGTCAAGATCGTCTTGTCGTGCCGACTCGGCATCCTCTTCCACGTATGCTGCGACTCGCGGGGAGTCGTGGAGGATGTCACTTGGCAGAACGGCTTCAGCCCCGTAAACCATGAAGAAGGGCGTGTAGCCAGTCGACCGGTTTGGAGTTGTCCTCAAACTCCAGAGGACAGACGGAAGCTCATCGATCCAGGAGCCGGCGACCCGTTGCAACGGGACTAACAACCGGGGTTTGATGCCTTGGAGAATTAGAGTATTGGAACGCTCGACTTGGCCGTTGGACGGTGGATGAGCCACGGAGGCAAAGTCGATTCGAATTCCATGATCCCGGCAAAAGTGGCGGAAGACTTCAGCGGTGAAGGTCTTGCCATTGTCGGTGATGATGCTATGAGGGACACCGAATCGAAAGACGGCTCCCTTCATGAAATTAACGGTAGTCGGACCATCAAGTTTCATGATTGGCTTGGCTTCGATCCACTTCGTGAACTTGTCCACCGCCACAAGGAGATGAGTGAACCCTCCTCGGGCTGTCTTAAGCGGACCCACCATGTCGAGTCCCCACACGGCAAAAGGCCATGTGATTGGAATGGTCTTGAGCGCAGTAGCCGGCATATGCGATTGACGGGCATACCTCTGACACCCTTCACAAGTTCGGACGAGTTCTTCCACATCAGCATGTGCACTGAGCCAGAAGAAACCGTGACGAAAGGCTTTGGCGACCAAGGCCCACGATGAAGCATGGTGGCCACAAAGTCCCGAGTGGATTTCCTCGAGCAACATTCGGCCTTCTTCCGGCGAAATGCAACCCTGGAAGATTCCAGTGTTGCTGCGCTTGTAAAGCTTACCATTAATGATGGTGTAAGCTTGAGCGCGGCACACAATGCGGTGCGCCTCAGTCGGATCCTCAGATAGCTCCTTGCGCAAAAGGTAGGCAAGGAACGGCTGAGTCCAGAGGGGAATGACCGCCAAGACGTCTTCTTGGGCTGGTTGGGCTGGTTCAGGGTGTGGCGACCCGGCTTCCGATGACTCGATTGCTGACTCCAATTTGACGGATGGCTGGAAGAGTTGCTGAAGGAACACTCCAGGTGGCACTTTTTCTCGAGCGGAGCCGATCCTGGCGAGGGAATCGGCTGCCTCGTTATCTGCTCGACGAACGTGGTGAAGTTCGAGGCCGTCGAAGTGTCCTTCTAGCCGGTGCACAGCAGCACAGTATGCCACCATGGTGGGATCTTTGGCATCTTACATCTTCATTACTTGCAGCACCACCAGATCCGAGTCGCCGCGGCAAAGGAGTCACCGAATGCCGAGTGAAACTGCAATGCGCAAGCCATGCAGTAATGCCTCGTATTCCGCCACGTTGTTGGAGGCGGCGAAGTGGATCTGCAGCACGTAATTCAGCTTGTCGCCTTTGGGGGAGATGAGGATGACTCCAGCCCCCGTGCCCGCGAGCATCTTCAAATCTACGAAGTACATGACCTAGTGCTCCAAATGCACCTGAGTCTGAAGGGACTGGCTTTCAGTCCACTCGACGATAAAGTCTGCAAGGGCCTGTGACTTGATTGCCTTGCGGGGCTCGTAGCTGATGTCATGCGGCATGAGTTCTATCGCCCACTTAGTGACTCGGCCCGTGGCATCCCGATTGTTGATGATATCAGACAAAGGGGCATGACTAACCACGGTGACCGAGTGGGCTTGGAAATAATGCACCAGCTTCCAAGTCGCCAAGAACACGCCATAGACGAGTTTCTGGTAGTGCGGGTAGCGCTGCTTCGACTCAGAGAGGACTTCGCTGACGTAGTAGACGGGTCGCTGCACTTTCTGTACTCGGCCTTCTTCTGCACGTTCCACCACTAGAACAACGCTAACCACTTGATTCGTGGCCGCGATGTACAGCAGCATGGGTTCTCCTTCCATTGGTGCAGCAGGAATTGGAGGTGCTGACAGAAGGCGCTTGAGATCCTCAAAGGCTTGTTGAGCCTCGTTCGTCCACTCGAAGGACTCGGATTTTTTGAGGAGTCAGTAAAAAGGCAAAGCCTTCTCACTGAGTCGAGCAATAAACCGACTTAATGTGGCTACGCACCTGGTTAGGCGCTGAACAGCCTTCAAATCCTTCGGCTTGCCCATCTTGATGATGGCCTCAAGCTTGTCCGGGTTTGCTTCAATTCCTTGCTCGGAAACGATGAAGCCAAGTAGCTTGCCGGCAGGAACTCCGAAGACGCACTTCTCCGGGTTGAGCTTCATGTTGAACCTCCTGAGATTGGCGAAGGTTTCGGCCAAATCAGTCAAGAGGTCCGCAGTTTTCTTTGTCTTCACCACAATGTCGTCAACGTAAGCTTGGACATTTTTGCCTATCTGGTCGTGCAAACATTTTTGCATACAACGCTGATATGGCGCGCCAGTATTTTTCAAACCAAAAGGCACGGTGATATAACAAAAAGCGCCAAACGGGGTAATGAAAGAGGTCTTTATTTGATCTGATTCTTTCATTTTGATCGCCTGAATAGGCATCCAGAAAACGCAAGCGTTCGCAACCGGCCGTGGAGTCGACGACTTGATCTACACGTGGTAAAGCAAACGGGTCCTTGGGGCATGCTTTGTTTAAGGACGTGTAGTCCACACACATGCGCCAAGTTCTGTTCTTCTTAAGAACCAGGACCGGGTTTGCCAACCAGTCCGGGTGAAGAACTTCCTTGATGAACCCGGCTGCGAGGAGCCGGGCGATTTCCTCTCCGATTGCTTTGCGCCGGTCTTCAGCGAAGCGGCGGAGACTCTGCTTCACTGGCTTCGCGTCCTTGGCGATGTTGAGGGAGTGCTCGGCGAACTTCCTTGGAACACCTGGCATGTCTGCTGGCTTTCATGCGAAGATGTTCCAATTCTCATGAAGGAAGTCGACGAGCGCGCCTTCCTATTTGGCCTCGAGGTCAGTCCCGATTTGAACCGTCTTAGACGGATCCTCAGGATGGACCTGGACACGTTTAGTGTCCTTGGCCGACTGGAAGGTGGACTCGGTTGCCGCCTTCTTGCAGGGTGGAGCTTGGTCTGGGTCGACAGACGCCTGGATATTTTCCAGCTCCTGAGCCGCAATCAGGGATTCGGCTATATCTGCGCTGGCGAGGTCGCACTCGTTGGAGCGCTCAAAGTCGCCAGTGATGGTGATGACGCCCTTTGGACCCGACATCTTCAGCTTGAGGTACGTGTAGCACGGCCTAGCCATGAACTTGGCATAGGCCAGACGGCCAAAGATCGCATGGTAGGCGCTCTTGAAGCCGACTACCTCAAAGGTCAAGGTCTCGACCCGGAAGTTGTTCGGTTCGCCGAACACAACTTCTAGGGAGTCTGACTCAGAGGTTTAGCGCACTTCCCAGGCACTATTTCGTGGAAGGAAGTGCTACTGGGGCGAAGCTGGGTCTCCGGGACCTGCATCTTCTTCAGGGTATCCCTGAAGATTATGTTGATGCTAGAGCCACCATCCATCAAGACTTTGCGGAGTTTGAACCCGCTGAGTTGCGGATCCACCACCAAGGGATGCTTGCCCAGGTGAGGGACTCGGTCCGGGTGGTCGAGTCAGCTGAAACCGACTGGCACCTTAGACCAGTCCAACCATTGAGGAACCGCGGGCGCCGTCGTGTTTACTTCGTGACAATGCAACTTCCGACCCCTTTTGGAGTCGGATCCTTGAAAAATCATGAGTACACCCCTTTGAGGGGGGTACTGTGCGGCACCGCCGCTTGCAGCGGAGCCTCCTTCTCCGTCGGCATCCGGCTCGGGTTGCTTTTCCTCCCGGAGACGCCACAGGAAGCTACATTCCTGGGTCGAGTGCCCCGCCTGATAGTCGGCGGTGCTGTGGAAGGAGCAGGGCTTATCTCCTCGATAGGTGAGCTTCGGCGCCTTGCGCTGCTGCTAGGGGCGCTCTTTATTCTGGCCAGCGTCGCCATGCTGGGGGCCACGTTCAGCGGCCGCGACCAGGTCAGCTCCACTGACCCCATCTCCGCCGCCAGCCTTCCGCTTCGGGGGGCGATTGTCTGCACGCTTCCGGCCCGAGTCGGTGGGGACTTTCCGGCTTGAGGACTCGGCTTTTGCCTTGCCTTTGCCCTCGTACCGCATGGCCTCCTCACCCGTCGCGTACTTGCTGGTGAATTCCATGAGTCGGCCCATGGTCTGGATGTTAGACCGGGCCAACTTGTGCTTCAGGAGCTCATATTTAACTCCCTGGGAAAAGGCCTGAATGGCTGCGTCTCGGTGACGTCTTCAATGGAATTGCGCAGTCGGGTCCAGCACTGAATGTAATCGTGAACCGACTTGCCCTTCTCCTGGACACAGAGCCACAGGTCTTGTGCGTTCCCGGGGCGCTTGTATGTGCCCTCAAAATTTTTGACGAAGGCCTCTTGGAGGTCCCTCCAGTCATAGATGCTGTCTTCGGGCAAGCTGTTAAGCCATGCCCGAGCCGACTCTTCCAGCATCAGGGGTAGGCTTCGGAGGGTGACACGCTCGTTGCCTCCTCCAATGTTGCACGCGACCAAGTAGTCGGCAAGCCAGGTTTCCGGCTTGGCAGTGCCGTCATACTTGTCGATGCCACTGGCGATCCAGAACCGGTCTGGAAATGGCTCAGACCGAATCCGCCTGCTAAAGCACAACGGACCGGTGGAGACGGAGCCACTCGGCTGGTTGACTTTGTCGCCGTGACGTTCGGCCCGCAGCCTGGCCTCCCGTCGTGCCTCGATGTCATCTCGAGCGTCACGGGCATCGTTTGCTCGGGCTCGAAGGGAGCTGGCTTGACGTCGCTCCGTCTGGAGTCGGTTGATCTCTTGGCGAGCGTCAGGCCGATTCGTGGATCGGCTCGGCTGTGACGAGCCCACCATAATGGGTCGACTCGGAGCCGCTGAAGGCCGGCTCCGAGTGGCTCCGGAGGCCAGTCAGTTGCTGACCGACCCAGCCTCGTTCTGCTGTTCCACCGCCGTCTTCATCAGGGTGACGACTCGGTGGTGGATCTCTGCCGCGGGACCATCCGTCGGGGGAAGCAGTGAATCGGCCAGTGCGGCAGCCGCGAAGAGATTTTGGGCCGGTGTCTGATAGACAGGGACACCGTCCTGCTCTCGCCCAAAGAGTGGGGCCCGAACAACTTGGTTCCTCCAGGCGTTTGAAGAAGCACGCCGGTTCGCGTGTCCGCGTGAACCGTGGGGTTCTTCTTGTTGCCGTTCTCGCTGCTCAAGAGCCGCTCTCTCTTGATTGAGACACTCTCGCTCAGCAAGGAGGGCTCGCCGAGATGCCTCCAAGGCTCTCTCGGCTTCCGATTGCCCGTCGGTGGGCGTATGCAGGTGTTCGTTCGCCGCCCTGGCTGCTGCGGCCGACGTACCCGCGTCATTCGTCGCGCCGGGCCCGACCACGTACACCTCTGCCGAGGCGGTTCGGCTATGTGAACTCTCGTCCCCGTCGGATTCAGAATCCAAGATGGGGAGGAGGGATTCAGCGCCCACCATGGCGACGAACTGGGAGCGCTCCGCGTCATTGCCCAGAGCGGAAGGGGATCCGAGCTGGAGCTCAGGCTTCACTTCCACCGCGGGGCGGGGACGCGGATCCTGAAGGTGCAGTTGGCCGAAGACGTCGGCCACAAAACGAAGGCTGCCGAAGATGAACTCCGTGCCTTCGGAGTGCGCGGCGAGTGGCGCATCGCCGGCGATCAGCTTGCCGCCAGCTGCGGGAGAAGATCCCGCCTGGATCATGGCTCCAAAACGCGCTCCCCCTACCTGGCGCGCCAACTGTCGCGGGGATTACGCGGCAATATACATTTCTAGTAGGATTTTTGGGGAACGCGTAAGGAAGATTCAAGCGGGTGCACGCAAGTGGTTTTTACCCAGATTCAGGCCCTCCAATGGCGGAGGTAATACCCTACTCCTGCTGTTTGTATTGCTTGTCTTGCGTGAGAGAGATTACAAGAGGTTGAAGATGAAGTTTAGCTTTAAGCCTCTGCATGGGGTGCTCCGCCTTATATAGGCTGTACATGTGCCGACTCGGTCAGTCGGCTGAGCTACAGTAACCGCATAAATTAATTGGGACATTTATATTGTGTAACCGTCCGAGTAACACTAGTCTTCAAGTTGGCGAAACGCATGTCTTGATGAAGTTGTAACGCCTGTCTTGATGGCACCCGGTCGTTGTACCCGTGCGGGCCTTACTTGGGCCTTCATCCGAGTGGGCCTCCATGGGACTCCCCGAGCCTGTTGGGCCGACTCGCTATGCTGGGCCTACCCGGATGGGTTCCCCCCGTCAATGTCCGATCGGAAAGTACTCCCGAGTAGTTGGTACTATTCTTCGCGCCAATGGGATACCTATTTGGAGCAGCCTTTTCTTGGTCAGGGAACGAGTAGCCTTTTGAATAAGCCCCCAAGCTGTTCTTCTTCCAAGTAAGAACATACAGGAAACCTACCGAGTGGTTAGAGCAAGTTCGTGATTCCTGTAGCATGACTTATCTGTATTTGGCAGATATTCAAGAATTTGGATCGTCACGGAGGAAGTTTCACATGGTGGTGAATATCTCTTTTTCCCTCCTCTTCTTCTGGCTGTGTCACAGACATGTGGGCCCCACAGCATGCCTCCATGTGTCATGCGCCTGCTTTTCCCGCTTTCCCATGAAAACTAGAGATTGTGCGCCGAAAGTTACTATGCGCATTTATTGTGATGGAACGTGGCTTCGGGGGATGCGGCAGAAGTAATCGTTGGACCCTAATTTTGCTCTAGTCCTTAAAGACTGACCGTGGGGTCCAAGAGGGTTTCACCCTGCTCTTACTCCCGGCTTTTCACCTTCCATCTTCTTCCTCTCGTTTGTATCCACCCCCACTTCATCGCCAATGGGAAAGAAGAAAACCAACATCAAGCCAGCGTCCGGTACTAGGCGTCCCTTCAACGACCCACCAGCGACGTCCATAGACCTGGGGCTGGCTAATGAGTCCACAGTATCGGAATAAAAACCCTCTGATATGCACTCCACCGCCATCAAGGCTCTCGAGAAAGAGGAGTACATCCTACCAAGTGTACTCGTCTCTTGTCGAGCGGTGCACAAAGGAGACGGTCCCGAGCCCTGATGCTGCCTGGGCTGTCGTCTTCGCCAAATTCTTCAAATGTGGGTTCCAACTCCCACCGTCTGCCTTCTTCCTTCTCGTCCTCCAGTTCTATGGGATCGAGCTAATCCACCTCAATCCCAACTCGATCCTGATGCTGAGCGTCTTCATGCACTTGTGCGAAGTGTACCTTGGCATGAGGCCGAGCCTGGATCTATGGCGACACTTCTACAACCTCCGGCGGGGCCAGGGAGTTGTCGGGGGTGCCGGGGTTTGACTACGAGAGGGAATGAAGGAGAAGTATATTCATTCCACCTGGAAATCCTCGTGGTCGAGTTGGCACTCGAAGTGGTTTTACTGCCAACCTCCTCCATCATCTGAGATCGAATACCACGGCTTGGCGCGCTTTTCGACCGACGCCTGGACGGAAATGCTGCGGCAGACTAGTCAACTCAGGGCCCATGCCACCGAGAGAGGTTTGTCGGCCTGGGACGTTGCTAATGATTTCCTCAAGCGACGGACAAGCCCCCTTAGGTCACGGGTCTCAGGAGCCTGGGTGATCCCGGACGGGGCAGACCAGACGCGAGACTTCGAGACGGGTAAGCATGTCCGCTCTGAATCCCTAATCAGCCAAGTTGACTAGATAGTTTCTTAAATTCGCTTGACTGTTCCTTGCTTGCAGATCTTTCACCTGAGGAGCTGTACTCGAGAACAAAGTACCTATTCGAGGCGGCCCCCTCGGATGGAAGGACGGAGCTCCCTCGTCCCATCCTGGAGCTCACTCCCGAGGAGAGGGAAGACATTTTCTCGGTGAGCCACTTTTCTGGTTACTAACTCTGAGTAGCTTTTAGTTTGCGCCTTCAAACCTTTTTTTTGTTCTTATTTTTGCAGCGAATTGGCCGCGGGGCACCTAACCCCGAAGCCGAACATGTCGGGGTCCGGTTGAGGATGAAGACGTCGTTCAAATCCCCAACTCGGAGAAGGACGCTTTCGAAAAGATCCAACTAGAGATCCTTCCCGTGACATTCCCTGTTCAGGGTTCTTCTCCGCTTCCATGGGACTCTCCTTAGGTACGTTCCATCTCTTGCCTCACTCCAATCTTCTCTGGCCTTGGGATGACAGAATATCTTATCATGGTATAGGGGACGAGCGGCCCGTGCGTAGCGGAGCCAGCCCTGCCATCCGTGGAAGGGAGTGGAGGGGAGGTGCCGCGAGTCGTCGATAGCCCCTCGGCTACAGAGAAGTTGAAGTCGACTACTTTGGCGAAGAGGGGGTCAACCCTTGTTGGGGTCAAAGTGCCCCTCAATCTAAAATGGCTGCGGTATGCACAATCTCCGCAGCCTTTTCTGTTTCAAGTTACACATATTGTGTCTTGATTCTTTCCTTTTCGCGTTCTCAGGACGGCCCTTTCTTCGGCCAAAGTCGTGGCAGAGGCTACACCAGCAGCATTGGGCCCAGCAGCTGCTCCAGTTCGGGAGGCGATCGCAGGTCCTGCAGCCTCAGAGCTAGATCCTACCGAGGTTGCGATGATTTCTTCTCCTACGCCAGTGGTGAGAGCTTCCCCTGTCCCGCTCGCCGAGGGGTCCGAGCTGCTGCTCCCGGTGAGACTGGTGGCCTTGACTTGCCCTAGTGCGTCACTTCCCTGCTGGAGGTAAGAGAAAAGGCGTTTACGTTTTTAGAGTGCTCTGTGTGGACACTAACCTTGGTTGTCGTAGTTCGCCCTATCTCGGGCAGTTCCACTCCAGGCGGAGGTCGAGATACTGAAGGCGCGGTGAGCGGAGTCCGTATAGCTGCTGAGGGAACGAGACGATGACCTCTCTCGGCTTTGTACCCACAAGACCCACCTCGAGGAGTCCCAGAACCGGTTGATCCGGGACAAGGCTCGTCTGGCTGACGAGCTGTCCCGGAGTGAGTCTCGAGCGTTGAAGCTTAGCGATGATCTTGCACGTGCTGTCAGGGTCCTCAAAGGGGGCGCTGGCTGAAGTCGGGGTCATCGTCCCAGAGAGTTTCGACCATGAGTGCCAGATGGCCGAGGTCATGGGGTCAAGACGCAGCTCCGGGAAGGTGCCCGAGACTCCCTAGCCATGGCCTTGGCCTTGCTGAGGGCCCAACATCCTGAGTTGTATGTTAGCGCCCTTTGTGATGAACTACCAGGGGCCGAATCTGGGGAGACCGAGCAGCTTGACGAAGCTATGCACGGTGCCACCGATGCATTCATCGACGTCCTCGATGTATAAAAGTTTGGCCACATTTTGAGTATTTTTGTGTCGCATACTGTTGTGAACTTTCCCAGTCCGGAGTACTTGTGTAGCCCCCGACTGTCTATTAGAATAGGCCGATTACTTCTGATAGACAGTCATGAATAGGAATTTTTAATAGCATAAAGTGCATGCTTATAGGTCCAGCCGCCCGAGTTATCGTGAGTTGCTCATTGTGTTTAAGCATCCGTTCTGTAATTTTTGGGCGGGGGACATGGTCGATAGCGCGTGCTAGGTTAAGGTGCCTAGAGCGTCTTACTATCGATCGGCCTGCTTCGGAACATGGCGACGCGGTGCAAGAGTTGGTGCAACCAGGACTGCTTTGAGCTTCGGTGGACAACGTTTGGGCGGCTTTGTATCTCAGGTACTCATACGTAAAATTTCTGGAGCTAGTTGATGTTCCAAGTTTCATGAGGGGTCGTTGAAAGGACCAAGGGTGCCGACTAGAGGGGGGTGAATAGGAGGCTAATTAAAATTACTTCGTTTTAATCTTGTTAACTGGATATTGACTTAACAGATTATCAGATTTAATTGGCTGTGTGACAGGTTCCTAGCACAGGTGAAATATGACAAGTAAAATAGCACGTGGCTGTCACACAGGTGGGTCACACAGGTGATCTAATGACCTAGCACAGATAAGCAAGTGATGTGGCTGTGACACAGGTGACTAAGACAGGTAGAAAAGATGATATATATAACACCTGAGACACAGCTAGTACAAGCAGGCACAAAGCAGATTAAGCAGGTATAAAGTAGATCTGAATCAGATGAACAAGAGTATCTCAGATCATATAAGCATGCAATGAATATAACTGCTAGAGGAAATAGGCTAAGCACTCAGAGAGAGACAAGTGGATTTATCCCGAAGTTCCCTACTCTTTTCAGAGAGGTACGTCTCCGTTGGAGAGACTACTCCGAAGAGATAGTCAGCACTGAATCGTGCTTGTCCTCCGAGTACCTGACGTTCAGGCCTCTTCCTTGCTTGTGGAGGTCCTTTTGCCTTGCAGCAGGATGACCTCGATGCTCCTTCACAAACTTACTGATTCAGCCCACACAAGCTTGGGTGATATCAGCAACTCCTACACCCGTCTAGGAGTAGACACTCCAAGAGTAACAGATGATGCAGCAGCAATCTCTTGGAGGAACCTTTGCTCGTGCTCAAAGCTCACAAACTCACTCGGACTGACCCTTAGGCTTTTGGCTCTTGTTGAGTGGTTGGAGGCTTTGCAACGGTCGTCTATGATTCACTGGTTTGAGCAAGGTTGAGGACGAAGTCCTCCCCTGGTCCCCTATATATAGGGTCCTCAGGCACCTGACCGTTACCCTGTTGCCACGTAGGATTAAGTGAACCACCGGTGTCAGCCACCGGTGACACAGCTACACACTACGCCCAACTGCACCCGGCTCAGGCAGACCGACACCTGTGTCACCGGCGGCACACACAGGTGAACCCTTAGCTGATAGCCGCACTACTCAGCCCGGTCCTGGCACATGACATGCCCTCAGCATACGTCAAACTCTAATACCTATAAGGAGAGAACCTCCGACAGACTTCTGACACATCAGACCGCCTATCGCAGTGCAGGTACCTTAGCATTTTCAAGCTCTCCCCTGGTACAGAGATGTACCTGAGTCATAGAGCGGAAGACCACCTGTGACACAGCTGTGTCACACAGGTGCCTAAAGCTCTAGGGTTTTCACTGTTAGCACTACAGAGCACTAACACAAAACAGCTTCATACTTTGTGCAAAGCTATTGACACAGGGCAATTGACCTCAAAGCATCAATGCCCTTGACCAACACTCTGAGCAATGAGCAAGGTTCCCTTAGACAACTGCTACTGTTTCATCCCTCTTGATAGTACGGGTGATTCCTATGGACTCAAAGAAACTAGCAAATCTAGGCTTTACCTGCCACCAACTGAAGTCACGGCCCTTGACGCATCAAGCCACCATCACCTTGCTTGCAGCTCCCTGCACAGCACCGGCTTCTTCTCAGCTGTGACACAGCTGCCTAGCACAGCCATCTCTTTGTCCTTGAAACCACCTTGTACCCTTTTTGGTGACCATCCTTCACTGGATAACCCTTCTTCATGGAACCTGTAAACTCTGCTTACACTCACTGTAAACATTAGATTCCAGTTTAAGTTGCCATTAACCATCAAAACCATATTAGGGCCTAGATGATCTTTCAATCTCCCCCTTTTTGGTGGTTAGTGGCAACCCAAACTTTACACATTCAAATATATAGGATTGAAAGATAGATACATGTGTATGTTGATAGAATATACTCCCCCTGAATCTGTGCATAAGAGATTTGTTTTTAATAAGAGATGCACAGTTTACAAGTTTTAAGCATGGGAAGTATTTTCTGATGACTTGCATTCTTATCAGTTTAGATATGTTGGATGAATGATCAGAGCATTATCTAACTGAAGCAGATACTGATATAGATGCTCAGATTAAAATATGAAGATTCATGTCAGAGCATATTAACATAATTAATCAGAGCAAGCATATCAAACATATGTATATCAGAGCAAAATGTGCATCAGAGCATAAGAATGCATAAGAGATACAATGTTATCAAGACATAAGATACAGAAGAAGAACCAAGTCTTGATACATCAGAGATACATCATTTTGAAAATAATTTACCCTTCCCATAAATAACATGCATGCTGAAAACTCTCCCCCTTACACCTCTTCCCCCTTACACCTCTCTCTCCCCCTTTGACACTAAATCACCAAAAAGGAATTTAGGGAAAGAGATGCTTCAAGAAGACTTGGTCTTGAGCAGCTGAAGCACTTCTGAAAGCTGGTTGGATACATCTGATAGCTGAGCTTGAACTTGATCCACATTTGCTTTCAGATGAGTGACCTCCTCTCGAAGCTGGCGATTCTCTCGACGCAGAGCAGCAAACTGAACTGGCATGACCTTGTTCTGATAAGCTCTGGCAGCATCTGGCGAAAGCCGGGTCCTGGACAAGGTGCCATCATCAGCTACCTGTAACACAGATATAAACTCAGCTGTGTCTGACACAGGAGCAGCAGCTGTGACACCGGTGGGGACTTGGCAAGGAACAGGAGAGGTCCTTTGAGGATCAGGTTGATCAGCTGTGTAACTGGGCGATGGCACAGCTGGTTCAGGAGAGTCTCCAAATAAAGCAGGAACTGCAACCTCATCCGGATTATCATCTGCCTGAGGTCTAAGCTGGGTTTTGGTAGTCTTCACAGAGAAATCAAAGTTGGAATCCAGAAGACCTGTTCTTTGAAGGATCATGTACATGATGTACGATCCATACCTCAGCTTAGCCTTTTTGTCCTTAGATACAGCATCTATCTCATGGAATATGTATCTGGCTATATCAAAATGCTGATTTTTGGCCATGTGCACCAATATCTGCCAAGTTGCATTGTAGACTGCATCTGTGTTTCCCCCTTTGGGTTGAAGAGTGACATTGAGTATCTTAATCAGATGCTTTGCTGTAATGGTTATCCCTTTGAAATAAACATGATCTGTAGGGGCTTTGGCAGGGAATCTGAAGTTCCTTGGGTAGAATTTTCTTCTCACTTCATTTGGAACTGGTGCAAGCTTGAACAGATTTGGCATTCTTGGTTCAAGAGGGGCATGCATCAAACTGTTGAACTCTGGAGCTGTGATAGAAAGCAGTTGACCTCTTGTCTTCCAGAGCATAACATCCTGATTTTCTTGTTCTATCCATACTGTGGCATAGAACTCCTTTATGATCTCAGGATCATAATCTTGCTGGAGATTGCACAAGAAATCAAGACCTGAGGCTTGAATCAGAGATGGAACTGCCCTCAGCCTTGAATCTGTCATAGCTGACCAATCTATGGTCTTGCAATCCACAAAACCTTTTGATGCAAGAATCTCATGATATACACCCCTTTGATGTTCATTGTGAAATCTGGAGTCTGAGCAAACTGGAGCTATAAACTCCTGATCTTCAGAGAAGTATGGATTTGTTGACCTCATCTTTATGAATGAACTTGGTCTCATAGAGGCAACTTTGCACTTTGACTTCTTTGGATCACTCTTGGGCAATTTCTTAGCAGCAGCTTTTGAGATGAATTGCATTTGATTTGCCTCAGTTCTTAGAGCATAGGAGAATATAAAATGGTACTTTGTCTCTAAGTCCTCTGATCCAACTGAGTGACTAGGAGAGCTGTCCTCATGCTCCTCTTCTTCTTCTTCATCTTCAGCTGATTTGGCACTTGGAGATGAGCTCTCTGCTTGATAATCTTCATCTGAATCAGCTCTGGCTGCTCTTGGCCTTGGAGGAGTTACAGACACTCCTCTACCATCATCAGATGAGCTCTCGGAGCTTTCATCTTGCTCAGCTGACTTACTTGCCTGTGCCACAGGTGATGACACAGGTTCCTGAACTGAATGAGCTGGGTCAGCTGGCGGTGGCACAGGTGATGGAGACCGGTGAGTTCTGAAGCTGGAGCTTCTTGTGCCTGTGTGACAGCTGGTTGACACAGCTGGGGACTTGATGCTTTGGTAGGCTCTGTGGAAGGCGATGCAGATCCAGCCTTCTTTTGAGAAACAGGCACTGGGGCCTCTGTAGCTGCTTGCTCTTCTGTCTCAGACACAAGAAAACGTGAAGGAGACATTGATATGTTGACATCCAAAGAAGAGAGAGTGTCTACACTGGTAGAACTTGAAGATTTTCTGCTCTTCTTCCTCTGATAGGTCTGCAAGCAGGATTTGGCTGGGCTGGCCACCTGTGACACAGGTGGTGCCATCTCCTTCTTAATTTCTTTGATGGCAGCCTGTTGCTGTGCAAATTGAACCTTGAGAGCAGGCTTGACACTCTGGGTTGTTTCTGAGATTATTTCCACATCTGGTTCTTGTTCAGACTGCTTCTTTGCAGGAGGCTCCTCAGTGATTTCCACTGTATCAGACCTTTTTCTCTTTGGGGCAGATGGAGCTGAAGTTATTGCTAGGGGGACAGTAGCTCGAGGGATAGGAATGGCACCAGAGAGCATCCCCTGTTTGGTCTTGAGCTCAGCACGCAAAGCTTGTTTCTCAGCACCTGGTGGCATCATTCTGATCTTAGCACTCAGCTCAAGTATCTCCTGAGCAAGAATTCTTTCAACATCAGCCCTACTGAGTCCTGGTTTCAGAATACATTGTGCTGGACCTGAAGAAATAGGCTTTCTGAAATCTGGAGATAATTGACCTCTCTTGAGTCTGATCTCAGCCAATAGATATTGTTTATCAAGACCACTGGGCAAAGAATTTGCTTTCTTCTGCAGCTCTTCTATCTGATAAATTAGATGCCTATCTCTGGCATCAGTGTGAGATAGACTCCTCTGATCCTTAGATCCTTCTAACAAGCATTTTGTTGAGAGATTATCCTGTTTTTCAATGATTTGCTTTCTGATCTCTACTGCAGCAGAATGAGAAGATGTTGACTGTAACTGCTTGTGCAAGTCTGCAATGTCCCTTAAGATTGCTTTATCTTGTTCTGTAGGAACAGGAATGCCCATTGAAACAGGCCTTGCAGCCTCTGAAAGCTCGAAGCTTTTGGCAGTGTAGATAGTGGTCAGCTTCTTCTTGGTCTCTTCATCTGTTGCTTCATTCATCTGAGCTGCCAGCTCATCCAATTCATTAAGAATCATCTGATCATGCTCAAGATCTTCTTGAGACACTTTAGGCTCTGGGATTGGTTCCCTGATTGTGAGTGTGCCTCTTGGCAACACTACATCTTCAATGGATGGCTTTGAGGTTTTCTTTGCTATCTTCTTTCCTTTCTTAGCAGCCTCTTTTCCCAAAGATGTATGCTCAACTGTAGCTGAGGATCTTGTCCTTTTGGGTGGAGCACGCTGAGGTCCAGTCTTAGAAGCAGCTGCTTTCTTCCCAGCAGCTACTCTCTGCCTGTAAGCCCTTTGGCTTGCCTTCCTTTTCTCTGCAGCCTCCTCTTTCTGTCTCAGCCTCTCTCTTTCCTGATCTGAATCTGAAATGACTATTTCTTTAGAAGATTCCTCTGGATCAGACCACTTCATACCACTATCAGCTCTTTCAGAATCTGAAGACATCTGTAGAAACAAGATAGATAAGAAAGAAGTAGGTAAGAGGTGTTCATTTGATGCATAGAAACAGCTGTGTTAGACACCTGTGTCAGGATTGGAAGACACAGGTGAGGACTTAAGGCTTTACCGAGGTCTTAGCCTGTTGAATAGGCACACCTGTGTGACAGGTGAGACCCTAGCGGTGACACAGCTATGTACGGGGGCGGACAGCAAATTCATGGAATTTTGAGTTTGACAGAGATTTGCTGGTTGTTCTCAATCTAGATGAGTTCTAATGACAGCACAAGAGTAAGACCAACCCTAATAGAGATCAATGCGCTACTGGATTAGACTATCAAGTCCTAGAACATGGACTGAGCGCAAAGTAGGGTTTTGCAAAGGCTTACTTTGATTGAGATTGAGCTTTTCTGCGGAAGAATCAGCGTTAGAGTTCCACGGAGAGCTTCCTCCAACTCGTTGAAAATATTTCGAGGGCGAAATTGGCGAGAACGTTGAGAACTCGTAAATTTGGCGCACGGCGGAAGTTCTAAGGTTTTGAGTTGGAAGCGGTTTCTGTGGGGACGCAGCAACTCTTTATATAGGCCGGAGGGTTATAAGGTGGCTGTGTCACAGCTGACATAAGGACCTGTGACACAGGTGGAAGAGATGTATACCCTGGCCTATGGAATTAGAAAGCATTCACCTGAGACACAGCTGGGAGACTCAGGTGACAAGTATTTCATCTAGTGAACACCAAGATGGATTGATTTAGATGAGAAAGAAAGCATTAGCACTATCAGAGAGTCCTTAAATGATCTTCTCAGTGTCAGCTTGCCAGAAAATCAATCAAGTAAAGCTAAAACTGACATGAGTTGATCTAGGCAAAAACTTGTACACATAAGAGTGTACTTTACAGACCACAAGATATGATTTCAGCATGATGCAATGCACACACCTGTGAGACAGGTGGGTGACACAGGTACAATGATGCAAATGATTAAGATGAAATCACATCAGCTGGACACCAAGCCAAAACCTTTTACTGCAGGTTAGAGACATCAATGATATTCAATTCACTCCTCAGGGCACAGAACCTAGTCTCATCTAAGGGCTTGGTGAATATATCAGCTAATTGTTTTTCAGTCCTTACATGGCACAGCTGTATATCTCCCTTTTCTACATGATCTCTAAGGAAGTGGTGCCTCACTTCTATGTGTTTGGATCTTTGGTGATGTACTGGGTTGTTGGCTAACTTGATTGCACTTTCATTATCACAGAAGAGGGGTACTTGATTAAAAGATATGCTGAAATCTTTCAAGGTCTGCCTCATCCATAATAATTGAGCACAACAACTACCAGCAGCTATATACTCAGCTTCTGCAGTGGAAAGGGCTACTGAGTTTTGTTTCTTGGATGACCAGGACACTAAGGAATGCCCTAGAAATTGACAGGTACCTGAGGTGCTTTTTCGGTCAACCTTACACCCTGCATAGTCACTATCAGAATAGCCAACTAGCTCAAAATTTGCACCTTTAGGGTACCACAAGCCAAACCCTGAAGTATGAATTAAATATCTCAGAATCCTGCGGACTGCCACTCTGTGACAATCCTTAGGGTTAGCTTGGAATCTAGCACACATGCAAACACTAAGCATAATATCAGGCCTAGATGCACACAAGTAAAGCAAAGAACCTATCATGGATCTAAATTCTTTTGATCAGCAGACTTACCTTCAGTGTTTAGATCCAGATGGCCATTAGTTTGCATGGGAGTGTGTATACCTTTTGCATCCTTCATGCCAAACTTAGTGATGATGTCTTTGGTAAACTTTTCTTGTGAGATGAAAGTCCCTTCCTTTAGTTGATGGATCTGAAGTCCTAGGAAGTACTTGAGTTCTCCATCCAAAGACATCTCAAATCTCTTGGTCATCAGCTTGCTAAACTCTTCACTCATAGAACGGTTAGTACTGCCAAATATTATGTCATCGACATAAATTTGGCACACAAATAATTCTTTTCCATTTCTTTTAGTGAATAGAGTTGTATCAACTAAGCCCATTTTAAATCCATTGCTGATTAGAAATTCTTTCAATGTATCATACCATGCTCTTGGTGCTTGTTTTAAACCATAGAGTGCTTTGTGTAGTTTATAGACATGGTATGGTTTCTTGTCATTTTCAAAACCAGGTGGCTGCTCAACATATACAAGTTCAGAAAGTTTACCATTTAGAAATGCTGACTTGACATCCATTTGGTAAAGCTTGATGTTGTGATGAGCAGCATATGCTAAGAGGATTCTGATGGCTTCAAGTCTTGCTACTGGAGCAAATGTTTCTCCAAAGTCCAGACCTTCTACTTGTGTAAACCCTTGAGCTACAAGTCTGGCTTTGTTTCTTACCACCAGTCCATTTGTGTCTTGCTTGTTCCTGAAGACCCATTTGGTTCCAATCACATTATGATCTTCAGGTCTTTCCACCAGTGACCATACTTCATTTCTTTCAAACTGATTGAGCTCTTCATGCATAGCATTGATCCAGTCAGCATCCTTTAGAGCTTCACCTATGGTCCTGGGTTCAACATTTGAGACAAAGGAGTAATGCTCACAAAAATTAGCAATTCGAGATCGAGTGGTCACTCCCCTATTAATGGCACCGATGATGTTGTCCACAGGGTGATCCTTCTGCAGCCGGCTGATCACAAGGGGATCTGGGTTAACTGCCTGTGTCACAGCTGATGGAGTTGCCTGTGACACCGGTAGTTCTTCCTGTGACACAGCTGGGTGTGTCAGGTCCTCTGCGTCCAGTTGATCATTGGCTGGGTTGCACTCGAACTCTATATCTTGAACTCCAGTGTCTTCAAGAATTGATGAAGAAGAGGGTTCTTGATCACTTGGTGAGGCAGGCTCCTCCTTGATGGTGGGTCTGATCTCACCAGTGGACTTCTTTAGAATATCCTCATTTCCTACATCAATAGCAACTTGCTCTCCTTGAGAGCCATAAGACTCATCAAAATCCACATCTATAGATTCTTCAACAACCTTAGAGGAAGTGTTAAAGACTCTATAGGCATGGGAGTTAGTGGAATAACCAAGGAATATACCAACATCAGATTTAGCTTCAAACTTAGTTAGGCGTTTGCCTTTCCTAAGAATGTAGCACTTACAACCAAATACTCTGAAGTATGATATGTTAGGCTTGCTGTTGGTGAGCAGTTCATAAGGAGTCTTCTTGAGTAGTGGATGTAAATATATCCTGTTGATAGAGTGACAAGCAGTATTGACAGCTTCAGCCCAAAATCTTGGTGAAGTCTTGTACTCATCCAGTAGAGTCCTTGCCATCTCTATCAAAGTTCTGTTCTTCCTTTCCACCACTCCATTTTGTTGTGGAGCATATGGACCTGAGAATTCATGCTTGATTCCATGCTTGTCCAGAAATGCTTCCACCTTGGAGTTCTTGAATTCACTCCCATTGTCACTCCTGACCTTTACTAGGTTTACCTTCCACTCATTTTGTACTCTGACAATGAGATGCTTGAATTTCTTGTACACCTGTGTCTTCTCCTTCAAAAAGAACACCCAAGTATACCTAGAGAAATCATCTACAATGACAAAGCCATATTTGTTACCTCCTAAGCTCTCATAGGTTGTTGGACCAAAGAGGTCAATGTGAATGAGCTCGAAGGGAGTGGAGGTTGTCATGATGTTCTTCGGTCGATGAGCAGCTCCAACTTGTTTGCCAGCTTGACATGCACTGCAGGGCTTGTCTTTTTCAAACTTCACCTTCTCCAAGCCTATAACATAGTCATGTTTGCTCAGCTTGTTTAGAAGCTTCATCCCAGCATGTCCTAGCCGCCTGTGCCACAGCCATCCGACACTGGTCTTTGCCATTAGACACCATGGAGCTGCTGCAGGCTGTTCATTGAAATTCACAGTGTATAGCTTACCAGACCTGCATCCTTCAAACACTTGAGAATCATCAGATAGTTTGGAAGCTATAACCTTATCAGGATAGAAAGTAACTTTCATGCCTGTGTCACACAGCTGTGACACAGACATCAGACTATAGCCTATCTGATCAACAAGCATTACATTTGATAAGGAGTGATTCTCAGATATGGCAACTTTACCAATGCCATTTACCTTTCCTTTAGAGTTGTCTGCATAGATCACATATTTACTTGGAAGATTTTCACTAGTGATCTCTACAAACTCCTCCCTGCCTCCAGTCATATGTTGTGTACATCCACTGTCCACAACCCAATCAGTCCCACTGGAGACAGTTTCCTGCAAGATTAGTGATGAGACTTAGGGACCCAAACATGTTTGGTTCCCTTGGCAGTTTTATCATAAGCAGAAGTAGCAGAAGTATAGATAGCATATTTGTGTTTAAGGTTAGCAGCATCAGCAACAGATGATATGACTTTGATCCTCTTTGGCTGGCAATCACCTGCAACCTTAGACACATGAGTTAGTGACCTGTCAGATCTACCTGTGACACTGGTGGGTACACAGCTGTGTAAACCACCGGTGACACCGGCAAGTGTAGCCTTAGGCACCCAGATGGCAGGTAACCATTTTGCCAAGTGCCTGCGACCTACATACTTGGCCACTATTCTTCCCTTCATGTTCTTCTGCAGAACATAGCCTGGGTTAGAGGGAATGATTGCTTCATTCCTCTTTCTCTGCACATGACCAACACTTTTGTTGTCATTAGTTCCTGCCTGTTTCACAAATTTTGCTGCAAGACAAGTGTTAGTGACAGCAGGCAGTTTATCTTTAGCAGTAGAGGTAGAGTAACCCAAGCCTCTTCGGCCTTCATTTTTCCTTAACATTTCAGCTCTTATAAGCTGATAGTTTTGCATGCCAATGTTGGCACTGCAAAGGCCTTTTCTCATGAGCCTCTTAAGCTCTTCTAGCTCCTCCTTGAGCTTGTTGTGCTCAGCTGCATCCACAGAGTTAGTAACATTAGAGGTTGAGGCCTCTTTAGAGTTGTCTACTACTCCACCTGTAGATGTTAGAATATTTATTTTGCTGGCACAGTTTAAACATGATTCTATGACAGTAGGAGCAGGTAAAGGCATAGCTTCAGCAATATTATCAGAAATATCAATGCATAAGGCATGCTTTGCCTTTAACTCTTCATGCTCCTTGAGGAGAAGCTCATGTGCTGATCTGAGCTTCTCATGAGCTATTTCCAGGTTCTCATGGTCCAGCCTGAGATTCTCCCTGTCATCTGTGACTTCATCACAGGTCTCTCTCAGCTCCCTCAGTTTATCCCTAAGGGATATGTTCTCCTTCCTCTCCCTGCAGTATCCCTTCTCTGTTCTCTCTAAGATATCCATTAGTTCAGCATAATCAGGGAAATCATCTTCAGTTAATACCTTAGAGTCCTTAGCCATGAGGCATAAGGGAGCAGGAGTGGATGGAGCTTGATCAGCCTTGAAGTTCAGCATGGAGCTGTGTGACCTGGCTGTGTCACAGCTGGGTCCATCAGGCAAGCTGATAGCAATCCCAGCTACCTGTTCTTCGTCCTCTGACTCTTCCTCTGAGCCAGAGTCATCTGATACCCAAGCTTGTCCCACATAGGCTCTGGCAGTGGCCTTGTTCTTGGAATGAGCTGGGTGCTTGCTGTTGAAGGTTTTCTTCTTGCCATTGAAGTCCTTCTTCTTCTTGAAATGGCTGTTGTCCTTCTTCTTTGCTGGACAATCAGCTGCAAAGTGGCCTTCCTTGCCACACTCAAAGCATTTGTTGTCTCTGGATGGTTTCTTTCCTCTGAACCTCTCAGTAGACCCAAACTGCTTCTTTTTCCTATAAAATTTCCTGAAGTTCCTTGTGAGAAGGATTAGCTCACTCTCTTCTCCACTGGTCATCTCATCATTCAGCTCTTCACTGCTATCACTCTCAGGATGAGAAGTAGAAGCAGTGGTCTTCAGTGCAATGTTCTTCTTGACAGTGGCTGAGGAGGTGTGCTTTCCTTCTTGCTTGATTTCCATCTCATGTGTTAGGATCCTTCCTAACACTTCAGTTGGCTTCATCTTCTCAAACCCATCTTTCTCCTTTAGCATGAGAACAAGAGTTCTGTATTGCTTGGGAAGCACTGATAAGAACTTCTTGATCACATCTTCATCCTCAACTCTGTTGGAGCCCAAAGCCTTCAGCTGGTTGGTGATGAGAGTCAATCTTGAGTATAGAGAATTTATATCTTCACCATGCTCATGCTCGAATCTCTCCAGAGTTGATTCCAGCAGTCCTCTCTTGGACTTTTTCAGGGTGTCACTGCCCTCATATATCTGCTGTAGGGTATCCCAAATCTCCTTAGCAGACTCCATTGTGCTGACTCTGTTAAAGTCATGTTCTTGCAAGCCCATGAAGATGGCAGTGGCAGCTCTGGCATTATTCTGGATATTCTTCTTGTCGTTGACGGTGAAAGTTGAAGCGTTCTCCAAGGCATAACCTGTATGAACAATATCCCACACATCTGGATCGATAGCGGTAAGATGCATCTGCATCTTCCTTTTCCAGAAAGCATAATTAGATCCAGTAAAGACAGGTATTTTACCCTCATAGCCCGACATCCTTTACTCTGGCTGTTAAGCCAATTCAAAGAGCAACCTGCTCTGATACCAATTGAAAGGACCAAGGGTGCCGACTAGAGGGGGGTGAATAGGAGGCTAATTAAAATTACTTCGTTTTAATCTTGTTAACTGGATATTGACTTAACAGATTATCAGATTTAATTGGCTGTGTGACAGGTTCCTAGCACAGGTGAAATATGACAAGTAAAATAGCACGTGGCTGTCACACAGGTGAGTCACACAGGTGATCTAATGACCTAGCACAGGTAAGCAAGTAATGTGGCTGTGACACAGGTGACTAAGACAGGTAGAAAAGATGATATATATAACACCTGAGACACAGCTAGTACAAGCAGGCACAAAGCAGATTAAGCAGGTATAAAGTAGATCTGAATCAGATGAACAAGAGTATCTCAGATCATATAAGCATGCAATGAATATAACTGCTAGAGGAAATAGGCTAAGCACTCAGAGAGAGACAAGTAGATTTATCCCGAAGTTCCCTACTCTTTTCAGAGAGGTACGTCTCCGTTGGAGAGACTACTCCGAAGAGATAGTCAGCACTGAATCGTGCTTGTCCTCCGAGTACCTGACGTTCAGGCCTCTTCCTTGCTTGTGGAGGTCCTTTTGCCTTGCAGCAGGATGACCTCGATGCTCCTTCACAAACTTACTGATTCAGCCCACACAAGCTTGGGTGATATCAGCAACTCCTACACCCGTCTAGGAGTAGACACTCCAAGAGTAACAGATGATGCAGCAGCAATCTCTTGGAGGAACCTTTGCTCGTGCTCAAAGCTCACAAACTCACTCGGACTGACCCTTAGGCTTTTGGCTCTTGTTGAGTGGTTGGAGGCTTTGCAACGGTCGTATATGATTCACTGGTTTGAGCAAGGTTGAGGACGAAGTCCTCCCCTGGTCCCCTATATATAGGGTCCTCAGGCACCTGACCGTTACCCTGTTGCCACGTAGGATTAAGTGAACCACCGGTGTCAGCCACCGGTGACACAGCTACACACTACGCCCAACTGCACCCGGCTCAGGCAGACCGACACCTGTGTCACCGGCGGCACACACAGGTGAACCCTTAGCTGATAGCCGCACTACTCAGCCCGGTCCTGGCACATGACATGCCCTCAGCATACGTCAAACTCTAATACCTATAAGGAGAGAACCTCCGACAGACTTCTGACACATCAGACCGCCTATCGCAGTGCAGGTACCTTAGCATTTTCAAGCTCTCCCCTGGTACAGAGATGTACCTGAGTCATAGAGCGGAAGACCACCTGTGACACAGCTGTGTCACACAGGTGCCTAAAGCTCTAGGGTTTTCACTGTTAGCACTACAGAGCACTAACACAAAACAGCTTCATACTTTGTGCAAAGCTATTGACACAGGGCAATTGACCTCAAAGCATCAATGCCCTTGACCAACACTCTGAGCAATGAGCAAGGTTCCCTTAGACAACTGCTACTGTTTCATCCCTCTTGATAGTACGGGTGATTCCTATGGACTCAAAGAAACTAGCAAATCTAGGCTTTACCTGCCACCAACTGAAGTCACGGCCCTTGACGCATCAAGCCACCATCACCTTGCTTGCAGCTCCCTGCACAGCACCGGCTTCTTCTCAGCTGTGACACAGCTGCCTAGCACAGCCATCTCTTTGTCCTTGAAACCACCTTGTACCCTTTTTGGTGACCATCCTTCACTGGATAACCCTTCTTTGTGGAACCTGTAAACTCTGCTTACACTCACTGTAAACATTATATTCCAGTTTAAGTTGCCATTAACCATCAAAACCATATTAGGGCCTAGATGATCTTTCAGTTGTCCGTCTTCCATTGCTAACTAGAACGATCCTGATTGGGAAGCTGTGGTCACTCTGTAGAGACCTTCCCATTTTAGAGATAGCTTGTTGACATTGCTAGGTTCTGAACGAGTTGTAGGACCCAGTCTCCGACTTGCAGGGACCGTCCCCGGACGTGTCGTTCATGGTAGCGTCAGAGGTCTTGTTGGTACCTGGCCACTCGCATTAATGCTCGAGTTCGTCGTTCTTCAATGTAGTTGAGGTCGTCTTCCCGTCGGGGGATTTCTTCCTCCTCAGAGTAAAGCTCGAGTGGGGGGAATTTGAGCCTTAACTTGCAAGGAAGCATGGCTTTGGCCCCATAGACTAAGGCAAAGGGTGTTTTGCCCATGGCCCGACTAGCTGTGGTTCGCAGGGCCAAGAGGATCGACGGTAATTCACGAATCCAAGCCTTAGCGTAGGCCAATAAGCGGTCAAAGATGGGGGTCTTCATGCCCTGTAGGATAAGACTGTTGGCGCGCTCGACTTGGTAGTTACTTTGCGGGTGGGCTACCAACGCGTAGCAGATCTTGGTGCCAAGCCCCTCACAGTATTTGATGAAGTTTGTGCTGGAGAATTGAGTACCATTGTCGGTGATGATCCTACTTGAAACACCAAATCGTGTGACGACACCCTTCATGATGAAGCGTTTGGCTGCTTCCGTGGTGATCTTCACGACCAGCTCGGCCTCAATCCACTTGGTGAAAGTATCTATTGTGATGAACAGGAACTTGTAGCCCTCAGGCAGGACCGGGAAGGGTCCTAGGATATCCAGTCCCCAAATTGTGAAGGGCCACGACAAGGGAATCTTCTACAATGCTTGTGCAGGTTGTGAATACATCTACTATGGAACTGGCATTTATGGCATCGCTGCATCAACTTGCGTGCATCATGGAGAGCCGTCAGCCAATAGAATCCTTGTCTAAAGGCCTTTCCGACCAGGGTTCAGAAAGATGCATATGCTCCGCACACCCCTCTGTGGATTTCGTCGAGTAGTTCTTTACCTCGCGTTCAGGTGATGCACCGCATGAGCACTCCGTGAGCCCCTCGTTGATAGAGGACTTTGTCGACCAGGGAGTACATCATGGCACGTCGGGCAATCTGCTCGGCCGGTGCGTCGTCTTCGGGGATGGTTCGATTTAGAAGGTACATACGAATGTATTCCATCCACGAATCTTAAAAATCGAGGGAGGCCACGAGTTGACCCGCAACTCCCCATGGAGCGTCAATGCCTGGTGACGTCCTTAAGTGGCTTTGAGATCTGCGGTCTGCCACTTCTTCGATCATGGCCTCGTTTGACTTGTTGTTGCTAGAAGCGATGGACGGCGTCGAGAGCCTTTCTACAAAGGTTCAGGGTGGACATGGAGAACGTGAGGATGCTAGGTGAGCAAGACTATCGGTTTGACAGTTATCCTTCTGAGTGATATACGATACCTCGAACCCGACAAACTTCTTCTCCAGCATCCTTACCTCCGCCAGGTTTGTTGCCATGTTTCGGTCAGAGGTCTGATACTCGTTGGACAATTGCTTCGCTACCAGCTATTAGTCCCCACTCATGAGTAGGCAGCGGATGGCAAGTGTAGAAGTGACCTGGAGACTGGTCAGCAAATCTTCATACTCGGCCACGTTATTCATGGCTGGGAAGTCAATCTGCAGTATATACTGCAGGCTTTGTCCTGTTGGTGATGTTAGAATTATCCCAGTCCCGTGCCTTCGATGGTTAGGGAACCATTGAAGTGTAAGGTCCATATTTCTGTATCTATGGCTGGCGAGCTGCTCGGTTGGTCGGGCTCGGACCATTCGATGAGGAAGTCGACGAGTACTTGAGATTTGATGGCCGTGCGAGGAACGAAATGGATATCGAATTCGTCTAGTTCGATGGCCCATTTGGCGATTTGTCCCATGACGTCTCGATTGCGAAGGATTTCTCTGAGTGGGTAAATGGATGGAACTGTGATCTTGTGAGCCTGGAAGTAATGTCGGAGTTTGCAAGAAATGGTGAGTACTGTGTAGAGGAATTTCTGTACTTGCGGGTATCGTTCCTTAGGTCTGTGGGGACCTCGCTGACGAAGTACACAGGTCTCTATTCCATCTCACGTTGCTCTAAGACTTCTCGCTCCACCACTAGCACGCCGATTACTGCTTATGGCCCAGCCACGATGTAGAGTAGTAGGTCATCCTCAGGGTTGGGAGCGACTAGGATCATTCCAGATCCTGAAAAGCCTTTTCTGATTCCTCTGCCCACTTGAAGCCATCATGTTGTCGTAAATTTTTGAAGAAGGGGTTTCCTTGGTCCCCTAATCGGGATATAAATCAGCTCATGGCTGCCATGCAGTGAGTTTCTGAATGTCTCGAACGAACTTCGGAGATTTCATTTCGGTGATAGCCCAGATTTTGTCGGGATTTGCTTCCATTCCTCGGTGCGAGACTAGGAAATCAAGTAGTTTTCTGGCCTCGACTCTGAAAGTGCATTTTTCTGGGTTTAGCATGATCTGGTTCCTTCATAGATTTATGAAGGTCTCGAGAAGGTCCGAGAGCAAGTTTTCTTTTTTCTTTGTTTTTAACCAGTTCGTCGATGTAGGCTTCGATATTATGACCTATTTGGCTGTGGAGGGCAAGCTGCATTCCGTGCTGGTATGTGGCGCCTGCATTTTTCAGTCCGAAAGGCCTTTTTGAGTAACAAAACACATTGAAAAGAGTTATAAAGGAGGTTTTCTCCTCATCTTCTCGACACATGCTTATCTAGTGGTATCCAGAGTAGGCGTCGAGGTGGCTTAGATAGTCACATCTGGACGTGGAGTCTACTATCAGATCTATTCTAGGTAAAGGAAAAGCATCTTTGGGACATGCCTTATTGAGATCTGTGAAGTGAATGCACATATGCCATTTTCCGTTGGCCTTCTTGACCATGACGGGATTGGCTAACCATTCAGGATGTTCAACCTCTCAGATGAACCCGGCCTTCAAGAGCTTCTTGATTTTCACTTTGATGGGTTCCTTCCGATCGGGACCGAACCAACGGAGCTTTTGTTTTACAGGCTTGGAGTCGGGACGTACAACCAGCCTGTGCTTGATCACCTCCCTAGGGATCTCGGGAGTCAGACGGTTGCCATGTGAAAATGTTCGAGATAGCTTGGAGGAAGGTGACGAGCTCGAGTTCCTATTTTGGGCTCAGGTTGGAGCTGATCTGGACTGTCTTGGATGGCTCTGCTGGGTCTAGCGGAATAGATTTTACCTCGCCGTGCGTCTTTACGACTGCTTTGGGTTTGGGGATTTGTCTTCCTTGCCTTCCTAGCATTGTTCTACGAGGTCTAGACTATGCTTGTCACAAAGCAGCGAGTTCTGTACAGAACCTCTTATCGTGATGGCCCCTAACAGTGGGATCCCCTCCGGGTGGGCCCAAGACAAGGAGTCAGCCCGACAGGCCTAGGGTGGCCTATGCAGATCCACCCCAGGAGGCCCACTCGACCAATCAATGTCCCATGAAGCCCACTCGGCTGAACCGACAGAACGCTATCAAGACAAGCGTTACAACGCCATCAATAGAGCGTTACCACAGCGCGCTTAATCAGGAGTTATGACATATATTCAATGTGCCATTACCACGAATCGGCCGACTCGGCAGTTGTAAACCATTAGCCTTGTCAGCCCTATATAAGGCGAGGCTAGAGCCCCGGAATGGGGGTTGGTTTTTTTCATTTTTCCCATACTTGTTCGCACCACTCTTCCACTGTAAAATCCTTCATACGAGGAAACATCGAACATCTAGCAGGAGTAGGGTATTACCTCTTCCACAGAGGGCCTGAAACTGGGTAAATTCTCCTCGTGTGAACCCGTCAGGATCATCCACTTGCACCCTCGAATCCACCAAATGTATATTGCCACGAAATCCCCGCGACAGTTGGTGCCCCAGGTAGGGGACGCGCACGCTGGAGCTGTGATCTAGGCGGGATCTTCTCTGGCCATCGGCGGCGGGCTCGTGTCCGACGACACGGCATGGCGCCCTGCCTCTGCCGTGCTCCCTAGAGGCGCGACGCTCTCCTTCAGGAGCCTGCACTTCTTGGCCGACGAATTCGGCCAATTGCGCCTCCAGGACCTGGTTCCCCGCTCGATGGCGGAGCCGGCGCCCAGGCATGTAATGACACTATTCGTAATACCCGAGATCAGTGTAGATCATCGAGAACAAAAATGATTTCTTTCACTCACATGCATGCATATAGATAGTTAAAAAATGATCTTGATGACAAAACTTAAACATGAGCCTTATGATCAATATGAAGTAGAACGCTGAAACCTATATCACTAAGACTCACGATTCAAAAACTCATATATATTCCAAATATCTTAGCTATCAAAAGCTTTTACAAGTCAATTGAAACTCACTTGTAGATCGGAACCAGAATTAATTTTCTAAAAGCTTAACTCCTCGGACGGAATTAAGATAAGCCAACCAACTAATCCTCCTCTTCTCCAATTTTTACAAGATTTTAAGGCTAGAAGTTAGCTACATTCTTGACCTTAATTCTAGTATTTTGGAAAATATTTAAAGAATGGTTCAATTGTCTATAATTCAACTCCATTTGGACCTTATGACTAAAGTGTCAAAAAGAGTTTCTTCTCTCTAAACTGAGCCCACCATCGCCTTGATCTTTTCTCCTCACTTACCCGTGGGTCCCACTTGCAGCCTTGCTCCTCCACGTACCCCAGGCTGCACGCCCCTCTTTTTCTTTCGAAACATTTGATCGTATGACTCATTTTTTTGGGGCGTTTGATCATATGCCCCCCTCTTCCCCAATCCTTTCTCCTCCAGTTGATTTCTCCAATGCGCCCTGCCAACCTCCCCAAGGTAGCACGCCCCCCCTTGCTTTTCTTCTTCGTCGACTTCTCCAAGCCCCCAACCTCTTTCGCTCTGCGCCTCCACAGCTCGCCCAGGTCGCCACCGGCTGGTGACCTGCCCCGCGTATCCACCGGCCGGTCTTCCTCATCAGTGCCGCTCGCCCCACCGCGTCTCGGCCAATCGGCGCCTCCGACCGCCACGCCCCGCTCCTGGCCGTCGTCTCCGCCGGCCGGCTGGCCCCCGCTCCTCTTGCTCCTTCCCCAAGCCCACCGATCCGCCGATGCCGGTCTTCCCCAGCCCGCCTTAACCGAGCTCTCCAAGGCCGGCAGCCCAGCCGCACTGCCTCCCCAACTCTGCTCCTCACCGCTCTCGCAACCACCGCCCTGCCTGCTTCGCGCGGGCCCCGGATCCGCCGCGCTACTCGTCCCCCATCCGCCGCCATCTCCCCTCGAGTAGGCCGGCCATCGGTGCCTTGCTCGCTGGCCTGACAGGCTGCAGAGCCGCCCTGCGCTAGCCTCCTTGCGCGCGCCTCCGCACCCCGCGCCCAGCTCCGATCCATCCGCCGCCGCCTTAAGGCTCGCCGCCGCCTCTAGGCAACGCCGGTCACCGGCGTCGCCAGCCCGGAGCTGCCCGCCGCCGACTTCCTCAACATTCGTGCAACCGCGCCGGCTCCCGACTCCAGCGCCACCACGAGCTCCTCCTCATTCTCCGGTTTCTTCAGTCCGATAGAGCTCGGCATTCCCCACCTCACCATGTTCTTCTTGCAGCCGAGGGCACGAGGAGGCGGCAAGGTGTCCCTGGAGCTCCTCCATTGCCGTTTCACCAGCAACCGGCCACGCCCGCGGTGTGTTCGAGGGAATGCCGGAGAAGAATGTCGTCGGCCAGAGCGTCTCCAAGTCACCCATCAGCTTTTTCAGCCCCATCAGATCGACGCCAGCCTCTGTCATCTCTGTCTTCAGGTGAGGTTTCCAGCAGGCCAAGCGCCATTCTCTTTTCCCCATTTCCTCTGTTATTTGAGTTCGGACAAAACACAAATTGGGGCAACCGGGTGTTAAACTTGTAAAGACTCTAGCTGAAAGTAATGTCTAGCAAATCCATTAGCCGAGGCACCGATTGCTTATGAGTAAGATGTAACCATCTGCTAAACAAGTACTGCTACTAACTAAACGCAATTAAAAAGGTAATGGCTGTATAAACTTTCACCTACATATACTAATAATCAATGCACTGGTGAATCTAGTAATCGGTTAGACCTTGATGATGGGAATTAATCAGAGCAACATGGGCTGTGGTATTCAGTCAATGCAAGTCTAACCATTTATGTGTATACTAGATGCACTGCTTTTCTCTAATTGTTAGTTAAGGTTTGGCTAATCGATTGATGCATCAACAAATGTCAACTGTAATCAATATACCCAAACATTTCGAGTAATCATAGTCTAAATCGTTATCTAGCCCACTTAATAGACTGCTAACTAATCCATTTGAGTTGTACCCCCACACCTAATACCCCAACGTGTTTACAGCGTAACTTGGCTCGAGGATTTATTTGGTTGGCCAAATTAAGTATTAGGTTTGCTGGAAGTTGAGATAATGAAACTAACAGTATGGATGCAGCATTCACCCTTACATGCAGGATTAATACAGCCGAGTGGCCTGGACGCTCGCAGTATATTTGATACCGAGTGCTCGCGGCGTTTCCGAGTGCCCCCGAGTGGTCGTCATATCCCGAGTAGTCATCATATCCCAAGTGCGAAGGTGCTCGCAGAAGTTCCCAAAGACCCGGGCAGTCGGAGGTGTCCCCGAGTGCCAGCGTCCCGAGTGCTACGTCATCAAGTCACGAGCGGTACTTCTGGACATTCAAACAGTGGTGACCCCGAGCACTCGCGGCCCCGAGCGCCATCGACCCCGAGCACTCGCGGCCCCGAGCGTCGTCGACCCCGAGCACTCGACCGACTCCCTAGCAGTATAAGTTCCATCCCCGAGTACTCAGCGGATTCCCGAGCAGTCCGAGTTCGCCCCCGAGCGGTCCGAGGTCGTCCCCGAGTACTCACGAAGGGTCATCTTCAGCAGGTCCGAGTCACAGCGCTACCCTTCAAGACTCGCCCGACGCCAGGAACTTCAACTTGAGACGCAAGGAACGCAGCGTGGCAATCAAGGAGAGTCCCACAAGATTTGGAAGTCTATCCAGTTAGTTTGGGAAGGATATCCCGTGCGCCGAGAGGAGTCCGGATGTCGGCGTTCGAAGCAGTTAGATTTGGAAGGCTATCTTGGTTTGAATGGAAAGTTACATGTACGATAGAATCCAGATCCTTTAAGCAAGGAAAGAGATATATTTGTAATCAGATTAGGATTAGGAGTCCAGATCTCCTACGGGAAGGCCAGCCGCCCTATAAATATGTAAAGGGTGACGGCCGATTGAATCATCCAACAATCGATCAAATCAATCTTTCATCTTTTATCTTTTACTTTTCTTAGCAGTAGATCTTTGCTGTTTTGCGCCGTAAAACAGTCGTTTCTTCTTCACGTAAGTAAGAAGATCTTTGTTGCTTTGCTCGGAAAGCAATCGTTTGTCGTACGCATAAGTACGATAGTTATCCTTTGTTGCTTTGCTCGAAAAGCATCCGGTTATCGCACACGTAAGTGCGGTTGGCGACTCCCTTTACCTAGGTGTTTCACGGATCCAATTTCGTGCGAACACAACGCTTGCATACTCCCATTAACCAAGGATCTGATTCATGATTGTAACTAATCACTCTTAAGATAACATAAATTGAGTTTTGATATCAGCAATAACTACAACCAGTGGCTACTAGGACAGCTTATTTTCCCCAATGTTTAGCTAGACCAGTATACCATGCATCAATGGCATGGTATATCGACTCCAGCCAAGTCTTTATTAATGTCTAGCTCAATTAATACACTAGTCAACAGTACAACTAACGAACAGCTACACTAATGACTAGTAGGTCAACTACGGTTAGTAGCTAATGGTTAACTAGCAGCTAATAAGCTATTAACATTTTGTAACAATGGAATCCATGTCGGTTAGAACCTGTTTAACCCGTTAACAAAAGTAATTACTACCTATCCTAAAGCAGCATAGAGTCTTGTGATGAACGCCTAAGTCAATGACCACATAAAACGCTCTCTGATGCACTGGTAATTTTCATGGTCAGTTAATATCAGGTGAACGTTAGTAAACCAGGAATTGATCAATTTTGAGCACAACTAATGTACTATTTGGACCTCACGAACAATCGATTTGGATAAGATATTAATTAGGGTAAGCTTACTATCTGCTAACCCAATCAATGCATGACGGTGGTAGTCGACTAATTAACATGCTGACCATTGGAACTGTTGGTTAGTTATTTAATTGTGTCGATAATAATTAGTTAATTAGTACACTCAATCTCCCCAACTACTTGATTACCAGATGTGTTTAAACTGTTCATTCACATAGTTAAATCAATAAAGAGTGTTGCGCTCAGTTAAAGACATGACTAAAAACCTAAGCATTCAAGCTATCAGGTTAGCTTACTTAAGACATGAAAGAAACGGATTTAGAGATGATACGTATACAACCTACCTAACCCCTTAGCCATACCAGTATCCAATTAAGTATAACTAGCTGATATATTTGTATGCATATATATATGGGGTAATCAACTTTATCCTTTAACCATTCGGCCAAGTAAAATGCTTACACACCAATGTCCTTAGCGAACCTCACCGGTCATACTATGGGACTAGGATTTACCTAAGTAACAAACTTAATTCACAAAGTTCTCTTTACTGAGAAGAAAATAGGAAATGCTAAATTTGATTAAGCTTGTAGAACTCGTAGAAAATGTATACGACCTCTAAATACATGTATACTAGAGAATCTAGCTTAACAATCAAATTTAAAATGATTGGCATCCCAATTCGTCTAAGAACCAATATATAATCCTGACACCATGCTCTCACATGCCACCTCTATAAATAATTTAAAGGTTACAAATAAGTTCAACCGTAAATACCTTAAAAACATTACAACTTGAATTATAGAACTCCAAACTAAGTAATTCCAATAACGCTAGCTTCATAGTAGAATTTCCTACACCTTAGGATGCATTCCATACATTTCATTCTGTTATTTCTTGCTGATTTTAAATTATGCCTTTTTGTCGTTTTTCAGGTCTTTCGGCATCCTTTCAATAGAATCGGGAAATGCGGGTGATTTTGAAGTTGATTCTTACCAAGCCTACGATCTCGGACAGCCAGGCAAGCATGCACGCTTGTTGAACTAATTCTAGTTATCTTATGCCTGCTTGCTTAATTAATGTCGTGTAGTTCGAATATTTTGAAATGATGTATGTGACATCTGTCTACTAGTATGAGTAGGTTGCTCATGCGTGTGATTAGCATTGTGGTGCTGTTTAAATCATCCTAATGGACACTTGAACCCTGGAAAGTTGTGAGAGACAGGATCGGGCCCGTTGGAGACTTGACGGGTAGTAGCTCGCATGATCTTACAATTGAGGCCAATCCTTGAGCCGGCGAGGGTATAACCGATGAGGGTCAGGAAGGGTAAAGATCGGCCAACCATTTGCCCCCAACCTTATCGGGATACCTTTGTTCGAGGTAAAGGTGGTTGTAGCCACTTCCTTCGACTAAACTTGATTTGGGATTGTAGTCCCGGAATCCCTCTAATGGCTTGTAGGTCTTAGAGGGAATAAAAGGAATTTGACTGTGATGCTCGGTTGTATTGTAGTCACATATTGGTTGTAGCCAATAATATTAACATTTGAATAGAGTATTGAGTTGTAGCTCGTCTCTAGTGTTAATATTGATAAATTGCTATTCGTTGGTAGCAATTTGATGCTTTGATATGATGCTATTGGTGTAGCTTCAGATCTGAGAATGATTTTTTTTAAATGGATGGAAACTCAAGTTTTAGCTTGATTCTATGGTTAATTATTTTGCAATTTATGAACTAGATGCTAGAGATGGTAGTCTTTAGTTTACGTTGCTGAAATTGGATTGTATTCCTTCTACCGTCATTTAATTATCAAGTATGCTTAGGATTAACTTGGAATAAGCAATTGCATCTTGCGAGTACGAAAGTACTCACTCGGGAATTCAATTCCTGCAGGCAGTCCCAGATTCTAGCTTATTATGATTCCAGTTTTGCTGAGTTCGATGTTGGTTGCAAGGCTTGCTCAACTTGGTTATGAGGTTGTTTTTGTAGAAGTGTTAGGAGATGATTAGGATTGTCATCTAAATGTCTTATATGTTCTTCCACTGCTGTTTATGAATCGGTGTTTGATGTAAATGATGGTTGAGTCTTGTAAGGTAGAAATAAAGACCTATCCTGTGTATGGGATAGTTTTATTATCTGTAACTCCTCTCCTTTAGAGTTTTGTGATGATATGCAAGTTGTTTCATTGGCTGTCCATGTAAAATGCGTGTATGAAATGAAGTGCATGGATTTGCCGTGAAGGTTTATTGTGGTTCTCGTCTTCACTCGGTAGTGCAGGAATTCGGTTGAGTGACCCGCTAGCTGAGATACGATGTCGGCTAGGCAGGGTGTGGGTGGATCATACCGGGCCTTCGGGTGACCCACTGGTCTCAGGACCAAGTTAAGGTGTGGGTATGATCGCCAGGCTCCTCCGGTCTTGTCATACTTGGTGGATTCGGGAATGACCTTAACCCTTCACAGGACTTCGTGAATCGTATGTGGCTTTCGGAGGTTTGATCACTTCTGGCTGGCTTGACCAACGGTGAGGTATACGGCTCAGGTGATCGTATGATGCGTTGGTCAGGTGTCGGATCACGCCACTTCGATGTGCACGGCGTAGGTACCGTGTCACCAAGTGGGTGATTAATCGGTCTTTGGCGATAATCCGTTCCTTGAGTCATATATGATTCCGGGGCCCTGACAAGGCATCCCCTGGGATCTTCACCAACCGCATGCGATGGCGAGGCTGCTTCCCAGCTCGTCGGTATGATTGGCTCTGAGTCACTCCTGCCCGTCCTGGATTTCGAATCCGACGGGTACGAGAGTTCACACAGCTGCGTCTCCGCAGCAGAAGTGTACATGGTCGCACCCAGTGCCACTGACGCTGTAGGCACATCCGGCCTAACGGCCAGGGCGGTGGACGAGCTCTTACGCACACCCATCGCTGGCCAGTCGGATGCTCAGAAGGCCATGGAGGCGCCTCGGCTGGCCATCCGGGCTGAGCGGGATCGCGTCGACCGAGAGAAAGCGGCTCTTGAAACGCGAGAGCGTGAGTATGACGAGGCTATGGATTCGCCGGCGCCCATGCCGGCCCACTTCATCGACCATTCAGAGGGGCCGCGTCGTCCACGACTCCATCTTGGGACAAGATGTGGACGGCATCCCGGTTTACCGTACCCCTGCTCAGAACCTCATCGCGGCCGCCGTGCTTGCCGACTCACTTCCGCCACCAGCGGATGGTCCTGCAGCGGAGAACTATCGTCGAGTCGTCGCTCTGATGAAGACGGTGGTGGAACAGCAGAATGAGGCCACGTCGTCGTGCGACCGGCTGGCCTCCAGGTCTGCACGAAGTTAGCCCTCAGCGGCTTCGAGTCACCCTATCACCTTAGGCTCGTCGCAGCCGAGTCGCTCCACCAACCGACATCCCGACGCCCGCGAGGAGATCAACCGGATCCACGCGGAGCGACGTTGAGCTGGCTCCCTCCGCGGCCGGGCTGACGGCGCCCGCGATGCGTGGGATGACATCGAAGGAATCCGAGCGGCCAGGGCGCGGGCCGAGCGTCGGGGCGGCGAGGTTGATCAGCCGAGTGGCTCGGCCTCTATCGGCCCGCTATGCTTTAGCAGGCGTATCCGTACCGAGCCATTCCCGGACCGGTTCCGGATCGCCAGCGGCGTCGACAAATATGACGGTACTGCCAAACTGGAAACTTGGCTCGCTGACTACCTCGTGGCGTGTAATATTGGTGGGGGCAACGAGCACGTCGTCCTCCGCAGCCTTCCCTGATGCTCGAGGGCTTAGCGCAGGCATGGCTTAACAACCTGCCCGAAGACAGCATCTACGACTGGAAGGACTTCCAGGAGGCCTTCGTCAAGAACTTCGAAGGCACGTACAAGCGGCCAAGGAACATGCAAGATCTCTGGCTCTGCGTCCAGGAAAAAGGGGAGCCGGTCAGAGATTACATCCAGCGCTGGATTCGGCTACGCAATTCCATCGAAGACATCTCAGAGATTCAGGCCATCCAGGCCTTCTCTCAGGGGGTCAAGTACGAGCTCCTGAAGCACAAGTTGGCCAGGTCCAACATTCAGACTATGGGCCGACTCATAGAGGTGACCAGCAAGTACGTGACTCGCGAGGAGGCCATGCACTATGAGGACAAATGCAAGTCGAAAACCGAGTCCTCGGGATGCAAAGACCGTGCCGACTCGAGCCGGAAGCACAATGGCAACCGCACCCAGAAGCGCAAAGCTGACGGTGGAGATGGAGTTAGCGGAGCTGATCTAGTCACGGCTGCTGAGCGTGACAACCAGCGCGGCGATGGCAGCCGCAAGAAGGACCGCCCATGGTAGCAACGTAAGGCACCGAGGTTGACCTTCGAGGAGATCTTGGACAAGCCTTGCTCATTCCATAGCACCGCTGAGTTCAAGGCAGGTCACTCGACCAGAGAATGCAGTTTTCTAAAGCGCCTTCGGGCGGAGAAACTGCCTGCCTCCAATGCTGACGACGAGAATGGCCCTGCTGCAGACGGCGGCGCCCCGCAGTACCCTCCGCTGAAGGCGTCCTCATGATTTTTGAGGGACTCAATTCCAAAAGGAATCGGAAGCTCCGATACCGCGAGACGAACGCTCCGACCACCTGGATCGTGTCCCGCATCCAGGCAAGCACGTCCTGGTGGTGGATCCGCAAGTCGGCGGCTTCAAGCTTCGCAACGTCCTCATGGATGGTGGTAGCAGCATCAACATCATCTATACTGACACGCTGAAGAGGATGCAGGTCTCGGAGTCCCAACTCCGTCCCAGCAGTACTACCTTTCATGGGATTGTGCCAGGGATGTGCGCCAAGCCTCTGGGCCAGATCGCTTTGGAGGTCGTGTTCGGTGAGCCAGACAACTTCCGAGTCGAAACCCTCACGTTCGAAGTGGTCAGCTTCAAGAGCGCCTACCATGCCATCCTTGGCCGCCCTGCCTACGCCAAGTTCATGGCTAGGCCATGCTACGTCTACCTCAAGCAGAAGATGCCGGGTCCAAAGGGGGTCATCACCATCACCGGCGATTTCGAGCGTTCCAACGAGTGCGACGTCGTCAATGCGGACATTGCCGACTCCCAGATCACGGCTGAAGAGCTCGAAAGCATCGAGAAGTCTGTCGACCTCGAGCAGGCTCCACCGAGCAAGAAAGCGGTGACCGAGTCTGTTTTTCAGCCAGCCAAGGACACCAAGAAGGTCCAGGTTCACCCCGACGACTCGTCCAAGACGGTCTAGATCGGGTCTGACCTCGGGGGCAAATAGGAAAGCGCGCTTATCGACTTCCTCCGTGAGAATTGGGACATCTTTGCATGGAAGCCGGCTGACATGCCGGGTGTTCCAAGGAAGTTCGCCGAGTACTCCCTCAACATTGTCAAAGACGCGAAGCCAGTCAGGCAGTCCCTTCGCCGCTTTGCTGAAGACAGGCGCAAAGCCATCGGAGAAGAAATCGCTCGACTCCTCATAGCCGGATTCATCAAAGAAGTTCTTCACCTAGACTGGTTAGCAAATCCAGTCCTGGTTCTTAAGAAGAACAAAACTTGGCGCGTGTGTGTTGACTACATATTCCTGAACAAGGCTTGCCCCAAGGATCCATTCGTACTACCTCGTATCGATCAGGTAGTCGACTCTACGGCCGGCTGTGAACGCTTATGTTTTTTGGATGCCTATTTAGGCTACCACCAGATTAAGATGAAAAAGTCGGATCAAATAAAAACTTCTTTCATTACCCCGTTCGGGGCTTATTGCTATATCATCATGCCTTTTGGTGCTACATACCAGCGATGTATGCAGAAATGCTTGCATGACCAGATTGGCAGGAACGTCCAAGCCTATGTCGATGACATTGTGGTGAAGACGAAGAAGAGCTCGGATCTCCTAACCAATTTGGCTGAAATCTTCGCCAATCTCAGGCGGTTCGACATGAAGCTCAACCCGGAGAAGTGCGTGTTCGGAGTCTCTACGGGAAAGCTACTCGGTTTCATCGTCTCCGAGCGGGGAATCGAGGCGAATCCGGACAAGATCGATGCCATCCTCAAGATGGGCAAACCAAAGGATCTGAAGGCTGTCCAGCGGCTGACCAGGTGCGTGGCTGCACTCAGTCGGTTTATCTCCCGACTCGGTGAGAAGGCCTTGCCTTTCTACCGGCTCCTCAAGAAGTCCGACTCCTTCGAGTGGACCGATGAAGCCAGAAGGCCTTCGACGACCTTAAGCGATTGCTATCCACACCTCCAGTCCTCGTTGCACCGATGGAAGGGGAGCCCATGCTGCTCTACATCTCGGCCACCAATCAGGTGGTAAGCATTGTCCTGGTGGTGGAACGCGCGGAGGAAGGCCGAGCGCAGAAGGTACAGCGCCCCGTCTACTACGTTAGTGAAGTCCTCTTCGAGTCAAAGCAGCACTACCCGCATTACCAGAAGCTCGTCTATGGCGTGTTCATGGTAGCACGGAAGCTGATTCACTACTTCCAAGCCTACTCGGTTACCGTGGTCAGCCACGCCCCCTTGTCAGACATCATTCTTCTTCTTCTAGCGTTGCCTCCACGCGCCCGTCCAGGTTGGCGAACCCGGCGATCCGACTGGCAGCTTGGTGAACTTGGGGAAGCAGCTCCACGGGATTGACTGGATTGCCTTCTGCATCAAGTGGGGCCCCCGCGGCGATCTTGTCGATATCAGCATCGGGATGGTGCGCCAGGAGCATCGCTAGTGCCATTCTGGCTCCCAAGCGTGCCGCCGACTCCTTGCACTCGTCCACCTCCACCGAGCCTTGCATAAGCTTGTCGGCGAGGGCAAAGACGCAGGAGCTCGGCTCGTCGTTGGGCCACAAGGTGGCACAGAGGTCTTGCGACGCTGTTTTCATGTTTTGCACCAGGCTCTTCACTTGGAGTAGTCGGTCCTCCAGAGTGACGACGCAATTGGACATCGCCTCAGGTGTCCAGAAAGCCTCGAGTGCTGCCTCCGCCGGGTTGGCCAACCCCTGCAGTCGGTGTGCAGCTCATCTTGCTTGCTCCTCCAGCTCTGGGCAAGCATCTGGGCACGAATTACTACAAAGAGACCGACAAGGAAGTGAATACTGAAGAAGCTGGCGAAGGACTCGGAAACTTACCGAGTAAAGTCTCGTTGGCGGCTTTGAGCTGCTCCATGAGCTCCTTCTCACGCTTCTAGTACTCAGTGACAGTTGCCTCGTGCCGCTTCTCCGACTCAGTCATCTTCGAGTGGAAGCAGTCGACTTGCTTCTGCAGCTCGCGATTTATGGTGGTGAGTGCCTTATACTGGTCCGCCAGCTGCTAGTACTCCGCCTGCAATAAGGCGGCGGTCTTCATGTTCTCGCAAGCCTGCCTAAGCTCGTCATGGAACTCGGCCTCTCGAGTGTCGAGCATCTCCCTCGCCTTCTCCATCGAGATGGAGGTCTTCAGTTGTTTCCTCAGGTGAGCAGCTTCGGCCTCGGCGTCTACCGGCTCAAAAAGATTAAACCAACGAAAGGGACTCCAAGGCAAAGAAAGAACTGCGATTCAGATACTTACTCCCTGCAGTAGTGAGCTTCTCCTCGAGCGACCGACTCCGGGCCCTCTCGTCGGCCAACGCCTTCTCGAGGGAGGCGTTCCTCTCCACGAGGACTTGGTTGTTTCCGCCGAGTTGGGCCAATACCTGGGCGAAAGGAAGATCCGAGTCAGGAAAGTCTTTAGACGACTCAAACAGTCGACCAAAGACTCTGGGGCTACACCCACTGGGTGCACTGATCGTGCCCCCAGCATCTACACAAAAGAGAAGAGAAACAAAATTCGATTGCAAAGACTTACCCCGACGGAACGTTCCAGGATGCTGGCCGAGTCTACTAGCGTGCTGGCCGCGCCTGCAAACTCCTTCAGCTTGGTGCTGAGGGCGGCGACGCGGGTTGTGGCGTCGCATGCTGCCGCACACTCCCCCGCGCTGTCACTTGACAACGTGAGCTGCGGGATGGGAGCAGGGCCACACGGTTGGCCGAGTGACGTTCCCCTCCCCACAGACGGGGCGGCCAGCACAAGGCTTCGCTCCACCAAGGAGGAGTCAGTGGTCATCACCTTGGCCGCTGGCTCGTTTCTGATGCAGGCAAGTTCGCAACTGATGACATCATCAGTTGCGAACTCGACCCGTTCAGGCAAGCCGGTGGCTGTGGCTCCCACATCGGCGGCGGCACCATCGTTGGTGGAGACTTTGTCCTTTGCTTTGTCAGCTGGCACGGTGGAGTCAGCATTCACTGCATCCTTCGACACCAGGTCCGACTCCAGGTTCAACTCGCTCATCGGAGTCGGCACGTGCCCACCGTCAACACCGGCACTCGGCTGAGCCGCTCCCACCCGAGCATTGGCTGGCCCAGCTCCCACGTCTGACTCCGGCGGCTGAGTTGGCGTCGGCCCCGTGGTCTTGCCAGACTGGCGGCCTCCTTGGTCGGTCAATTTCCTCTGGACGCTGCAGTGTCAAATTCCAACTCCGGCCTCAGAGCGTGCCTTCAACCAAAAGACGATGGCTAAGCCGAAAGGCTGCGTACCTAGAGGTCGCAGGGATCGCCTTAACCCCTGTTTTCTTCTTGAGCCTCCTCGTGGCAGTCGGAGCTCCGGGGGAAGAAGTTGGAGCCGACTGGGAGGCAGCCGGCCTGGAAACGGAGACAGCAACCTACGCCGCAGGGCTGGCGGTTCCTGCCCGAGGTTGCTTAGAGGCCAACTCCGTTTGCGCCGACTCCGCCGGCGCCTTTGAAGGCCCGGAGCCGGAAACATCTTCTGCTCGCCTCCGCTTCTGGGCTAGAGAAGCCACGGGCTCGGCCTCCTGGGTCTCGTCGCCCGAGTCCCCGCCCTCGGAAGCCTCCTCGTCAACTTCCATGTCATCCAAAAGCCCCGGAGCCGGATTTTGCTCGGGGAGTGGCGGCATGGAATGCAGGCTCAGGAAAGTCTACGGCATGAAGGACTCAGATTCAGAACAAAAACGTGAGACAAGATAGTAAAGGATTCGACTCGGTAAATAGGTGCTTACAGCGGGTGGAGGATTGCTGGCAGAGAAGAGTGCCACATGCGGCACCCTGTCGAGGGCGGTGCGCTCCTTGGTCAAGTTCTTCAGTAGGTCAATGAAGTCTTGATCCGAGAGCTCCCTAACCGACCCCCTGGTCGAGTCGGTGGCACCCGAGTACGCCCACATCGGGTGCTCCCTTGCTTGGAGGGGCTGGATCCGCCGACTCAGCCAGGTGACGATGAGATCAACGCCAGTGAGGCCCTCGTCCTGGAGCTGCTTGATCTTCTTCATGAGGCGTTCGACTTCGGGCATCTCCGCACTCGACGGCTTGGCACCCCAGCGTTTCTGCCACATGGGGGGTCCGTCGGTGTACTCTTGGGAGCCCTTCTTGCGCGTTTGGCGTGCGCTCGTTAGGGCAGTAGAACTAGCCGTCCTCCCACTTCCTCACGGTGTCGGGAAGCTGCAGCTTGAAGTACTTGGTGTCGGCTTTGACCTGGATGCCGGCTCCCCCACAGATTGATAGGCGCTCATTGGCTTTAATCGGCTGTGCCTTCACAAGAAAGATCTTCTTCCATAGCCCCCAATGGGGCTGGGTCCCCAGGAAGCATTCGCACAGCGTGGTAAAACACGCGATGTGCAGGATGCCATTGGGGCTCAGGTGATGAAGTTGGAGGCCGTAGAAGAAGAGGAGCCCTCGCACGAAGTCGTGCGGGGGCAGCGACAGGCCCTGCTCGATGAACGGGATGGGCATCACCCGCTCGTGCGCATGTGGGGTGGGCTTCTCCTCCCAGAACGGCGATCTCCAGTTGCAGAGAACCCGAGGTGGAAGCAAGCCCTCGCCGGTGAGGCCCGCCAGCATCTGGTCGGTCACCACCGATGGCACCCAATCGCCTTTGTTCCAACCATCGGGAAGGGCGGCGGCGGTGGCAGAGAATGAGCTCTTGCCCTTGCCAGCGCGAGACATCGTTGAGGCTGATGGGGAAGCGCTTGGAATGATTGGAAAGGAAGAGAAAGGGCAATGCGTGGCGGAAGGCTTTGGTGGTTCTGGCGGCAAGTGCGAGGAAAATGAAGAAGACAGATGGGAACTGCTCCGCCCCCCTCAACGCCTGCCTTTATACAAGAAGGAGGCGAACCGCTCCGCCAGGTCGTGCGCTACATGCGGCCACGAGGCGCTGCAGCAACGGCCGTCCCGTGCACGCCTCGCGCGGGACTCGGGGGATCATCACGGTCCGGTACTCGAAGCGCCCCGTCCTGTCGACTGAACGCAGTAAATGCGGTAGCCGATGTGACAACTGATTCCGCGTGACATCATCACGCCACGATGGTTCATGCTCCCGCAAGATGGCTTTGACTGGGTTCGGCAGGACCAGGCGACGTCACGCGCGGTCGCCGAACCAGTTTGGAGTCAGACTCGGCTCGCTGCGCCGCAACACAAAGACTGCACCGACTCCACCAAGCAGCACTAAACATCCCGAGGTGCACCGACTGCGCCCACTTGGAAGCAGACCAGCTCTGCCAATGGGTGTCGATGACCGGCCCAACAGGGTTCGCAGGTCACTCGGCAACACCCTGAGCGAAGAACAGGCTCGGCATCCCCCGTGGCATAAGTTGGTCTCTGACTCAGAACCAAATGCCAAAGTCTGTAGGCTCGGTTCTGAAGCTGAAGATCGAAGGCGTTCCCCTCCGGACACTAGCTGGCAACGATCAACTCGGATAAGCCCAGACGCTGCCCGATTTTCACTCAGAATTCATGATACGCCTCCCAGCGGGCCACTAGCCTTTCTCCCAAGCAGAGAAACTTGGGTATCACCGAGGCTTTTCTCGCTATTAGCACATACCTAACCTTTTCAAGAACTACTAGAGTCCATCAAGGTCTCTCTACAGGCAACTCGGCGGCGCGCACAGCTCGTTCTCTGGACGGCGCCTACATCGAGACCCTGAAGCACTCGGGGGCTACTGACAGCGGGATCCCCTCCGGGTAGGCCCGAGACAAGGAGTCGGCCCGACAGGCCTAGGGTGGCCTATGCAGATCCACCCTAGGAGGCCCACTCGACCAATCAAGGTCCCATGAAGCCCACTTGGCTGAACCGACAGAACGCTATCAAGACAAGCATTACAACGCCATCAATAGAGCGTTACCACGATGCGCTTAATCAGGAGTCATGGCATATATTCAATGTGCCATTACCACGAATCGGCCGACTCGGCAGTTGTAAACCATTAGCCTCGTCAGCCCTATATAAGGCGAGGCTAGGGCCCCCGAATGGGGGTTGGTTTTTTTCATTTTTCCCATACTTGTTCGCACCACTCTTCCACTGTAAAATCCTTCATACGAGGAAACATCGAACATCTAGCAGGAGTAGGGTATTACCTCTTCCACAGAGGGCCTGAACCTGGGTAAATTCTCCTCGTGTGAACCCGTCAGGATCATCCACTTGCGTCCTCAAATCCACCAAATGTATATTGTTGCGAAATCCCCGTGACAACCCCTTTTGGCCCTGGCATCTTCATGCTTTGGTAGGCGTAATGGGTGGCCAACATGAATTCGTTGAGAATAGGTTCTCCTAAGATGGCGTTGTATGCCGTCTCAAAATCAACTACGTCGAACAAGATTTTTTCTGTTTGGAAGTTCTCCGGTGTCCCAAAGGTCACGAGGAGTGTGATCTAACCGATCGGTGTGGCTGAGGAGTCAGGCACAATGCTGTGGAAGGCCTGAGTAACCGATTTGACGGAGGACCATGGGATCTGCATTGCGTTGAGGGCACTTGTGAAGAGGATGTTCAACGAGCCTCCCCCATCTATGAGCACTCGGGCCAACTTGCAATTGCTGATTGTGGTGGCTCCACCACGATCAGGTACCTCCCTGGCCGGACGTGGTTTTTGGGACAGTCGGTCTGGTCGAAGGATATTCGAACTTCCAACCACTTGACTGCCTGACATGTCCATGGGACCGTTGCCAGGACTTCTCGGGCTATAATCTTATATTGCCTTCTTGACTCGTAGGAAGCTGAGCCTCCGAACATATGGTCGATTGCTCGTTCTTCCTTCTGGAAAGGTTCGTGACTAGAGTCATCATCGGAATAGGAGTCTTAGCTACGGTTTGCTATCTATGGGGACTCTCTGCGAAGCCTCTCGTTCTCCGCCTTGAGGTATTTTTTGAACAGACGACACTGGCGGAGGTCATGCGAGTCGGTTTGATGGAAATCGCACCATTTTTTCCGGTTTTCTCGGTAGAGTCCGACTGCTTATCTTTGGAGGGGGCTTCCAAGCGTGCTTTGTGGGAAGGTTGGCCATCACCTCATCGGTTTTTGGCCTCTTTTCCCCGTTTTCTCCGAAGGTTTTCTTCTTGCGTTTGCTCTTTGAAGAGTTTCCTTCTTGTCTGCAGGGAGATGGTGACGCGCCTCGCTCCTGTTCCTTGATGTACAACAGGGTCTCCTCAGCGTTAGCAGCCCTCTCAGCGAGATCCATCAGCTGCCCGATCGTTCTCGGAGGGTGCATAACCAGATACTTTTATGCATCGTTCGTTCCTACTACCATGGACAAAGACATGAATGATGTCAGAGTCGCTTGCCTCTGGTATGGTGTTGTGGATGGCACTGAAACGCTTGGTGAATTCTCATAGAGTTTTGCCTTTCTGCTGGGTAAGTCAGAAAAGGTCATCGATCTTACTCGGGCGGCCGTAAGTGCCCTAGAAGTTTCCTAGGAACATGCTACATAACTGATCCCATGAGTGAATTGTTCCTGGTGGGAGGTTTGTCAATCATGTCCTTGCTGCCCCTTTTAGAGTCGGGAGGTAGTTGGGTATGACTCTCTCGTTGCCTCCTACGGCCTCGATGGTCATAGTGTAGATCTGCAAGAATTCCGCCAGGTTCGTGATGCCATCGTATGTCTCCATTGACCCTGGCTTGAACTGAGATGGCCAACATACTCGTCAGAGATCAGGCGTGAAAGCTTAACACCCGTTGATGGTTCTCTGAGAAGTTTCGAAACCTTTGCTCTCTGGGGCCAAGGAGCGATTCCAGTTCTAGTCGTGTGGCTTGGGGACATCCTGAGTTGGGGACTATTCTCTCCGATTCTTCAAGCCCCTGGGCCGATCGAGTTCATTGCACAGGTCCCGGTAGTTATGAGCGATCGGAGGGAAATCTCTCTAACGATATTGGTTGGCTCCCCGAGTAGCCCTGTTCTTGGGATGCCTTCTCCCTTGGTCGGATTCATCTTCGCCTGATGGTGGAGGGGTCTTTCTTCGACTGGAACTATGGGTGATGGACATCAATCGAGAAGATTCTGCTTGTGCCAGAGCCTCCTGTAGCTCGGCTCCTAACTCGTGCATCCATCGTTCTCCATCGGGGGTGGTGAGGTTATGCATCGGATCGAGGATTTACAAGTCTATGGTGAACTCCCAAGAGTTTTTGGGCAGTCCGGGACGCGTGCTTTCCTCCCCCTAGCTGGGAAGTGTTTGGATCGGCCGGTTTGAGGATGGGGATTCTCGGTAGCTGGTGATTCTTCTCGGGGAGGTATCCGTGTGCCTTGTCGTGGATCGACAGCACCATCGTCCCGAGCAGCTTCGTTGGGATCTCCCAACGCATCCTCAATGACGAGGACTATCGAGGATCTTCCCTGTTCGATGTGTACTCTAGATCCATCAAGTCTTCTCCATCGGGAGGGATCTTGAGGGTCCGGTCTTGATCGAGTGATCGGTTAGATCTCGCAGGTGATAGACCCGACATTGGGCTCGGAGCACCTGTCATGGCATTATCGAAAAGTCTCAACTTGCTGCTAAAAGCCCTGGCGCATTCCATCCAGAAGCGACTTGTTTCGCTTTCTGTATCTTCGTCAGGGGAACGATCTCCAAGATCCGCACGCTCGGGCATCGGCTCTAGATCGGACGGTCGGCTATGGTTGTCATAGAAGCCTTCGTCTGAGAAACCGGTCTGCTGTGTGAGGATTGGGGCATCTCTTGTCAATTCCAACACTCTTTCGACAAAAAACATCCGAAGAGGTGCCCACGGTCGGCGCCATCTGTCGACGATTGGTAAACCACCGATCTTACAATAGTTGTGAGACAGAGAATTTGTTGAAGGGTAGGGACCCCTGGGATCAGTGTCTAGCAGCACCGGAGCACAGGGACAAGATTTTGTACAGGTTCGGGCCTCCCTCAAGATAACAACCTTACGTCCTGTTAGAATATATTGAATCAAGATTATCTTTAGAAAGGGGTTAGTGGCTAGTCTAGATGGGATCTAATCTAGTTAGGGATTTCTCCAAGGAGACCTAAGCAGTTGGAGGTTTCTGGGGTTGCTTGTGGTTCCTAATGTAGCTCTTGAATCTCTAGAACTTAACGTGCTTCTTCCCTCACCCCTCCCTGGGGGGTCCTCGAGTCCTTATATAGGGGGTTTCCCGAGTCGTAGGAAACATGGACTTATCTTCGAGTTGAAATCTAGCTTCCTTAAACATAGGGATAAGATCTCTTGGTTAAAGGGAGTTTGGGTCCTCTACGAGAAGTCTCCTTATCTCCTTGAATCCGTAGCAAATAAGATACCTGCCCCGGGTATCCAAGGAATACATATACGGGTACTACCTTGTATACGGTGTACCGTATTACTCATCATTAGACCCTATTCTTAATACACAAGATCAATGCAGATTATCGTGAATAAAAATGATTTCTTTTCTCATGCATGCATATAGATCGCTCAAAAATGACTTTGACTAAAAACCTTTGCATGTGTCTTAGGATCAATGTGAAATAGAGCGGTGAAACCAATGTTACTAAAATTCATGATTCAGAAACTTGTACTCCCTCCATCCAGAAATGTAAGGCGTATTTTGATTCGTTAAGACAATAATTTGACCAATAATTCTCTATTAATATGCGGTATATGTGATACAAAATCATAACCATAAGAAAGTACATTTGAATACGAATCTAATTATATCAATTTTATGTCATATAAATCATATATTAATAAAGTAATTGTTGGTCAAAGTCTTGTCTTAACCAATCAAAATACACCTTACATTTCTGGATGGAGGGAGTATATGTTCTAAACATCTTAGCTATCTAAAATTGTTTACAAGTCAATTGGAACTCATTTGTATATCTAGACCAAATTATTTTCCAAAGTTTTCCTCCTCGGATATATTTGGAAGAAGCCTATTGAGTGGTCTTTCCTCTTCAAATATTATAGAGGTGTATATCTATGATTTATTTACATCCGTGACCTCAGCTATAGCTGTTTGGCAACATAGGTTATCTCAACCCCAGAAAATTCATGAACAGCAACTAAGCTCTAATATTTCCTGTGAATTTGTATGGATTCTTAAAAGTAGAAATTGAATCCCTTAAATCACATCTTGCGCTAAATCGAAATGGAAACAGAAAATAAAACAGAAAATAAACAGAAAATTTCTTTTACCTTTGAGCTTCTCGGTAGCCATCGTTTTCTTCTCTCTAAATCGAGCCCAGCGCCACACTGATCTTCTCCTTTCCTTCCCGTAGGGGCCCACCGCAGGACCTTTTCCCCATGTATCAAGCCACGCACAATGTCTCTTCACCACCACATGCCTCATCTTTTCCTCTATGTCCGATTTCTCCAAGGTTCCTGCCACCGCTGCTCTTCCTCCTCACTCCACCGCTGTGAAGGTCCACATGCTGCTCACCCGCGCGCCACCCCACCATGCTCCACTGGCCGGTAGCGCCTTCCTCAAATCCGGTGCGCCAAGCCCCACCACCGAACTCTTGTCCGCTGGATGTGCATATTGAAGAGGGAGGAGTTAAAGAGGATGCGAGGAGTCATCGAGGTAACAGAGTGAAGCACTTCTGCAACGAATCAAAGCCACAAACAGGATCGATCCAATGGTTGTGATTTTATTGATGACGTGCCTGCTTGAGAAGGCAAGAACAATAATTAGTGAGAGCTAGCTATTTAGTAATTAGAGGACAGAGAATATGATGAGGGACGAAAGGAGCCAAGGGTGCTAGCACTTGCGGAGGGAGCCGACATATTGGCCACGACAGGAAAGAGAGAGTGGAAGGGAGAAGACACATGAAGAAGATGGAGGGGGAGTGAGGAAGGACTGATGCGGCACCTGACAGGTGGGCCCGGATCGATGACTCGGCCTGGTATAACTTGAATGGTGATTACCCATTCCAAGTGTACCATTCATTCTGACTTGGAGAACCTAATCAGATCGCTGAGTTCACAGAGCTCTAGTAAGGGCATCTCCAATAGGATGATATCAGCCTTTTCTTAGAGGTGTCATATATGATTTTTTTGAGTTAGAGGAGAGAGAAAAAAGAAAGAGAAGATTGCCTTCCCTTAGTGAAGGGATGATCCCTTCACACCTAAGAGATCACTATTTTGTTTATTATACAAGATGTCTTCCCTTAGACCCATATTTTCTAGTTTAATTTTAATATTATATTTATGCATACAGTAATTAGTAGAGATAATATCAAGAGATAACCTATTGTATAATATGTTTTTATTGTTATCTCTAAACGACATAGAAGGTATAAGATTCTTCTCTACTATTGGAGATACCCTAATCAAGTTCCTTATTGTGTACATATTTCTTTTCAGGTGTAAAATACTTTAATTATTAGAAATGCGAGGATGGGAGAGCATTTTGCCACCTCTTTGATGTTTTAGGTTCAGGTTACCACTGATGCTGGCAACGAGTTAAAGTTCAAAAACGGCAAGGGTGTACAAAATTGAGATTTATTTCAAAAACACTGATTACAAAGTGTTGACGCACACATTACGTCTACTGAGAATTGCAGTCATCGAGTCTTAAAAATCGATGAAATTCCCATAAATATCTTACTATCGACAGGTGTTTTGACTAATACCACTGAAAGAATAACAGCTCTTGGTGAGATACACTTTGATTCGTGGCGGGCAAAAGGTACAATCACTTCAGTAGTCACCGAAGCAACATCTTGGTTGTCTGTGAAATGGAGATTTTGTCTGCGTGCTCAATCGAGATGTCTGGTCCTGTTTCCCGGTTTCAGCTGTAACTTTGTCGGACAGTGAGTTGTCCTTCCAGATGCTGATCTGCATGTACTACCTGTGACGTGAAGAAGTAACGTGAAGCCCTGAAGTTTGGAAGTGTTAACTTTATGTTACGTACAGGCATCTCCTAAGGACGAGTGCCAGAAGAAGGCCAAGAGAATCCCTTGACAAACCAAGATGTATGCATATCAAATCAGAGACAGAACCTACTTGGGATAACAATAGATCATGTTTGTTTCCAGCACAACCGAATGCAAGATAAAGAACATAATACAACAGGATAGAGAGATGGCAGAGGTAACAACATTATGCAGATTAGGATCCTAGCTAGTGCGTTAGACTCAATCACAAACAACCGTATTCTGTTGTAATCTATTTGCAAGTTTTAGACAAAGTTACTCATGTATAAAGAGACAGATAAACCACGTTGCGAGAACCTCACACCATCTTTTTCCTTCTCGCGCGTGATTCCCTGCTGCGACCGCTCCAGCATCAACTTAGTCAGCGAACTCCCCCAAGCTGTGCGTCCTCGACGCCCTGTTCCGGCCGGCCGCTTCATCTGCTCTTTTGGTATGTACCTGCCTCTTGCTAGGTAGATGGAAATTCCCAGGCCTAGTAGAAGTAAAAAAATCAGTGAGCATTACAGGGCACCCGATAGATAGGATGGAAAGCAGGGCACGAGAACTTGATTACCTTTTTAAGGAGGTGAAAAAGTTGATTACCTGGTACTTTCCTTCTAATTCATGCACCAATCCTCTACCAGTCCATATAAGATTCAAACGTGTAACCACTAAACCTACCGAAATATCAGTAAAATTCCAGAACGACGAAAGAGCAGGCCGAAACTAAAAGATAGTAACATTTGCAAAGTTAAATAAAAACTCCGAGTATCTATTAACTAGCACAAATTTACGAACCAATAAAGATCTCTTTGATTCAAAGGAACTTCAAACAAATTTCATATGATTTCAATATTGTTTCTCTAGATTGTTGATTTGCAGAATTTGAAACCTTAGAAATTTTTATTACGAGCCACTTTACTCTCAATTCTAAAGAAATTTTTTTATTGAATCTAACTTCGTAAATTTTTTTCTTTTGTGTATATTGCAACAATGGCAAACATCTCATCACTCGGGTGAATTCCTGTGTTTTTCCTGTGGTGCTTCCTAAGTCTTTCTTATTCTTGTGTTTTTCAATTATTGTGTCACAAAAATGGGTCCTAGACATATCGATCTCCTATGAGGTGACACATGATGTGTAGGTCGATTCCGAGAGCATTGCAAAAAAGGCAACAAGAGACAAGATGTTTTTAACGTCGTTCAGCCATGAGGCTTGCATCCACGGGGCATGACTACAGACGCACTCCACATCATAACTCTCTAAAGTTACATGTCGTTGGTTACACATGGTGCCCCTATTTATAGGAGACCCAAGTTACAAGAGTTCGACATAGACTTTACTCTATCCTTATACAACTCTAAGTCCTAACCCGTAACCTAACTCAGACACATATTTAACACAATTTTAACAAATTATACCTTGGTGAATATGTCTGTCACCACCTTGAAACCATTTTGAGTGGATCTCCGTGCTCTCTTAGGACTTGGGTTTTCTCCTTTATAGCTCACTGACCGGAGCCACCAACAAGTCTAACTTGGCCTCAGATCTATGATCCTCCAAGACAAGTGTTACCATGCCTAGCTCGTTACTCCACCTGCAATAACATACCGATGCAGCCTGTAAAGATTCTTTGTAGTCTTTCCGTTCATCATAGTCACCTTGTTCTTCTTGATCCTCATGGTCTTCTTATCTCTATCAATCTTGTAGACAAAATCATCATCATGAAGAGATCCTAGCGAAATCAGATTCCTGTTGTATTTTGACACGTGTTTCACACCCATGAGTAGCCGTTCCATGATATCACTAGTCTTGATCTCGATGTCACCAATCCTGACAACGCTATGGCCCGTGTCATCACCTTGGTAGACCTATCAATATCATCAGACTCATACGTGCTGAACCACTCCTTGTTTAGTGTCACATGAAAAGAACGTGCTGAATCCAGTATCCATGCTACTGTAGATTGATTATTTGAAATCATGAGCACATCACAAGTATCATATTCCCTATTTTCACTTCCCATAGCCACATTGGTGCTTGTTTTAGCCTTGTACTCTAGACTCTTCATATGTCCCCACTCCTCGTACTTGTAGCACTATGATCCCTTCTAGTTGTCATTCTTATTCTTGTACGACCTACCTGTCTTATGTCCTTTTCCGCATATATCACCATTGACCAGCAAACCTTCAGCATGAGCATGAGAAAATTCCACTGCATTATTTTTTCTTCTCAGATTCTGAGCCAGTAATGTCACAGTAATATCCTTAATCTTGATGGTTTCCTTGTCATACGTCAGAGTAGTGACCAAATGCTCATATGACGATAATAGTGCACATAAAAGAATTATGGCCTTGTCCTTGTCATCAAGCCTCCTCTTAGTCGCACTAGATTCGTGACCACTTGATTGAAGACGTTCATGTGCTCCACAAGATCCGACCCCTCCTACATCTTCAACCTGTACAACTTTTACTTCAAATACAACTTGTTGATCAGAGTTTTGGACATGAATTGAGTCTCCAGCTTGTCCCATATTCATTTTGGCGAACTCTCGTCCATCACATGATACATTACTATATCTGACAGACTCAGCCGTATGATCCCAACCACTCTACCTTTCAGCTCCTCTCAAGTATCATTATCTACCTTCTTTGGCTAGAGATCCTACAAAACCTTGGAGCAACCCTATTGCATCAATAGATATTTGACCCTTGTCAGCCACAGGACGAAATTGGTCATGGCATCAAACTTCGCCACCTAGAACCTTGTTGACGATATGTCGCCTCTCCTGAACAGATATGGATATCCGACCTGAACGCCTACCTCCTATTCGATCGACGTCGCACCGATCTCCTCCTCTAAACACACCTTCTCCGAATCTGAGCGCTCCTCTCCGTTGAAACTTGTGTTCTCCAAATTAGTTGTTCTAGGCTTTAAACTACTGAGATCTCGTGCTTTGAAGCCTCCTCAAGCTCCTGCTTATATAGCAGTCCTTGGACCCTCAAATCTAAGCCGAACACCTATTCCGAATCACTTTCCTACCAAACTTCAGAATCCAAACCGAATTTCAGCAAAAAACAGATTCCTTCTCGAAATTTGACCTGATTTTGCGTCTGGCCCCCCTGCACCGCACCTGGGCCGCCTACCTCCACTGCCTGTGCGTGCTTGGGCCATGCCTCCCCACTTGGGCCACGTCGCGCTGCCCTGGGCCCGCCGGCACCCTGCTTGGGCTTGGCAGCCCTGCCTTGGCCTCCTGTCCCCACCTAGCATGCCCTGTCGGCATGCCTCGGGCTTGCGTGGCGCCCCGCCTAGGCCACTAGTCACGGACCCCACTTGGACCAACCTGCCACCCCACCTGGGCCACACGTGCGTGCTTGGGCCGCCCGCCTGGGCCTTACGTGCGTGCCAAGCAGCCGTTCCTGCACGGCGAGTGTTGCTAGGCTACCCCGCGCCTGGCCAGGCATGCACCTGTGTGCGCCAGTCACCAGCCACCATGTACGCTGTTGGCGACACCACAACGGTTGTTGCCGCGTGCCACCGTGATCGTGGCTCTCTTCCACTCCACGTCGTGTTGAATTCTCCCACAAAAAATCCTGTGCAAATTTTGACGCTTTTTAGAAGCGGCCTTGCACGACACTCTCTAGGCTCCATCTTGCCTTACGCACGTGCTGTCGCCCTTCATCTCGTATCCACCGGATTGCTCTGCACTGCCTCAAGATCTACCATCGAGCTCGTGGCTTTGATGCCACGTGTTCGAAAATCGACCCTAGACACGCAGATCTTCCACAAGGCGGCACGCGGAAGCGTAGATCTATCCCGACAGCATTGCAAAAAGGCGACAAGAGACATAACATTGTTAATGTGGTTTAGCCGTGATGCCTACATCCATAGGACATGACTAGGAATGCACCTCCCCATCATAACTGTCCAAAGTCACATGTCGTTGATTACACATGATGCCTCTTTTATAGGAGACCCAAGTTATAAAAATCCATAGTACATTAAGAACCTATGAGGATGACTGCACTGCATGCACCCAAATCCATTACCGGATTCCACTAGCAAATAGCGATATGCAGCATATCGGTCGAGGCCGGTGACGTCCACGCCGTCGGTTCGTGCGGGGACTGGTGGTAGGGTTGTTCTGTCCCTGCTCGCAAGGAACGAAGCACTGTTGTGACCAACCATATATCAATTGTCCATGTCATGGCTGCCTAAATCAAACTAATCCTACATTGTCACTCCACAAAATTAGTTTTTTTGTCATGTGCAAAAGTGCCGACCAGAGAAACTATATTCTTGAACTTTTCCTTACCAATATTGCCTACTCAAGAATATAGTTGCTCCACCCCACGTCACGGCTCGTAGTTGTATCAACTGGGTTTGTCGATTATACCGGTAGCACGACGATGCATCCACGACCTGCACAATTGATATATAATAATAATAGTTGGTTATAAGTATCATCTATTCAATCTATACATTAGGCAAGCAATAACCCAAACTTTATTGTCAATGGCTTAAATGATCACATATATACTTATCTTCTCTGTGACGTAAAACGTCACAATTGTATGACATTTCAAACTTCGGGCTTCACCGCAAGATTGTACGCCCCCCACATCAACAACCATGGTGTTTAGATACGAATGCAAAAGGAAATGCTCCACACAGTACACACAAGCCAATTCTTCTTGGTTTAGTCATGCAAGTCAGATTGAAATGTTAGATAAAGCTAGCACATATACATCAAAGGCCTCCACACCGTTCCCTTGCAAATGTCTTTATGATCAACTTTGCTATGGGTGATCGTAGCTTTTGGTTCACTCTTGTACGTCTTCTTTCATCTATTGCCCTACATGCTATGTTGCTTCCAATAATTATCTTAATCGAGGAAGAACTTTTCGCCATCTGCTACAACTGTTGAATCCATGACCTCAAGCGACGAGGGCGTATGTTGTTGATTAACTACATGCTTTTGGTTCAGACCTCCTTGTCATGCTTTTGTATTACCCTGTCGTTGTTTCTTCATTTGGAACTTTATTTGCAATGTCGTTATGAGGATTATTGTTGTGCTTAATTTTCTTCCTATAGGTTGGAAACACCTAGGACGTGTTTGTTTCACTGTTTTTTGCCTATTATCAGATTACACTGTAATCTAATTCCATTCATCAGATTGCTCTTTCGGAGACTTTGAGGAGAAAGTATGTTGTGAAGATGCTCAACGGTAAGTCAACTTTTCATATTTTACTCCATTATCAATTAATCTGCCACTTTGATTCATGAATGCCGTAAGTTTTATGACTCATCTAAACAATAGTATCTCCAAAGTCAACCAAAGAGAAATCTATATATCACCTAATACTGTCGAATGAGATTGGTTTACTATTCTTGGCACTGCGATCGCTTCCTGACCACCATTTCTAACATTGATATGGCATTGTACACATTGAATAGCAAAAGTATGGCATGCGGCCTATTGTAAATTTAAGTATGGCATGCAGCTGATTGGATGCATATGATCATCAAGAGTACATGGTTTTTATTTCTTTTCTTCTTTTCATGCTTTGCTAGATGAAGCAAATAGAAGATAAGGAGTTGCTACTTCAATCTACCACTTGATTCTTGATGAAGTTTTCAACAGTTATTCATGAGAAGATAATGCTTCAAATGTTGTCAATGATTGCTGAATCAATGATTTTGCAACTAGATGGGAGTTTTGTTTGGCTGAGATTAGTATAATTTCTAGTTATTGTCTTATAAGTTTCTTCTCAATTTTGGCATGGACTAATTATGTATTAAAGGTCTTTAACACTTTAGAGCTTCTGCGTATTTGATGATCGGAATTTGATTTTGGTAACTTGTTCAGAACAAGAATTGATGATCCATGTACAGTCTGTTAAGACTTAAGAACTTCTGCAAATTTGAGGATTGGATTTTGATTTTGGTAACTTGTTCGGAACATGTAGTAGAGGCATAACTTGTTTATAACATGTAGCACAGAGCTTATGCATATTTGATGATTGGATTTTGAATCTGTAGCACAGGCATTGTCTCTGTAACTATTCTGAGCTATTCTGAACTATACAGAGCTGATTGGTCCATCAACGGGAAACGGGGACCATGGTCTTGTGAACTCTATTCTTGGCAATTAAGATGCACCTTTTGAATTCCTATGAGGGAGCACATGGAAGCAAAAAAGAGAAAAGCATGTCACCAGCCTAGAGGTGCCTTGCCCAGAGGGCAACGTCTTCGGATTATTGTGCAAAATCAAACAGTGTAAAGTAAGTTAATACCCTTACAAGGTGGAACCAAACAAAACATAAAATGGACTGATTACACCCTATTCCCACTGTAATCCCATTCCAATACCTTTTACGTTACCATTGAGTGAACCAAACACTTTCCTAGTGGGATCAAAAGCAAATATATTCATTTGGGCCAAGCGGCCCATGGGCTCGAAGACAAGTCTTGTCCGCATCGTCTGGTGCTTGCTTCTTGTCTCCTCTTTGTGTCACTATCGCTGTTGGTATGCTCAATTTGGATGCATATTGACATGTTCAATTTTGTGATACTATGTGGTTGCATTGGTAATTGACCATTATGGGGTAGTTCCTTTTTGGTATCTACAATTACTTCATTCTTCAAAAAAGCACGGATGAAATCGATACCTGCATCTAGGAACTAAAAGTAAGTTACAAATATTGTTTTGTATCCAAAGTTCCATGGTCATGTACGTTTTTGTCACCCCTGATATGAACATTGTTTCAAGTTTTCTTGGCTGTCTATGAGACTATGACCCCTCTTAATGAACTTATTTTTTGTAGCTCCTTATATGCATTTATGGAATTTGCATGCATAGTATAGTGATCAGTCCGAAGCTGAAAGTCCCATTCTTGAAAGTACGGCCTCGAAACTAACCATTACAGTAGCAACGGATGCTTGCCCGCCACTGGCATCGCTCGGAGAGGCTCCCTTACTCCTTTTTTTAAAAAGATTTCCTGCTAAAATTAAACCAATCTAGGGCAAAGAAGCCCCATCGATACAGTACATCCTGCAAAGAGAAGAGAGGGTAGCAAAAGATAGAAAATTACAATAGTGCCCCTAGCAAGCACGTGGAACCTAAATGTTACACAGAGAGCACACGTGTCCGTCACTTCCTTGCTGGATGCCACACGTTCTCCTCGGAAGCCCATCACCACTGATCGGATCACCACTCGCTATCGGCCAGTCACCACCGCCAATCAGCACCACTAGTCGCCACTGGTGAGAACAGAAAGCACCAGGAGAAACATATTCCTCATGACTCTGAAAGGGAGTCAAAAGTTGAAGTCGAGGGCGTCGATGCCGATGATGTAGACGTCTATGCACCAATGCCATGCGAGTTGCTAGGATAGCAGCCTAGACACCTGTGGCCGCTGAAGATGCCTATGCTATAGCGGGGAAATAACCCCTAATCTGGGCGGTGGAACCCTGAGTGAGTCAAGAGCACTGCTGTCAACTGGAACATCGAATCAGTATCCAATCCAAAGACATAGTAGGCCTCTGGTCATGGAGGTTGAAAAGGAGTTTGATGCTGCTGTTGCTTATCGGACAACAAAGAGCCGCCTCCTGTCGGTGCATATGATGAGGCAGAAGCACATCACCGGTGGGAGACGGAGCCCCGCCTATGATATGACATGTGCTCATACACCAGCCTCGAGCAACTCTGCCTTGGCTCAAGGGGAACCAAGAGAGGAGCACCAAAGAAAGGCTGCTGACCAAAAAAATCTTGTAGGAGCTTTGTTGGCCACGAGTAGAACATACAAAAGTAGGCAAGATTATTGGAAGAAAAGCACAAGAATAACAAAGGATTAGAGCGGCCTGGAATGATTCCAACTCACTAGCATGAACACAACAAGAGAAACATAGATCTGGCATGGATTTGACTCAAGTCACTCACCTTTGCTCCATCCCGTACGCCATTGACCTGAGTGGTCTGACAAGAGTTTCACCGTGATGTTAGGTCTTTTAGTGGACATGTTTCTGGAGGGAAACAAGTTACCCACAAGGATGTACAAAGCCAAGAATGTTCTTTGTTGCTTGGGAGTGGAAATATAATGAATAGATGCTTGTCTAAAAGAGTGTATTCTCTTTTGTAAAGAGTATGCAAACCTCTATGTAAGTCCGGTGTGCAAGTCATCCAGATACAAGCGTAAAGATAAAGCAGATGAGGATGAGGTGGACGAGGTGATGAAAGGGACTCTAGCTAAGGTCATGTGGTATTTGCCTGTAATTCCCTGTTTGAAGCATTTATTTACGAACCCAAAAGATGCAAAACTGCTGTATTAGCATGCCAAGGAGCGCAAGAATGATGGAAATCTTAGACACCTTGCTGATGCTATCTAGTGGACAAACATTGATAGGAAATTTAATGAATTAGGCAAGGAAACCAAGAAAAATAAGGTTTGGATTGAGCATCGATGTAATGAATCCTTTCAGAAACATGAGCAGTCGTGATAACACATGGGCTGTAAATCTTTGCTCTATAACCTTCCTCCTTTGTTGTGCATGAAATGTAAGTACATTACGATGTGGATACTTATGCAAGGACCGAAGCAAGCTAGAAACAAAATAGATGTTTTCTGGGAGCCATCGATGGATGATCTAAAAAATGGACTGATGGGGTGGAGGTATTTGATGCGCACAAGCGAGAGAACTTCAGTCTGTGCAGCTTGCTATTCTACACCATAGATTATTATCCTGGCCTTGTGAACCTTTCATGGTAGAGTACGAAAGGGGAAAGAACATGTACAAACTGCTTGGATGATATCGAGAGTGTGTACTCAGAGAAAACTGCGTACATGTGCCATCGTAAGTTCCTTCAACGGGATCACCCGTGCTGTCAAATGAAGAAACAATTTGACGGAGGAAATGAGCACGGTACACCTCTCAGGAAATTTAGCAGTAAATATATATATATATATATATATATGATATGGTTAAAGTATTAGAGTTACATGTGGAAAGAGGAGGAAAATCAAGGCTATGTGTGAGAAGGCCATGTGGAAGAAGAGGTCCATATTCTGGACCTTACCTTATTGGGAGCACCTACAAGTTTGTCACTGCATCGATGTCATGCACGTAGAGAAGAATGTATGTGATAGAGTCATTGCTCTGTTATTGAATATCAAGGATGGCCTCAAAACACGGCTTGACTTGCTTGATATGGGAATCAAAAATGAGTTACACCCAAAAGATACTGAAACCAGCCAGACACTACTGCAGAAATGACCTTTACTGACGGGCAGTAAACCCCCTCTACTGATGGCCCGGGTGCCCGTCAGCCTGGGAATGTCAGTGGAGGGGTGCCCTCCACTGACGGGCGGGCGGCCCATCAGTAGTGTACGCAACTACTGACGGGCCCAACTTGCCCGTCAGCGGAAACCCCTCCAGGGCTGGCCGTGGCTCGCCCTAGAGGTATCACCACTGACGGGCCCCTGTTGAGTGCCCGTCAGTGGTTTCCAGTTCACTGACGAGCATATTATAAGGGCTCGTCAGTAGTGTGGCCATTGTGCAGTTGTATACAGCATAAACAAATTTCACAAATATATTCACAAATTTCACAAATATTCACAAATTTCACATATATATTCAACACATAGTCAAAGCTCATAATCACATAACACATTAATAATCACATAACACTTCACATAACCATTGATCACAAGTATGAAAGAACACAAGTATGTTTGGCGAGCGACATAATAAAGTTATTAAGTGTAGAAAGGACATAGTGGCAACTATTCGTCAATTTCAGAAACAACGAATCTATCGATGCCTGCTTAAGTTTGGCTTCGGAAATTGGGGGCCGGCGTAGAATTCACCCATTGGATTGATGACTTCAAGGTTAATGACTTTGGCGAAGATTCTTTGGATGCGGGCAAAGTCCTGACGCCAGTCGTACAAGTGACTTCTCAGCTCACACCAAGCCTTCAGTTCTTTCATATCTTTCCAATGCTTGTTCTTTGACCAGATCCAGCAGTCCATATGGGCACAGGTGTAGTACCCACATGTCACACTATTTTTGGCTGAATTTTGGAAGGGAAGGTGTAATGGTGTACCATTCTTGTCGCTTTTGAAGGTATTTTACTATGTCCCGTGAACTTGGCTTTGAAAAAAGCTGTATCCAAAATATTAGTGATATTGCTGAAGTCCGATCTCTTGGTCTTGTCGGAGTCAAGGTAAAATGCCTTGGCCCAGCATGGAATGATCACAATGAGGACCCAGTGGTCGCTGCGTAAATGTGAACAAATGGACGTAAGCAGGCGGAGATACGTGCGTAAAAAACAAAAAAATTCCCACGGTGCTAAGTTAAGGACTTACGGAGGGTTGTAGGGAGCTAGTAGGTAGTCCTTGTCCTTATGAACGATGAATGCATGTGTAAGGTATTCTTCCAGAAAGACTCGACCATCCAGGGTCGCAGCATAGCCTTTGTTCATGCATATCGGATCGATTATTCCAATATTGGAGTCGCGTAGACATCTGCACTCTTGGGCTTGGTAGAGAGCCCATAGCCTGACCATCGTGGTGTCGAGCCTATAGAGCTTGTACATGTTGAAGAGGTCTTCAAAGTTGATGTCGAAGGTGTCCTGGTCGTTCTCCATGAAGAAATTGTAATCTCTTGACACCTTGACCTTCCAATATTGGCAAAATGTTTGTGGATCTCTAGACATCTTTAGGTAATCTTCATGCAGCGCCTTCATGTCCTCCGAAAGATTGTCCAACTCATCCTGCGGGAGCAAGTCTTGACCTAGATAGAAAACCTCTCACCAAAGAACCATGCTCTGTGTAGATAATTTGGATGATAATGCTGAGAAGGATAAGGATTTCTTCATCTGCTTTTGCTCCTTTCTTTCCTTCTCACCGGTGCCGGCCCATCTCTTTTTGCTTTTCTTCCTCCTGTGTAGCGGCTCAGGACTCTTGCCTGCCGCCATCGCTGCTTCCAGTGTTCCGGCTAATATGGTGGGAGAGATAATCTTCCCTCTGGGTTGATCCAGCCGGTCGCCTTGAGCCTCAGAGTGCCTTTCTGATGGATCGTTGTTGGGTTCCTCCGGCGCCTCCGGGGACTGCAAAACCGGCTCCATGTACTAGTCCCCGACAAGATGGTCTTCTAGGTCTTTAAACGACGGAGTTGTTTGGCTGAGGACCAACAGAGATCATCCGACTGATGGAGAGGGGTTGTTGGATGAGGGGGCATGCGAGGAGAGGGGGCCGTGCGAGGAGAGGCCATTACAGATAAAATAATTTGGCTCTTCGGCCACTGGATGAAGTAGTTCTTGCACTGCCATAGCTTGGTCAGTTCCGCTTCAGGAGGGACAGGGACTAACACATCACTGTAGTCATTGAGGACGAGGTCCACCTGCACCTTCGCATAGTGCTCCCGCATAGGAACACAGTGCATGATTGCCCCCTCCGGCGTTGGGAAAACCTGGCCATGCGTAACCTTGACCTTCATGCCAGGAATTTGCACCGTGAGTGTGCATCTCATGGCTTCCTGCGAAACAGAGGATAGATATGCCATCCTCATTGGAGTCAGGACAATGAAATCATGATTTACTATAATGACTCATTTAGCGGACGAAACTTACGGTGATGTTGTCGACGAGATTCAGCGAGTTGGGGCAGCCGTTCGAGGCGGATGCACAGCTACTCCATCCAGACGGCTGGTTATTGGGAAGCATGGTCGGACCATAGCCGTCTCGCAACATATACTCGAGTCCAAATCGGCAACATATACTCGAGTAATTCTCTACAGCTTGGTATGATAAATCACCGAATCCCTAACTACAACTGATTGGAGAGTAGCATAAAAACTGCGTAAGCATAAAGAGAAGAGGGGCGAGGCAGTGGCGTTACCCTGCGGGGTCAGAGGCGATGGCTTGGAGGAGGACGGCAAGGGTCCAGCAATGCCTCGGCAGTAGAGGAAGGGCGGAGTGGCGGAGACGGTGGAGGGTGGTAGGAGACGGAGGGGGCGGCGCGGCCGGAGGGGGCGCCGGAGGGGGCGTGTAATGACCCTATTTCCTAACACGAGATCAATGCGGATCGTCGTGTATAAAAGTGATTTCTTCTTTTGCATGCATGCATGTAGGTAGTTCGAACCAGACTCGGACCAAAAACCTTAATGTATGGTCCAACGATTAACATGAAATCGAACATCAAAACTAATGCCACTACAACTCACGATTCAAAAAAAATTTGATATATGTTCCAAAATGTCTAGGTTATCAAACTGTTACCAGTTAATCGAAGTTTATTTGTACATTAAGACCAAACTTATTTTAGTAGTTTCTCTCCGCACATGAAGTTCGGAAATAGCTGATCGAGTAAACCCCCTCTCCTCAAAATATAAATGAAATAATACATTAAAAATCTAAATAACAGATTGGCCACAAGTCTAATACGAAATAAATTCAAACCCTTAAAATTCAAATTTTATTTTATTTTGGAACTCCTGTTACCTTAGCCTTGTTTTAAATAAGCAAAGAAAATAATATAGAAGTCTCCTGCCATGTGGGTCCCGCTGGCAGTCCTGCTCTTCCATGTGTCCCACGCTGCAACTCCCCGTTTCTTTAAGTAGCAGCTCACCCCCAGTGCATTGATTCACTCCAGTCTACCTTCTTCATCCTGCCATCTCCCCTTTCCTTCAATGTTGAGAGCAAACCCAAGTGCCCTCTTCTCCCCCCCCAATCTCTCATCCAAAACCAAGATTTGAGCTATGCATGTTATGCCCCCAAATTCCCCATCTCCTGAGCACTCGATCCATCCCAGCACCATCCACATGCATGAGCATTTGGGCGTCCTAGCATTCTTTTTCCCCAAACCAAATTCTCCAGACCCCCATTAATCCCCATCCCCTGTTCCTCCCCTGCCGACCAACCCAAGGGAAGCCGCCGGCCTCCCCTTTCTCCTTCTCCCCCATGCCGCATGCCTCAGCTGGTGGCCGACCACTGGTCGCCCCACTCCACACCGCCGCCGCCCGCTTGAAGCTCCCCGGACCGCCCCCACTGCTGCCCCAGCACCGAAGCTCCTTCCCAGCTGCTCCCGCCGCTCGCCGCAGTGGCCGGCGAGCCACTGCCGGCAGCTCCCTCCGGACAGCCCCTGCTCCGCGCCGCCGTCGCCTGACTCCGGTCCTCCATCGATCCCCCGCCGCCGCCGGAGCCTCGGGCTCTCCTAGACGCTCGCCATCATCCTCCGCCCTAGCTCCCGCCGGCCAGCTCCTCTCCCGTGCCGTGCTGCTCCACCGCCGCTTGCGCAGCCCCAACAGCCACCCACCGCCGCCGTGGCAGGCGGCCAGGCCGTCGGGCCCAAGCCCGCCGCCTCATGGGTGCGCCGCCGTCGGTGGTTTCGTCGCCGGCGAGCCACTTTGGAACCAGCTCAACCCATTTTTCCTCTTCTTTGCTATTATCTCTTGTGAGGCATTCGGTTAAGACCTCCCTAACAACTGTAATTAATGAACTAATACACCCTCTTATGATTACTTGAGCAGCGATGTCTGAAATTTTAACTGCAAATGTTAATCCTTTTGGCACATCCCTAATATCAGTGAGCGTGCCTTAGCAAATGCCCGGGATGAACGAAATTTTTGAAGCAAGGTTTGGTTAATCGGCAGTTAGGTTCAATAAAGCAACAACTAAGTTTTCTACCAGTTCGTTCGTGCGTTCATTGTCTGTTGATGCCCAGTGAAATCGACCGATTAATGTTTAATTTATAAGTACCACATTGATGTGCTAATCCATTTGGTACTGATGGTTAGTTTTATTTAGCAACCATGGCGCCTGTTAGTGACAATTCCACATGCTCTATGTTCCCCGGATAACTCATGTTCACACAAGGAGATCACGGTTTAACTTAGCTAATGCTTCAGTGAGTATAAGCTGTGAATGTATGCATCAATCAAAAGTCAGAGTTGTTATCGTAGAGGTTAAATACTAATTAGAAAAAGGGGTGCCGTTGAAATGTACAAATCATTGGCTACTAGTGTAAATCAATCGTTAAATGACACACCTAATGCACTGACACTTTGTTAATCACTTGAGTTAACGACCACGGTCAATTTGTGTTAAAAATAACGTTAATGCTCTCATGACATTTAAATGGCCGACTCATAAGGTTACTGGATCCGACAGTGTTAGGGACCAGCATATGAGGCTGAACAATCCGTTTAGCTCATGCCACGAGTTCATGGTTAAGGCAAAGTAGCTATTAATAAATCCGTGTGATGCGCGAGTGATTGCTAGATGTCAATATAACCTAGTGCACCAACTAATCTAGTGGTTGTTATAACCGGTTGATGAAAAAGGTTAGTTCAGAAGTACCCATATAAATATATATGTATACTTGTTCATGACTCATTTACAGTTGACCAAGTCACCTAATGCTGGATACAAGTAAGGAAATAACATTGGGTTTTACACCTGGGTCTTGCTTAAACGAATCCGTATGCTAACAGCATATACTCATAAGGACAGTTCATTATGCTATATACCTGCGAGTTTAAATGAAAAGAAAATAGTACCTAGTTCTATGACATGAGGGATCATGCAATGAACTCTTGATTAACTAGAAAATGTAACATCTGTAAGGATGACCTGATGAACCCACTTATTGTTCTTAGATAATGAGATAATGTTAGGGATAAGATAATTAATACATTTCTCTTTACTAAGAAGAAGACAGGAAATGCTAGAACCTAATTGGACTTGAAGCTTCGTAGGAAATGCATGCACCTTCCGAGTAAAATGATTATTTCACCGAAGATCATCCTTGTACTTGTAAGCCTTCATGATACCCTTGCCGTATGATGCTGTATTGAGAGATTTCAGAAATGACCAAATTGCACTTGTGCTTACTACTAAGTAGTAATACTAGAGAATCTAGCCTAACGTTAAAGATTAAAAGGACTAACGTCATAACTCATCTAGTACTGGCATATAATTGTATTATCAGGATATATCTCCACCTTAGTCGCATATCTCAACAACCTAATGCATCCCTATTAATCGCGACTTCATGTTCTCACCTACGACAACGAATCAATCAAATAAACCCTAACCCTAATTATAGATTAAAAACCTTTCTCCTTAGTTGCATACAATATTCCATGCATTTATCCATGTTTTAGATCCATCCATGATTAAAGCTATATCATAACTAAAACTAAACCCAAAATTTAGAATCAACACCCACCCATTTATGTACTTGTGTACGTTATCTTAATCCACCGTAGTTGCATCCATATCGCTAGCATTCATGCATCTTCGTCCTTTTCGAATTAGTTCTTAGGGTTGCTTTTTCCCTTTTTAGAAGTCGCTTGCTTCTTACCGGTGTTTCAAGTATTCTGGAGTTCTCCCGCATGCTCCCCGCAAGATCAGGAACAACCCGAACAAGGCAAGCAGAGCTTGTTGCATCTTTACTTTCCGTACTATTGTGTATGCCCTGTTTATGTGTGCTTACGTATGAATTGTTGCCGGTATGTTGCATATGAGGTTGAGCACACTAGTATATGTAGGATGTGTCTTAGGATTGAGAACATCTGATGGCTCTTCAATTAAATTGTTAAGTGAGTTGGGAGAGCCGAGGGCGTGCACAATGGGTACGGTTGGTGTGAATTGAAGCATGACGGCGACCCAGGTGTATGAAGATATTTTGTTATTTTGTCGCCATACCAACCCTATCTTCAGCGTGTCACCATCCCTTATCACACGTGAACGCTAGCGAGAACCAACACTGAGGATAGTTGGGATAAGCCTCCATGCACTTTGAGAGGCTCGCTACCTCCAAACTGTTATGCACTCACTATGCCTGCAGGGGTTGAGTTGTCAGTAGTGGTTCGAGAGATTAAAAATGTAAAGGTGTGGATTGGATCAATTTGGATTTGATTTAGGGGCTGCCCTAATTGAATTGGATAATGTTTACTGGATTGATATGGATTAGACTCATGGGCTACCCCAATGGATTTGGATTGGATGATTTGATCTCGTGGTGAATTGGTGAATATATGTTTGTATGTTGAGTTGTCCTGTTACTTAGCTTATCTTTATTTCACCTTATTAATGTTCTGTTCTTAACTTGTATATTGTTACTCTGAGAAGCATCCATGTTTAATCGTTGTTGTACTAGTATGAGTAGGACATTTAATCAAGCACGAATAAGTCTTGCGAGTACGTTCGTACTCACCCAGGTTATTCCTGGAGCTTGCAGGTGAGCCGGTGGTTGAGGACTTTTTCGATGATGCCTGAAATTGTTGCTTCCTCGGTTAGTTAGTCGATCAATGGGATAGGTTGTAGCTTTTGTTCAGCGGTAACTACGCCGCTGTGGGACTCATTTACCTTGTTTCCGCTGTCGTTTAACTTCTCCGTACTCGGATATGTTTTCGGTTATGGCCGAATGATGTAATATATTGTCCCATCGTGGATGGTCACTAGTGATATCATATATGTAGAGCTTTGTTGTGATGTCTGAGTTGTTAATTCCAGGCTGCCCTTACGCAATGCGTGTATGATATGAAGCATTTTGGGTATGCCGTGAAGGGTTACGGTTGTACCGGTTGTTACTTGGTTGGGCAGGAATCGGTTGAGTGACCCGCTGGCTGAGATGTTGTGCCGGCCAGGCAGGGTGTGGGCGTTCTACCGGGCTTTCGAGCGACCCACTAGCCTTCGAGGTAGGTTAGGGTGTGGGTAGAACTGCCGGGCTCCTCCGACCTTGTCTTGTCTGGTAGTAATTGGGAACGACTCTAAACCTTCACCGGACTATGGAATCGTATGTGGTTCTGGGAAGATTGGTCGCTTCCGGTCGGCTCGCACGTGGCGGGTGTCGGATCGTTCCGTCTTGGTGCGTACGGCGCAGGTACCGTGCCACCGGGCTGACGAGTCCTTCGGTCCTTGGCGACTTCGCGTTCCCTTAATCATAAGAAATTCCGGGTCCGTGACAGGGCGGCGGGGCCGGAGGGGCCACCGGAAGGGGGACGGCGCGGCCGGAGGGGGCGGCGCGGCCGGAGGGGACGCCGGAGCAGCCTGGCGGCGTTGGGGCGACGTAGGTCTCGCTGCTGGTTCAAATGAACGCGTGGGACTTGGTGAATTTTTCGCCAAATCCCGCGCATGGCTTATAAACGTTGTGTCTTACCGCTGACGGGCACCCATCTTCGGCCCGTCAGTGAAGATGCACCTGTTAGTGGAGATACCTCTCCACTGACGGGCACTAACTACGCCCGTCAGTGGAGGGGGTTTCGTTAGGGTTAGGGTTAGTGTTACCACTGACGGGCAAATTGTTATGGCCCGTCAGTGGAGGTACTACCACTGACGGGCCCCTGGTTTTCGCTTGTCAGTGGAGTTTGGGTTTTGTTTAGTTTTAGGTTTTAGGATTAGGTTATTGTTAGGGTTAGGGTTTTGGGGTATTTTGGTTTCTTGGGTTAGGGTTTTAGGGTTTTAGAGTTTTAGGGTTAGGGTTTTAGGGTTTTTGGGGTTAGGGTTTTAGGGTTTTTTGGGTTTTAGGGTTATGTCATCTTTTAGCACGGGTTAGGGTTTGTCGTTTAGCGCGAGTCAACAATATTGCACATACACACGTCAGCACATGTACGGTACACAATATGAAATCACTCAAACCAAGACATTATTATACATACACATAGCTCGCTAGGTTTCGTCATCTTCGACAATCTTCTCATGAATAGTGATTTTCTTGGTGGTATACGTTAGTCCTTCGGCGTGACTGCGTCTTATGTAGGGTTCAGCATCCTTAGTAGCTTTGCTCCTTTTGGTAGGGCGTTTATCAACAACTTTTGGCTCGGAGTCCGAGTCGTCGAATTGGTCATAGTCCTCTTCGTCAACTACACCATCGACTCCAACAATACTCCTTTTCCCTTTTCTAACGACATGGTGCTTCTTTGCCTTTGGGTCTTTTATGTAGAAGGCTTGCGAGATCTATTTAGCTAATACCCATGGCTCATCTTTGGCACTAATTGCTTTGACTTGTGTTGAGTCAATAGATGTCGGGGGAGGTAAAGTCACGGTAGTGAATTTGTCATCGTCGATATGGACATTTTTTGCCCATCTGACACGAAACATTGGGATTTTTGTGATGACGTAGTCCAGTTCCCAAATCTCTTCGATAACGCTGTAGTATATGTCCTTACGGTTACCGATTTTAGCCTCTATCGTCACCCCACTGTTCTGATACGTACTTTTCCTGTCTTGAGCCTCCGTATAGAATGTGTATCTGTTGATATCATATGCTTGAAATGTCAGGACCTTGCTCGCAGGTTCTTGTGACAACATTTTGACCGTCTCTTCTTCATCATTTGTCGGAGGCCTTTCATACCAGTAGTTCTTTAGCCAGTTTGCAAACTTTGCATTGTGCTCTTTTGAGAGCCACGCTTCTCCCTTTTTTGGGTTTTCTTTTTTTACCTTTACCATGTGCATCCAAAGATAGGGATGCACCACAGTCAGGTGTTGCAACACCACGAGATGTGCTCTGTCATAGTCATCTGATCTATTCGGTACTGAATTATAGACATGTAAAGGCTTTTGTCCGCATGCATGGCCTTCACCATCGAGCCTACCCTGTGGCGTGAAACAGGAACACCAATAGACTTTTGATCAGCCAAGTAATCCGTGCAGAACTCGACACACTCTTCGGCAACATAGCCTTGGATGATGCTACCTTCTGGTTGTGACCTGTTACGAACGTAGCGCTTCACAACCCCATTGTACCTTTCCAAGGGGTACATGTTGTGTAGGAACACGGGACCTAGATCCAGTATCTCCGGGACGATATGGATCATGAGATGTACCATGATATTGAACAATGTTGGAGGGAAGTACATCTCAAGTTCGCATAGTATGACAATGATCTCCTCCTGTAGTTCATGGCAACGCGTAACTGAGATCGACTTCTGAGATATCGTGTTGAAAAAGTTACAAAGATTCAAGATTGTCTTGTGGACCTCTGGCTCCATGAGACCTCTAATTGCAACAGGAAGTATCTACGTGATCATCACATAACAATCATGAGACTTCATACCAATTACTCGGCAAGTCTTCATGTCAACTATTCTCCCGATGTTTGCCGAGTAACCGGAAAAAACTTTGACACCTTGGAGGCACTCCAAAATGCTAACGATCTCTTTTTTGCTCAGGATGTAACAAGCAGCAGGACATTCCGTCTTGATTCTGACTGCACCCATGCCCAACTTGGTTGTTTGCTTGGTTGCCCACAGTGATGATGACATGGCACCTGGGTATCATTAAGAAGGATGAATCCGGCCCTCTGGCCATAGGGTAGGCCGGACCGACTGCTTGGAGTCCGACTTCTATACGGAGGTGCCTCATCAACTTAGAGTACAAGACAAGGATAAGCTCAAGTCCGGCAACCCCGGATTCTGTTGTAACTAATCGGAAACCAATCTGTAAGCCGATCCGGACTCTTATAACCTTACCCTAGTCGCCTATATAAGGCCTGGTAGGGATCCTCGGATCGGTATGCTTTTTAGTACCTTCTCATACACATAGCCCTAGCAACCTCGAGATCTCATCTTGAGGGCTTGCGGCACTTGGGATTCAAGCAATACCAGCCACCAAACATAGGACGTAAGGTATTACCTCCCCGCGAGGGCCTGAACCTGTCTAAATCTTGTCTCCTGCGTGCACCCATCTGGATTCGCTGTGCTCACCTCGCCCCATATTCAGTATTGCCGAAATAATACTCTGACAGTTGGCACGCTAGACAGGTGCTGTGCACATAGATCCATCTGCACGAGTCCGGATGGGTTCCGTCAACAACAACGACGCTTTCGTCCCAGGAAGTGCCATGAGATTCGCCTCCCTGGGCGTGGTTCTGGATCCTGGACAGCTTTTCCAATTCGGAAAGCTGGCCTTCATCGCGGACAAGATCGGCAAGCTTCACCTCTTCTACTTGGCAACCCGTCGATCAGCAGAGGCTTCATCAGCTTCTTTGCTCGGACTCACCCCTGAGTCCACACCTTCGGCCTCTCTCCCTAGGGATGAGGCAGCGCCGAAATTGGATCTGCTGTTCGCGCATGGGTTCTCACCCGTTGAACAGAGGTCCCGACTGGTTGGTGCTATCGATTCTCTCTTCCCCATCCTCGAGTACGACTCGAACGATTACGAGAGCTCAGGCAGTCACCATCTATCTCGGGAGGTCTTCATGGCCAACCCCGACTCACTGGACAACGGAGACAACTGATCAGTCCCCATCGTGGAGCAAACGCCTACTGAGCTTGAAGCCACTCGGCTCCGCCTCCTCGCCAAGGAGGAGGAACTGATCGAGCAGCAGGCCAGGCTTGCTCGTCAACGCGACGAGCAGCTACGCAATGATGACATGAGGGCTCGAGGACGCCAAGTCCATAACGAATTCTGCATGTGTGAGAAGGACGGGGTTCCAATATTCCCGCTTTCTAGTCACAACATCGTCGCTACCACGATGGCGGCACGCGCCATTAATGTCCCTGAAGGCACCCCGGGGCATGACGAACTCTGGCGACTCCGCATCCTGCTAGAAGAAACAGCTCTTCAGCAGGTTGAAGCCTCTGGGGACCGTGCGGGCTCTTCAGCAGGTGCTAGGAGTCGGCGCTCTTCACCCCCCAGAAGCCCACCAGCTGCGGAAGGCCACCGTGCAAACCCCGACTGTCATCAGCCGGCCGGAGCGGTTCACAAATGACTTGGGCCCAATCGTGATGCACGGGGCACCATAGCCGCACGAAGCCGCGCCTGTCAGGACGCGGACAAAAACGCTTGCCGAGCCGGGTCGGTCCATAGTCGACTTGGATCGGACCGTGATGCACGGAACCCTGCTGACACCGGATGAAATGCTCATCGAGGTCCCAAGAGGGATGACCGCAGTGACCGCCGCGATGACAGCAGCGCCACCAGCCGTGGCCACTCTCCGACCTCCTCTGGCATGGGGTATGCAGGCCCAAAGGCGTTTGGCGCCCGCATCCGCAGCATCATCTTCCCATCACGATTCTGAGTCACCGGCATCAACAAATACACGGGCGAAACTCGGCCAGACATCTGGCTGGCCAACTACCACACGGCGTGCAGAACCAATGGTGGCAACAACTACGTTGGGATCCATTACCTGCCACTGTTTCTGGCCGACTCAGCATGAGCTTGGCTCACCAGCTTACCTCTGGGTTGCATCCAGTCATGGAGTGACCTCGAGACCCTCTTCGTGAACAACTTTTAGGGCACTTATAACAGGCCCGGGAATGCGTGGGATCTCCACATTTGCACTCAAGAGACAGATGAAACTCACCGAAAGTATATTCACCGCTTCTCCAAGAAGAAGAATTCTCTACCAGAGGTCCGAGAGGGTGATGTCATCACCACTTTCTCCAAAGGTGTTCGAAGCACTGACCTCATCCACAAGATAGCGCGCAACAACCCTCAGACTACACGTGAACTCTTTGATATCGCCAATAACTTCGCCACCGGCGAAGAGGCCATCTGAAAGATCATCTAGGCCCTAATATGGTTTTGATGGTTAATGGCAACTTAAACTGGAATCTAAGGTTTACAGTGAGTGTAAGCAGAGTTTATAGGTTCCATGAAGAAGGGTTATCCAGTGAAGGATGGTCACCAAAAAGGGTACAAGGTGGTTTCAAGGACAAAGAGATGGCTGTGCTAGGCAGTTGTGTCACAGCTGAGAAGAAGCCGGTGCTGTGTAGGGAGCTGCAAGTAAGGTGATGGTGGCTTGATGCGTCAAGGGCTGTGACTTCAGTTGGTGGCAGGTAAAGCCTAGATTTGCTAGTTTCTTTGAGTCCATAGGAATCACCCGTACTATCAAGAGGGATGAAACAGTAGCAGTTGTCTAAGGGAATCTTGCTCATTGCTCAGAGTGTTGGTCAAGGGCATTGATGCTTTGAGGTCAATTGCCCTGTGTCAATAGCTTTGCACAAAGTATGAAGCTGTTTTGTGTTAGTGCTCTGCAGTACTAACAGTGAAAACCCTAGAGCTTTAGGCACCTGTGTGACACAGCTGTGTCACAGGTGGTCTTCTGCTCTATGACTCAGGTACATCTCTATACCAGGGGAGAGCTTGAAAATGCTAAGGTACCTGTACTGCGATAGGTGATCTGATGTGTCAGAAGTCTGTCGGAGGTTCTCTCCTTATAGGTATTAGAGTTTGACGTATGCTGAGGGCATGTCATGTGCCAGGACCGGGCTGAGTAGTGCGGCTATCAGCTAAGGGTTCACCTGTGTGTGCTGCCGGTGACACAGGTGTCGGTCTGCCTGAGCCGGGTGCAGTTGGGCGTAGTGTGTAGCTGTGTCACCGGTGGCTGACACCGGTGGTTCACTTAATCCTACGTGGCAACAGGGTAACGGTCAGGTGCCTGAGGACCCTATATATAGGGGACCAGGGGAGGACTTCGTCCTCAACCTTGCTCAAACTAGTGAATTATATACGACCGTTGCAAAGCCTCCAACCACTCAACAAGAGCCAAAAGTCTAAGGGTCAGTCCAAGTGAGTTTGTGAGCTTTGAGCACGAGCAAAGTTCCTCCAAGAGATTGCTGCTGCATCATCTGTTACTCTTGGAGTCTACTCCTAGACGGGTGTAGGAGTTGCTGATATCACCCAAGCTTGTGTGGGCTGAATCAGTAAGTTTGTGAAGGAGCATCGAGGTCATCTTGCTGCAAGGCAAAAGGACCTCCACAAGCAAGGAAGAGGCCTGAATGTAAGGTACTCGGAGGACAAGCACGATTCAATGTTGACTATCTCTTCGGAGTAGTCTCTCCAACGGAGACGTACCTCTCTAAAAAGAGTAGGGAACTTTGGGATAAATCTACTTGTCTCTCTCTGAGTGCTTAGCCTATTTTCTCTAGCAGTTATATTCATTGCATGCTTATATGATCTGAGATACTCTTGTTCATCTGATTTAGATCTACTTTATACCTGCTTAATCTGCTTTGTGTCTGCTTGTACTAGCTGTGTCTCAGGTGTTATATATATCATCTTTTCTACCTGTCTTAATTACCTGTGTCACAGCCACATTACTTGCCTACCTGTGCTAGGTTATTAGATCACCTGTGTGACTCACCTGTGTGATAGTCAAGGTGGAGAAACCGGTGGCTCTGAGCTGCGCGGTGTCCGACTAGTGGCCTGTTGAAGGTGCACCATAACTGCCCTTCGCTCAGGGTATTCAAGTGATTGCGTTCCTACGGGAGGCCAATCTTTGAAACCCTTCGAAACTGTGACGTTCAGTTCCAGGCTAAGCGGTAACCGATTAGTAGCCCGCTTGAGGCACGTTACAGTCACTCTTTATGGAAGTAAATTCCAAATGGCCACTTAACTCCGGAAGGCCAACCGTCAGATCCCTTCTATTAAATAGCGCAGATCGTGCCATTGCCACCTCGTGGGCGCTGAATAGCCGCGATGTGGGCCGTTTAATCCGCACTGTGGAAACCGAAGAAGCGTGTAGTGGGCATGAAAAAACCGCGCGCGTGCGGAAGCGGAAGAGTCGCGACGTCCCAACCGTCTTCTTTTATAAGACCCAGAAAGCAGCGGGGTCCACTCACGTCTTCCAGAGCACGCTTTGCCTCCTTTGCGCCCAAAAAACCCCCTTCGTCTTCCTTGCGCCTCGTCGGTTCGGAAGCTCCGCCACACCAAAAACACTAGTTCCGCGCTGGTGGCCTTGGATGCAAGCCCTCGATTGGGAAGCCGATTCGACCGAAGCAGAGGAGGATGCTTTGGTGTGGAAGTTATTAAGTGAAAAGGATTCCTCCACGGACCCGATGCCCCCCTGGATCAAATCGACGGTGACTGAATTGCGGTTGAAGACCCTGGTGAGGTCGGGAGTGCTGCCACCGAAGGAGTTGGTTGAGTGGCGCGCCGCCGTGGGGGAGGTGACCCCCACTCCAAACACGGGCGAAATCGTCATCCATGGCTCCTTCTTCGAGCGGGGCTTCTCCGTGCCTGTCCACCCTTTCCTCCGAGGGCTGCTGTACTACTACGGGTTAGAGCTTCACAACCTCAACCCCGACAGCATGCTCCACATCTCGTGCTTCATTACATTGTGTGAATGCTTCCTCGGCATCGAACCGCATTTCGCACTGTGGAAGCACCTCTTCATCGTGAAGCTGTAGTCGAGCAGGGACAGCCCGGCCGTGGTGGGAGGCACCGGGTTCCAGCTGAGATCCGGAGCGGCGAAGAACTACTTGACCCTGCTGATGCAGACCTCCAATAAGGGGTGGCACGCATATTGGTTCTACTGCGCCAATCCTACGTCGTCGCTCCCAGCGTTGTGGGTTAGCCGCCGGTGGTCCGAGCCGCCGCTGGACCGGGAACAAGATGGAATCTCGGTCCTCATGGCACAGTTGGCTAAGGCGATCCAAGCCGGGGTCACCGGAGCCGTTGTCGTGTCGACCTTCATCTGGTGGCGGGTGTAGCCCGCGAAGCTAAGGGCTCACCCAATGTTTGAGTATGCCGGCGAACAAGACACGACCCGAGAGTCCACCGAGGAGCTCTCGGATGATGCCGTCCAGCACCGAGTTGAGAAGCTCATGGCGCAGGGACAGATCTGAACATCTCGGGATGGCCGCCGCCCTTCAACAGATCGAACCCCCCAAGCCAGGTAGGCGACCGATTCCCCAACTCGCTTTGTCAGTCGTGACGCCAAGTCTGACTCGGGTGGTGCTTATGTTTTCCGAATTTGCAGGTGAAAGGTCATCTAGGCCCCAATATGGTTTTGATGGTTAATGGCAACCTAAACTGGAATCTAATGTTTACATTGAGTGTAAGCAGGATCTACAGGTTCCATAAAGAAAGGTTATCCAGAGAAGGATGGCCATCAAAAATGGACTCCCCTAAATAATCACCCTACCCATCTCTTTGTCTCTCATCTTCTCTGGAAACTTCATCCCTGAGCTCCCTCATCTCCCCCCGCAGGCCGCAGCTCCTCCCCGCGCTCCCTCATCTCCCCCCGCGCTCCCTCATCTCCTCTGTAGGCCGCAGGTCCTCCCCAACATCTCCCGCCGACCTCCCTCATCTCCCCCACAGGCCGCAGCTCCTCCCCAAGCTCCCTCATCTCCCTCGAGCTCCCTCATCTCCCCCAATCTCCTTTCCCCGGCGCTCCCCAACACACACAACGCCGCACCGCCAAATCCTGAGCCCGACGACACCATGGTGTAGCGCAAGCTCTCTCGAGCTCCTCCTCCGGCAACCCACTGACGCCCTCCCTCCTAGCTTCCCATCGTCGGCATAGCCCCCCTTCATCGGCGCAGCCCCCTCCCCCGGCGGGCCCCTCGCCTGAGCTCCCTCGCCTGAGCTCCCTCGCCTGAGCTCCCTCACCCGAGCTCCTCCCCCAGCGCCCTCCCTCCCCCGGCGCCCCCTCCGCTGGTGCCTCCACTGCCAGTTCTGGGACCGGCTTGGGCTGCGCCGCCGCTCCCAGATCTGGAGCGACGTGGGCTGGGCGGCATGTGGGCTGCGGACGGGCTGCGAGCGGCGGGGGACCTGTTGTCGGCGGTGCGGCTCGTGGCGGGCCGAGCTGCAGCCGGCGGTGCGGCATGTGCCAGTGGGCCGACCAGCAGAGGAGCAGTGCCTGCAGCGCCGGCAAAAATGGCAGCCAACGAGGAGGGAGGGAAGCAGCGACGGGGGGGGAACCAACCTCAATAGGGCAGCGGCGCGCTCGGAGTTGGCGGGAGGGAAGGCTCCGGGAGAGAGGAGTTGGTGGATAGCGCGTCTCGACCTCACGCCATTTTTGGCGTGGACAGCGCCGGGGATGGAGGCCCTGCAAATTTGGCGTGCGCGATAGCGGCTCTGTTGGAGCTCGTTTTTTTCCCCTACAGGCGCTATTTTGGCTATGGCGGGTCGGATGGAGGCTCTTTTGGAGTTGCTCTTAGATATCTTTTTGATGGTCCTGATACCCCTAGGCCTCCCTTCATGGCAAGATTGTGGCAAACCTACTATAGCCATGTGGTCAATGTAGAACTCAATGATATGTTCACTTGCATAGCCTTCGATAATGCTAACCTCTAGCCAAGATCAGTTCCACACGTAGTGCTTTAGAATCCTCATGTACCTCTCAAACAGGTATATGCTACTTAGGAACACTAGTCCACACCAATTAATCTCTCTCACAAGATGGACAATGAGATGAACAATGACATCAAAGAATGATGGGGGAAAATACATGTCAAGCTAACATAGAGTTTTCACCACTTCCTCCTAAAGAGCATCTAGTTCGAAGGGATTAATGACCTTCTGAGAACTGGTGTTACAGAAAGAACTCAACTTCATGATTGTCTCTCAAACCTTGATAGGTAGAATATTTCTAATTGCAACTGGGAGTAGCTGAGTGATCAGCACATGATAATCATGAGACTTCATGCAAATATTTTTCAAATCTCGCATTGAAACAAGTCTTTTGATGTTGGAGGAGTAGCCAGAAGGAAGTTTCACACCATGCTGGAACTAGCAAAACTCTCTTCTCTCAGCCCTGGACATAGTATAACAAATAGGATTACAGAACGTCTCACTACTGCAGATTGACCCTCTGCTGAACCCCCTCCACTAACTGGCACACAGCGGACCGTCGTTGGAGGGGCTCCCCGCTGACGGACGCTTATCAACCCATCAACGGAGAAGATAGCCAGGCTGGACATGAGTACCTCCATTGACGGGCAGCTAATCAGCCCGTCAATGGAGACGCACCAAGTGTGCTATAGATGACGTCTTCTTTTCACTAACGGTTAGTACTTAAGCGCCCGTCAGCGGAGAGGATGTCTCCACTGACGGGCAACTAAGCCGACCGTCAGTGGAGATGAACCAAGGGTGCCGTAGATAATGTTTCCACTCACTGACGGGTGGTACTTAAGTGCCCATCAACAGAGAGGTTGTCTCCACTAACGGGCGCCGTGCCTGTCCGTCAGCGATGTTAGGTCCAGGGCTGTCCGTCAGCGATGTTAGGCACAGAACCATTGATGGGCGCTTTATATGCGACCGTCAGTGGTAACCTGGCTATATAAAACCAGCGGCGACGCTTGCTACTGGCCAGTGCTCGCGCGCCTACTGGCCAGCAGCGAGCGCCGCCGCCGCCCCCCCACCCACAAACACTCCCCTCTACCCAAGCCTCCTCCTCTCCCTCCTTTCTAGCTTCCTCCCCAAACTCAAGAAGATTTCTAGATCTAGATCTCTTTTCCTTCCCAAACCCTCCCCTTTCTTCACCTATTTCTAGATCTTTCTCTCTCTCCAACCCAACAAGATCTCTCATCTCTCCCTCCTCCTCTCACTCTCTCCATAGATCTCTCTTTCCTCCCCGGAGTTCCATCCCCTCGCTGAAAAGATCGCTAGCGCTCGGTAATAATGTCTTTTTGGATGAATGAGATACAAAAGTGTTCTTTTCATCTTCTATATGTATTTGATGTGATTGCCGGCCATCGAACTGATTAGTTTTGTGTATAGGGATTGATCGATGGATTGCAGTTGGATGTACGACAACCGAGCGACAGAGAGTTGGGCTATGGCTTTGAATGAGTTTCTTGATGTCGCCGAGTGAGATATGAGGAGAAAAGGTGGCACGAAGATTTGTTGCCCGTGTCGCAATTGCAAAAATTTGGTAATGTTTGATACGAGAGGTAGGGTGACGGTACACTTGGCACTTAAGGGTTTCATGTCAGGTTATACACATTGGATATGTCACGGTGAGGAGGAGAAGACAGGGCTAGAAATCTATGACATCGTGAACACAATGTCCCCTGTTACGCCGGGTAAGACACAACCGCCTGTTCCCACACAGGACGGCGTTTGGAAAAGAAAATCCGTATTTTGGGATTTGCCTTACTGGAGATTCCTAAGCACACGTCACAGCATAGATTGCAGGGATATGGGTAGGCTACACTAGCGCAAAACAAAATTTTCTACCATGTAAACCGGGAATTGCTGTAGCTGTAGATCACGAGATTACCCCTTGTTGCGCAGAACCGTAGAGGAAGTAGAGTCGATGCAGTGAAAGCAGCTGTAGTCGTACTACCTTCTCCTCCTCGCGGTTCCCTCGAACAGATCGCCTCCTCCTCGCGGTTCCCTCGGGTGGATCGTCCAAGCGTCACAGCTGCAATGCCTCCAAGGTATCCACACGTTCAGGGAGGAACGTCGCTCGTCCGGATTGCTAGATCCGAATGGGCAACCTCAGGCGTGGGAGGGATGACGGCTAGGGTTTCAAGAACTCTCAGTTGACCACCCTAACATGTCCGCCCTCCTCCTGATATAGACGTCCCCATAATGGGCTTCTACATTAGAGGCCCATTAGGACTCTATGCCTAGTCTAATTCGAATTTAAGCTCCTGCCCCTTAAGTGTGTGACCCTATAGGTTCACACACATTTAGACATGAACCAAGTACTCCTACTCGGTCACTAATTGGTAGCGGCCCCTAGCAGGACGTGCCAACTCCCAAACGTACAAAAAGATCGTATCGAATGAACCATCACAATGTTATGTATGCAACTCCCTTTGCCTCACGATATTTGTCAAGCTCACACTCGAGCTTGACAGCTCTTTCTCGATCGTGTGTCTCGGATTCCTTCACTAGGTTAACTCTTTAACCTTAAGTAGCATGGCCATGCATTTCTGGATCCGATTACTCAAGGGGCCCTGAGATATCTCTCTCATCACAGAGAGGGGCAAATCCCATCTCGATTGACTATGACTCGCATCATGCTTCATGACAAACAAGAAGGCAGCCTTTATGACTACCCAGTTACGAAGCAGCGTTGGACAACCCCTAAGTAAGTCATTTACACATGTGAAGTACATACGACAATCTCAGGTCAAAGGACATAGCACACACATTGTGTCTTAAGTTGGGTCAGTCCAACCCCATGTTCCCTAACATGTGCTCATATAATTGGTTCGACATCTCTATGTCCATGACCCGTGAAACATTATCATCGACCAATACATATGCTAGTCTATTATTCATATGTGTCCTCACATGAGTACCGACTAGGGACCAATTTAGAATAATCATTCAAGGTTAATATGAGTTCCACAAACAAGTCACATACTTGCCAATCAATATAAATGATATTATTCAAGGAATATTTAATAAATCATGGATACAATGAAATATGATCATCCCGATGATTGCCACTAGGGCATATTTCTAACATAGATGTCATGCATGTTGAAAAAAATGTGTGCGACAGCTTGCTTGGTATCCTGCTCAACATGTTAGACAAGACAAAAGATGGACCGAAGGCACGAGCTGACATGGAATTCTTGGGTATAAGAAAGAAGCTGTGTGTCGGAGTATTATTCCGGCAATACTGAATATGGGGCGGCGTGAGCACAGTGAATCCAGATGGGTGCACACGGGAGACAAGATTTAGACAGGTTCAGGCCCTCGCGGGGAGGTAATACCATACGTCCTGTGTTTGATGGCTGGTATTGCTTGAATCCCGAGTGCCGCAAGCCCTCAAGATGAGATCTCGAGGTTGCTAGGGCTATGTGTATGAGAAGGTACTAAAAAGCATACCGATCCGAGGATCCCTACCAGGCCTTATATAGGCGACCAGGGTAAGGTTACAAGAGTACAGATCGGCTTACAGATTGGTTTCCGAATTAGTTACAACAAAATCTAGGGTTGCCGGACTTGTGCTTATCCCTGTCTTGTACTCCAAGTTGATGAGGCGCCCCCATATAGAAGTCGGACTCCAAGCAGTCGGTCTGACCTACCCTATGGCCAGAGGGCCGGATTCGTCCTCCTTAATGATACCCGAGTGCCATGTCATCATCAGTAGCCCCCCGAGTCCTTCATGATCTAACTGCTGTCGGCCTCCTCTTCTGGACAAGCTTCCCGAGTGGCCTCCATTCGGGCATACTGTTTGATTGCTTGCGGGAAGATTGTGAAGGACTGATTGAACTCCTGTGGAAAAGACAATAAAGAGCCAAGTGATATTCACCCGTAAGGCAGGAATATCACGGCGGGTGAGTGAGTAGCGGGTAAATTTTGGTGATATCCAGTCTATCTGATGGACAGTGACCGGCTGATAGCCCAGCGGGGGACATACCATGAATTCTGACTGAATTTCCGAGTAGCACCTGGTTTCTCGAGTGGCTCGAGACCAGCTAATGTCCCCTGAAGGAATGCCTCCGAAATTCATGTCAGAACCAGAGAAACAAGCCATGGCGTATAGGTTCCCGAGTGACAAAGCCTTACACCGGGTCATTCCACTGAATCCGGGAGTTCCGGATCCTGAAGCCTCCGGAATGGCGTTCTCAGAAGGTCCAGGTGGAGAATCCAGTAGCTCCGAGTTGCTCAGCATCCGACTTGTGGCCTGCAGAAGGCACGCCATTACTGTCCTTCACTTGGGTGTATTCAAGTGATTGCGTGAGGAACAAGGCAAGGTTGGTTGCTCAAGGCTACACTCAAATAGAAGGCTTGGATTTTGGTGAAACTTTTGCGCCTGTAGCTCGGCTTGAAGCTATCAGGATACTTCTAGCTTATGCAAACCATCACAACATCAAGCTTTATCAAATGGATGTCAAGAGTGCCTTCCTCCAAGGTAAGCTTGCTGAACTTGTGTATGTAGAACAGCCCCCCGGTTTTGAGGATCCAAAAAGTCCCCATCATGTATATGTGCTCCACAAGGCTTTGTATGGCCTTAAACAAGCCCCTCGTGCTTGGTATGACACTCTGAAGGAGTTTTTTATACATAATGGCTTCAAAATTGGGCTTGTAGATACTACACTCTTTACTAAAGTTAAAGACAAGGATTTATTTATATGTCAAATTTATGTCGATGACATAATATTTGGTAGTATTAACCGTGTGCTAAGTGATGAGTTTAGCAAGATGATGATCAAAAGATTTGAGATGTCCATGGTGGGAGACTTGAAGTTCTTCCTAGGGCTGCAGATTAGACAACTCAAGCAGGGAACCTTCATCTCCCAAGAGAAGTTTGCTAAGGACATCATCAAGAAGTTTGACATGGACAAAGCTAAGTCAATATCAACTCCCATGCAAACAAATGCTCATCTTGATTTAAACCAACAAGGTAAGTCTACTGATCAGAAAGAGTATAGGTCTATGATTGGTTCTCTGCTATATCTATGTGCATCTAGACCTGATATTATGTTGAGTGTTTGCATGTGTGCACGCTTTCAAGCTGATCCTAAAGATATTCATTCGCACTGCTGTTCGTAGAATACAGAGATATTTAATTCATACCTCTGGGTTTGGTTTATGGTACCCTAAAGGTGCACCCTTTGAGCTAATTGGCTATTCGGATAGCGATTATGCAGGATGTAAGGTTGACAGAAAAAGCTCCTCAGGTACTTGCCAATTTCTAGGGCGCTCCCTTGTGTCCTGGAATTCCAAGAAACAAAACTCAGTAGCCCTATCCACAGCAGAAGCTGAATACATAGCAGCTGGTAGTTGTTGTGCTCAATTATTATGGATGAGGCAGACCTTGAAGGATTTCAACATATCCATGTCTCAAGTACCCCTCCTCTGTGATAATGAAAGTGCAATTAAGTTAGCCAACAACCCAGTCCAACACCAAAGATCCAAACACATAGAAGTGAGACACCACTTCCTCAGAGACCATGTAGAGAAGAAGGATATTCAACTGTGTCATGTGAGGACAGAAGCTCAAGTAGCCGATATTTTCACCAAGCTGGCCTCTAGATGAAAATAGGTTCTGCACCCTCAGGCATGAGCTAAATATCATGGATATCTCGAATGTGCAGTGAGGAAATGATGATTCACGTGTACATATGTGTGCATTTCTGGATTCTACATTCTCTGCATACTACATGAGTCATCCACCTGAGTCTCTGGTGAACCTCAGGTGGGATAGGTTTTAAATAGATAACATGCTGATTTTTGCACCTTATTGAACTCATGGATTTTCCATTGAGCTAAATAAGTTAGATTTTATTATCTATTTCAATTCAACACAGCTTTAGCTTTGTATTGTTGATTGTTTGGCAAGCTGTGTTTGAAAAGAAATCTCTAATCTGCTTTCATCTCTTACCTTTGAATTCTCTCTGGTAATCCTATTGAAAAACTTGTCAACTGAGTCTTTCTCATGAGTCATAGTTGAACACTTCCATATATCCGGAGGAAAGAGTCTAAGTTTAAAGTTCTATTCAGTCTCTTTCAGTCCTACCTGAGTCTCAGGTAGTAGCCAGCTGTGTCTCAGGTGCCATAGGGCCACTCGGGATATAAATACCCAACTCTGCAGCGGTTCGCGCTTAACCCTCTTCAGAGTCTCCTAAGCCCTAGCACTTTTCTCTGCCGATTGATTCTCAACGATCACGTGCTTCTCCGCCGTTCTTTTCGCTCGTCGAAGCTCCCTCAAGCTCTTCTGTTGATCAAGCGCCTGCATCTCCATCCAAATTCCTCATCGTAAGTCTCCTCGAGCTGTTCTTCACAGAACTAGGGTGGTTTCCGCCTCTATGCGAATTCCACGTTCTCGGGTAGCTCTTAGCTGCGGAATTAGATAGAGATGTTGTTTCTTTAGCCTCCAGAATGAATTCTTGCAGCACATTGTTCTGAATTTTTTAGATTTCAGCAAGATTTGATAAACCTAGATTGTTCTGTCTCTACACCTGAGTTTCGCACTTTATCTCACCTGTGTCTCAGGTAGCTAAGTCAGGTAGCATGAGATAAATTGTAAAACCTTCCTAGTGTCGCCTGATTCACTCGCTTGAGTATCAGTTAGGTTGTTCAGTAAATTTCTCTCTGCAATGGGATTACCCCCCCTTTCCTATCTTATCCGTGCAGATGTCTGAATCTGGAAAATTGCTAGAGGATATCTCAGAAGATCTTCCTTTAGCCATCAGGACTCAGATCTTGGAAAAGAAAACTCAAGAAGAATGGGAGACAGAGAAAGCAAGGAGACTTGCTAAGAATCTTGATGCTGAAGAGAAAGCCAAGAAAGCTGCTATGATCTCCTTATCTCCAGCAGAATTGGCCAAAAGGGAAGCAAAGATGAAAGCCTTGGAAGAGGAAAAACGCCAATTGGATTTGGCTCTAAAGCAATCCATCTCCAGGATGAAAGAGCTCGAAGCTGAAAAAGCAAATAAGAAAGAGAAGCTAAAACAGGAGAAACAGATTCTTGCAGCTGAGAATAAAGCAAGAGAAGCTGAAGCTAAAATAAAGAAGGCAGAAGAGAAGGCTAAGAAAGCTGCTGCCAAAGATGCATCCATCAAAGCAAAGAGGGCGCCAGTTGTGGACACCCTCAAGAGAACAAGAGCTGCTAGTGGACCAGCTGATCTGATCCTGTGCAAAGTTCCTAAGAAGCTTTGATCAGAAGCTGTTATTGAACCCAGCAAGGCTAATAGTTAGCAAAAACAGGAAGAAGAGGCTGCATGGAAAGCTGAAGCTGAGAAAAGAAAATCTCACAGTGCTCTAGTCAAAGAACAGCATGATTTAATGGGGATGTTGCCGGCTACTTCAGAAGCTGAAAGAGATTCTCTCACTCCAAAAATTCAAGAAATCAAGAAATTAATCTTTGACTCATCTGATGCTCCTAAAGATGTCTTAGTCCAAAAGGATATATGGAAGAAAGACAAGGCAATCAAAGAAGAGCTTTAAGAGCTGTTAAGAAAAGAAGGAAAGGCTATTGGAAATGAGAAGGCAGACTTGATTCTGCAAATGGAACTCCTTGTACCTCAGCTTTCATTGGAGTGTCGACATTTATGGCGCAAATATCATGATAACAAGCTGCAAAGAAGGATAGATGCCTACGCAATGAAACTGAACTCTTGCACAGATGAAGCCCACAAGAAGTTCCTGTATGATGAGGTAGCTGCAGCAAACTCAAGGATGAACTGGGTAGATTACTCAGATGCCCCTATCTCAGCAGTCCCACATCATCAATCTAGTGCTCCTGCTTCTCAACCGAGTAAGTCAGCGGAGTCCCAGGCAGCTTCCTCAGCTGGGCTAGAGCTTGTCTCCACAGCAGCAGAAACTCAACAGAAAGCTCCCATTGAGTCTATAGAAGATATCCTAGCAGAGCTAGATTCCAGTGGAAAGCATCTAGAGAAGAATCTAGATGATTCTATGACCAAGCTCAGAACATCCTTAGGTGCAAATCCACCTGTGTCCCAAGCCGATCCCTCAGCTGGAGCATCAATAAGCATGGGATCAGTCTTCCAGTCCTTATCTAATCTAAAACCTACTCAAGGAGACCAAGGGCTTGTTGAACAAGAAAGGGCAGAATCATCTCCAGCACTAGAGTCTTCTCCTGCACCAGAGTCTACTCATAAAAGGCCATCTGAGTCTCAGGCTGAATCAGCTGAGTCTCAGTCAGAAGGATCAGATGACTCATACTCCAGTCCAAGTGACCCTCATCCTCCCTCTCCTCGAAGGAAGAAACAAAAGACATCTGACTCAGATGAAGAATATGAGGGTGAGGAAGAAGATGTCGCAGTAGAACAATCATCAGAAGAAGCTCAAATTTCCACATCTTCCTCTGTCTCTGAAGACAGTGCAGCTGAAACTCAGGAGGCAGACTCAGATGAGTCTCTGGAAGTCAAGTATGCTGCTATCTTTGCTAAAACTGCAAGGACAAACTCTCAAGAGATGAAATTTCTGTCTGCAGCAACACTCAAGAAGCTTCCAAAGGCAGATGCTAGTCTGGCTACCATAGATTTGGACACAAGAAGCACCTCCAACTACACTGCCATGAGAACTACAAATCCATATTTTGACAGTGAAGGCAATATCAAGAGGAGGCAGTGCAGTGATCAAAGATTTTGGAATGATCAGCAGCGGTCCAGCTACCATCTTCTGCTACGCAAGAAGGGTTTTGTTGATAGCATGCCCATAGATTGGGCCAATCTGGCTAAAAATGGTTTGGGCAATCTAAAAGATATTTTAGCTGCTGTTCAATTAGATCAAATCTACAGCACAAACCAAAATTATGATTCTGAAGTGATCAAGGAATTCTATGCAACAGTCTTCATTGAGCAAGATCACCAAGATTTCATGCTGTGGATGACAGAGGTCAGTTGCTGTGCATCACAGCTACAGAATTTTCTGAACTGTTCAACTTGCCATCTGGGCCCAAGCTATCACAGATAAACATCTCCAAAGGATCAGAAGAAGACAAGAGGTTGCAACCAGATTGGGTGCCAAATGAGACAAGGCAAAAATTCTTTCCCTCTGGCTTTGTGTTTCCCCCAGCCAAAGGTGTAGTCCCCAAGTATATTCAGCACTTTAAGGGACTCATGAAGACACCGAAACATATTGTGAAGATTCTAAATGTGTCTATCTGTGCAAAGGGTGGAGGGATTGATGCTATCTATAACCCAGTCTGGAGAATTCTTGAGCTGATTGCCAAGAAGGAAAAGTTTGATGTTGCTCGATATATCTTCTCTGAGATCAATGAATGCCAGAAGAACAGAATAGACAAGATGAGATATGGCTCATACTTAATGCATATGATCCTTCAGAGAACAGCATTAGCAACTTCATCTTTCTCCTTTGACCAGAAGTGTTATTTCTGCAAGTTCAGACCTCAAAAGGATGATAATGAAGATGAGAAACCTTTCTACAGCATCCTTGAAGCCTCTCAGCCAAGTGCCTCAGTGCCACCTGAGCCAGCTACCAGAGCCTCAGTCAGAGTCTTTCAGCCAGCAGTTGAACCCCAAGCAGACCTACCTGAGCCTCAGGTGTCTCCTGCCCGAGACTCAGCTAGGGAACCATCTCCTCCTGCTGAGCTTCAAGCTTCAGTATCAGTTGGTCTCTCCTCAGCTAGTGTGCCTTTGGTTCAACGTCTGGACAACCCTGCTGCAGTTGATGCTTTTATCAAGAGGGTTGTGCCCGTTCAGATTTCTGCTATCAAGAGAAGGCAAGATGAGCTGAAGCAAGAGATGACAGAGCTGAAGAACGATATCAAGGCTGATATGGCAGATCTCAAGGCTTCAGTCAGCAGCAAGTTTGATCAGATTCTATCCCTTCTGCAACAGAAGCCAGCTCCCTGAAGATCTTCTTCCTATCTCTTTTTAGTGTTTAGTGGCAAAGGGGGAGAGATTAGATTCAGGGGGAGAGATTAGAGAGTATATGTAAAAAGGGCTAAGGGCTAGGCTAAGAGCTGCATGTGCATGTGTGTCAAGACATTCTCTGTTTAAAAAATTGCTTATACATATGATGATGCTCTGATTGTTTGTCTTGCTCTGATACATGTGTCTTTGCCTTTTCTGATCTGATACATGTGTTGTGTTTTTTTTCTTTTGCTCTGATACATGTTGTTTGTTTTGCTCTGATACATGTGTTTAGCTCTGATACAAGTATTTTGCTCTAAATTCTGTGATTGCTCTATATCTATTGCTCTGATAATATCATTAGAAGCTCTGATACAAGTATTTTGCTCTAAATTCTGTTGATTGCTCTGATATCTATTTGCTCTGATAATATCTATTCTAATGATATCTGCTCTGATAATATTTGTTTTAGGAGAGTTTAGATTCGTACTCAAGCATGCTATTCCTTGTACATCTGTTGCTGAGTACTTATTCAACATAACTGCTATTCTCCGCTGTGCTTAATCTTTCAGTTATGTTCATGGCAATCCTGTTTAGCATTTACTCTCCATGATTAAACAGAACTGTGCATTTGTATACAAACGCAAATTTCTTATATGCACAGCTTAGGGGGAGTATATACTAAACTTGGTTGAATGTCATACCCTTTTATACATCTAATGCTATGTTTAAAGGGGTTGCCACTAACCACCAAAAAGGGGGAGATTGAAAGTGCATCCAGTCCCAAGGAGAGTGGAAGGATGATTATCTAGCCCCAAGGTTTGGTTTTGATGGTTAATGGCAACCCTCACCTGTATCTAACGTTTACAACGAGTGTGAACAGGAGTTTAGATGAACAGGTGATCGATCAAGACAACATCTGAGTGATGATGAGGCCTAAAAAGAGCAAGGAACCGTGAAGGTCAGAAGGGCTAGCTGAGCTAGTCTCCTGAGGCTCAGTTGCGAGGAAGCCGAGGCTGTGCTCGAGGGCAAGCGAGGTGATGGTGGCTTGATGGAGTTCAAGGACCGTGACTGCAAGCTGGATAAGACCTGGAGGAGCTAGGAAGCTAGTGGATCTGCGTCAAGGGGTTCGCTGTGCGTCTTCAAGGGCTGTCATCTTCAGTTGTTAGCTTGGAACCAGTGCCAAGATTCTGAGCGAGCTGGTCAGTGGCAGTGGTGAGTCCATTGTCCTCCTGAATCAGTTTAAGGCTTGTAGTGAGCCGGCCTGTGTTGTGCTCAGGTGCTGCCTGAGGCAACCGAGTCCACCTGAGTTTGGCATCTGAGACTCAGGTGGGTAGCTCAGCCGTGGCTAGTAGGTTACCAAGTGTATGTTAGCTGAGTCTCAGATAGGTTTGTCTGGTGGCTCTTTGTCTGACGTGGCATGAGGGTAACGGCTAGCTGCCAGGGACTCTATAAATAGGGAACCTGGGGAGGTTTTCGACCTCAACCTTTACCTCTACCATAGCAAGCACCCTGCTGTTGCAAGAAAGAGCTCTTAGTCTCTGAGAGAGCGTTGCCTGCGTGCATCCACCGTGAGAGAGAGTTGCTTTACATCTTGAGTGCTTCAGAACTGAGTGTTCATGGTACTGGTTCCTCCAAGAGACTGAGAGAGCTCTTGGAGTTCGTCTGCTCCAAGACCGGGAAGTTGGAGTCGTTGGTGAGCAAGCCAAGTCTTGTGTGGCTGCCTCCAAGCGTTTGTGAAGGCGATTTGGGTCTGCCTGTCTTGCTGCGGTGAGATCAAAAGGATTCCACACAAGATAAGTGAACGAGGAAAGAGCACGGTTCAGTGCCGGCTGTGAAAGCAGCTTCCTCAACGGAGACGTACCACTTTGCATAAAGTGGGAACTTCGGTAAAACAAACCTCTGTGTCTACTTGTTCATTTGCATGGTTTGCTTTTACTTGTGCTGATATATATATAGTACACTCTCTGCTGCACTCAACTGAGTTTCCCACCTGAGACTCAGTTGACACTAATAGCAAGTTGTCTCCTTTACTATTCTGTCTATCTGTTGCACACAACTGAGTCACGCACCTGAGACTCAGTTGACACTAGTTAGTCTCTGCTTTGCTCTGCTTGCTTTTACCTGAGTCATCTACCTGAGAGTCAGTTGCTTGAGTCAGTTGCTTGCATCTTGGTAGGATTGGCCTATTTATTTTAAGTAAAGCCCATTAGGTTTTAAATTTCTAGAGCCGACCTATTCACCCCCCCTCTAGTCGTCTCCTGAGATCCTTTCAGGTTCGCAGGAACACGACCATTACACTGTTGCCACGTAGGATTAAGTGAACCACCGGTGACAGGCACCGGTGACATAGCTACACACTACGCCTAACCTATAACCGGCTCGGGCAGACCGACACCTGTGTCACCGGAGGCTCACATAGGTGAACCCTTAACTGACGTAGCAGCACTACTCAGCCCTGTCCTGGCACATGACATGCCCTCAGCACACAACACTCTCTGAAACCTAATAAGGAGAGAACTTTTGACAGCCCTCCGACTCAACAAACAAGCCATCGCAGCGCAGGTTCCTTAGCGTTTACAAGCTCTCCCCTGGTACAAAGATGTACCTGAGTCACAGAGTGCTAGACCACCTGTGACACAGCTGTGTCACACTGGTGACTCTAACCCCTAGGGTTTTCTACTGCTAGCACTACAGAGTGCAAGCACAAAACCAGTTTCACACTTGTGCAAAACTGTTGACACAGGGCCACTAACCTCAACGCATTAGTGCCACTGTCCAACATCCTGAGCATTGAGCAATTAGAACCTCGACAGATCATTACTGCATCATCCCTCTTGATAGTATGGGTTTTTCCTATGGACTCAAAGAAACTAGCAAATCTAGGCTTTACCTACCCGCCAACTGCAGTCACGGCCCTTGACGCATCAAGCCACCATCACCTTGCTTGCAACTCCTTGCACAGCATCGGCTTCTTCATAGCTGTGGCACAGCTGCCTAGCACAGCCATTCCTTAGTCCTAGAAACCACCCTTGTACCCTTTTTGGTGGTCATCCTTTCCCTGATGACCCTTCTTTCTGGAACCTACTAACCTGCCTACACTCAATGTAAACGTTAGATTCCAGTTTGAGTTGCCATTAACCATCAAAACCAACTTGGGGCCTAGATGCTCTTTCATCATCGACATCATTGGCATGATCGAACAATTTGTAGACGTCTCAAAGATGATGATGTCCGATCCTATCGGGAGGTTGAGAACCTTCAAAGAAAATAGCAAGACACATCACAAACCAAAAGAAGACGGTGAAAAGCTGATGTTCACCAAAGCCGAGCTAGATGCTCACGTTGCCAGAGCAAGAAGAGAGGGTGGTAGCAGCTCCAAGAGAGGTGATCGCAACGACAGAGGCCGCGGCCGTGGCCGCTCCCAATGTGGAGGATGAGGTGATGGATGCGGCAACGATGAGAAGTTTCCCGATGAAAGACGGCCACGTGACTACGACAAATCCAAGGTTAAGTGCTTCAATTGCAACGAATATGGTCACTTTGCCACAGATTGCAAGAGGCCAAATAGGAGAGAAAGAGCAAACTTGGTGAAGAAGGACGATGACGAGCCTACGCTTCTCCTCGCTGAAGTCTGCGAGTTTGTCAAAGGCGTCGACATGACAACCAGTCAGGCTGCCGCAACAGCGACAGTGCATGGGATGACGAGGGAACCCACTCAGGAGGTGTTTCTATATGAAGATAAAGTGATACCGAAGCTTAGCAGTTCACAAATAAAGGCTTGGTACCTTGATACCGGTGCAAGTAATCACATGACTGGTTGCATGGAGAAGTTTATGGAGCTTGACACGACCGTGATGGGATCTATCAAGTTTGGAGATGACTCAGCTGTGGAGATACAAGGAAGCGGCTCCGACTTGTTCGAGTGTCTCATAGGAAAACACCGCATACTCACCATCGTCTACTTCATCCCGAGAATAAGAAGCAATATCATTAGTCTCGGTTAGCTCAATGAGAATGGTTGCAAGATTGCGCTCGAAGAAGGCGTGATGACAATCTTGGACAGAACCCGCAAGGCATTGGCCAAGGTGAAAAGGTCAAAGAACCATCTCTATGTTTTGAACATCGAGCCGGCTTTCCTAGAGTGTCTCCTAGCACAAAGCAATGAAGATGCATGGCGATGGCATGCAAGGTACGGGCATGTGAACTTCCATGCCCTAAAGGACTTGGCTCACAAGAAGATGGTGAACAACATGCCGTTGATTGTTCATGTGGAGCGCATCTGCGATGGTTGTTTGGTTGGCAAGCAACACCGAAATTCTTTCCCATCAGAAGCAAAGTACCAAGCGAAATCCCTTCTTGAGTTGTGGCACGGTGATTTGTGTGGACCAATCAACCCTGCCACACACAGCGGAAATCGTTACTTCCTACTACTAGTCAATGACTACTCTCGGTACATGTGGCTTGTCCTCATCAAAGCAAAGATGAAGCATTTGAGGCTTTCATGAAGATCAAGGCTGCAACTGAGATGGAGAAGGAACTAAGATTAAAGGCATTGCGCACGGACCGCGGCGGCGAGTTCACCTCAAATGAGTTCACGAACTATTGGGAGCACTATGGAGTTAGGCGTTATCTCACGGCACCCTACTCTCCACAACAGAATGGAGTGGTCAAGCAGAGGAACCAAATGGTGGTCGGGATGGCGAGGAGCTTGTTGAAAAGCAAAGGACTTCCGGGTATGTTTTGGAGAGAGGCGGTATCTACTGCTGTCTACCTCCTCAACAGAGCACCGACGAAGAGCGTAATTGGCAAGACTGTCTACGAAGCCTACTACGGCCACAAGCCTAGTGTGGGTTACCTCCGCATCTCTGGGTGCATTGCACACATGAAGAATGTGACACCACACCTCTCCAAGCTCGCTGATCGCAGCAAGAAAATGGTTCACATCGGCTATGACGCAAAGATGAATGGCTATCGTATGTTCGATCCAATGACAAAGCGAGTTGTGGTGACTCGTGATGCTGTTTTTGATGAGGAGAAGGCTTGGGACTGGAGTAGCATCCCCACGGCAGATGCACAGTAGCTTGGTGAAGATTTTATAGTCCATTACCCCGTTGTTCATGCTGCAGGTATTGATGTTCAAGACGACGCCACTCCTGCTTATCTAGCTAATAGCGCAGCCCCTGCACCTGCTGGTGTTCATGGAGCCAATGAAGCAGTCGAGCAGGAGATAGGGTCTCCAGCACCAGCCCTCCATGAGCACAGGGTAGCAGCAACTCCTCTAGCTACGCCCGCAACACCGAGCCCGGCACATGCACCCATTGGAAGTGCATCATCAGTCTCCGAAGGCGCACGTGGCCTACGAAATCTCAATGAAATCTACGACACCACTTCTCCAATAGACATAGAATACTCGGGGTTGTGCCTACTCGGAGCCGAAGAACCAACAAATTTTCAAGAAAACAAGTGCTGATCCATGGTGGAAGCAAGCCATGAAACATGAGTTCGCTTCGATCAAGAAGAACAAGACATAGACGCTTGCCACATTACCACCAACTCACAAACCCATTGGTTTGAAGTGGTGTTCAAGTTAAAGAAGGACACCGATGGGACGATCATCAAGCACAAGGCGTGGTTGGTGGCAAAAGGATACGTGCAACGACAAGGAATCGATTTTGAGGAGGTGTTTGCTCCAGTGGCTCGCCTCGATACCGTGAGACTTTTGATCGCTTTGGCCGCACATGGAGGGTGGGAAGTGCACCACGTGGATGTGAAGACAACGTTCCTCAATGGTGATTTAGTAGAAGAAGTTTACGTATCACAACCTCCTAGCTATGAGAAGAAAGGCGAGGAAGGAAAGGTCTTGCGACTTCACAAAGCGCTCAACGGCCTATGGCAAGCACCTAGGGCATGGTACGCAAAGCTTGATCGATCCCTTGTCATGCTTGGTTTTGAGCGATGCCCACTTGAACATGCTGTGTACAAGAGAAGCTACCGAGGAGTTGATGTACTTGTCGGCGTCTATGTTGATGATTTAATCATCACCGGCGGCAATGTCAAAGAAATCACCATGTTCAAGGATCAGATGAAGGAGCTATTTAGCATGAGCGACTTGGGCTTGCTCAGCTACTATCTTGGCATAGAAGTAACACAAGAATTGGGTCACATCACCTTGTGTCAAACAGCCTACGTCGAAAAAATTCTGGAGAAGTGTGGAATGAAGGATTGCAACCCCACACAAATTCCAATGGATCCACGAGTCAAGTTGAGCAAGAAGAGCACCAATCCTCTAGTGGATCCCAAACTATACCGTAGCATCATTGGCAGCTTGAGGTATTTACTTCATACCCGTCTGGACTTAGCTTTCTCGGTTGGAACTGTGAGTAGATATATGGAAGAACCTACTACGGAACATATGGCGGCTGTTAGGCAAGTGTTGCGCTATATCAAAGGCACGTTAGATTTTGGGTGCATATACAGAAGGGATCCAAAGAAGGATTGCACGGCTACTCAGATAGCAACATGGTAGGTGATGTGGACGATAGGAAAAGCACCTCAGGCATGGTGTTCTACCTCGGCAACAACTTAATCAGTTGGTGCTCACAGAAGCAAAGAGTGGTGGCTCTCTCATCATGTGAAGCCGAATACATCGCAGCAAGTATTGCAGCATTCCAAGCAGTTTGGCTGGGAAGGCTCTTAGCCAACTTAATGAAGAAGAAGGTCGAGAAGGTGACGCTAAAAATCGACAACCAATCTACAATATCCTTGTGCAAGAATCTGGTTTATCATGAGAGGAGCAACACATTGATACTCATTTCCATTACATAAGAGAGTGTGTGGAGGCGGGCATGATCGACGTCCAACATGCATGAATGGAAGACCAGCTCGCAGACATTCTCACCAAGTCTCTAGCCAAGCCGAAGTTCTTGGGGATGCATGAGAAGATCGGAGTACGAGCTGTGAAGAGAAGGAAGCAACGTGCTTAAGGAGGTGAATGATGTAGTTAATCACGTTGCTTAGTTGCTTAAGAAAAGTGATGTCCGAGTATTGCTAAGAGTGCTGTCCAGTCCAGTTAGGAAAGAAATAGAATAGGAAAGAAATAGGAGTAGGGAGGAAATAAGAGTAGGATTACAACTCCTAGTCCTAGTTAGTTTCTATGAGGTGTTTTTTTTACCTATATAAGGAGGTAGAGAGTAGCATATTGTAATCGCCAAACAACGAAAAGAAATACAAGACAGGAAGAAAGGAGGCACGATATGAGCCTCTAGCTCTAAATTGTTTTCTTGCGTACTCGTTCTCTCGATCGTGATTTAGGCTTAAGAAACCAATAGAGAGGCTCAGCTATGGGGACAACTGGCTTGGGGAGGATTGGGAGAAGCAACTCAGGATTGGGGAGGAGTACAAGCAAGGGAGCTCGGCTTGGGGAGTTGGGCAGCTCAGGCAGAGAAGGAATAGGGGAAGATGAGGAATGGAAAAGGGAGCCCGAGCGCTCGGCTGCTCAGGCAGATGAGATGAGGGGCTGCTCGGGTGAAGGGGAGAAAGGGAGGAGCGGTTGGAGAAGATGGAGGTAGGGGAGAGCTGCTCGGTTTTAGGGGAGGTTGAGGTCCGGGGCAGCTCAAGGAGCTCAGGAAGGGGTTGAGGAGTAGGTTGGCTCTGTGGTGACCTGAGGAGGGAGAAGCAGTAGAGGGATGATGCTAGAGGAGAAAATGAGGAGAGGGGAAGCTCACGCTTGATTTATTGAGGGAGAAGTACACTGCGTGGCTGAGCACATGGTGATGCTGGACTGGGCCAGGCGACATGGCCTGAGATTCTTGCTAGTGCTGTAGTAGACTAGTGGAAAGTAGGCACCGAATCTTGGGTGTGTTGATGAGCTGGTTGAGCACAGAAGAGGGAGGACTTAAAGAGAGCAAGCGAGTTAGCTAGCCTGCTGCAGAAGAATAGAGGTAGTTAGGCATGTGCCTCGACAGGAAAGCAGTGCGGGTGTGCAGCTGAGCAGAGAAACAGTGACAGGGAGTTTGTGCGGCTGGTATTACACTATCTCAGGTTTGGTTTTGACTGCACAAGCGATAGGACGTGTCTCCAGGATGGGTTCAAGAAAGGACATTGATGGCCTTATGGTCTCCTTAAATGTTTATGAAGTTGCCAGGAACACACGTGACCGGCGGTTGATGGAAATGAGCTGAGATTCTTCTATACGCCCTACACATGCAAAGTATATATATTCATGTGCATGTATATAGGTTCCTAATGGGGTGCTGAGCTGATCATGAGTAAGACATGGCAGGTGCAAAGGTTTATCGTCACATACATGCTTGTATACATATACCTATGTGGCTTGGTTGATTTTACTAATAAGAAATTTTGTCTCAAATTACATGCTATTGGAGTAAGGTGCAAAATAAACTAAATCCTGTGTGTAGAGTCATCATGCTACCAGTTACTCACATTAAAAAAATGGCATGCTATGGTGAATTTCGTAGATTAGTTTTGTCTCTAAATAAATCAAAATTTGGAATAGAGACAAATGGAACACGTGATATTTTTTTAAAAGCTTTTAAATAGCCAAGACTAGGTGAAAGCTCATATCTCAATACTAAAGGAATATTTCCCCCCAAACATTTTGATTGGGAAAAATATAGTCAAGGTTTAAATAGACCAGATAAGAGCAGGAATGCCGAGCATTCAGGAGTCTCGAAAAACAAGTGAGGTCCGGCAGGCGAGTGTTTTGGGAGTATCAATGGTAGTCTCATATATATGCATAGGATTGCGGCGGAGTCAAATGGAGAGTTAGGGTGTTGACCCATAGCCCGGGAAGAAAAGGTGGAGGCTTGCATATATTTGTATATGCGAAGGCAGCTAGCGCGTTCGTGCATATCCCCTTTAATAGGGCGTGAGGAAGTCAATGATAGAAAGGCAAGACATGAGGAAAAGATTCATGCCTTATATATGCTTAGAGTTGGTGGTGGGAGCAAATGGGGGTTGTTGAGGATTAAGATCTTGCTCGATTAGAGTTTCAAGGATTTAGATATAGATGGAGAGCAGGATTCCTTCTATGGATCACGACAAAGGAGAATAAGTTGCTCAGTAGTTGACAAGAGAGGGGTTAAGGTTCCTTCCGAGAGAAGGAAGGAACTAGGTGTTTGGCTGCACAGATGTTGAAGGACGATCGGAACAGACAATTACCGAATTTGGTTGGTAAGGATGTCAAGACGCCATAAAAGTAGGGGCTTGGATCTGTACTAACTTCATGGTTTGAAATTAGAGCTTTGTACTAACTTCATGATTTGAAATTAGAGCTTTGGTTAGTTTTACTTCAGGTAGCTTATTAACACAAAAAGTTTTCATAAGCCCATAATTTCAGGTTTTGGAAAATGGGATGTGACAGCTAGCTAGGATACCATAGTCGACCACCACATCAGCGAAAAGGCAGCTCCGATTTTAGCAACTTATCTCGTTGAAGAGCGAAGCACTGCACAAGCCTTGCGACGATTGAATGCTTGCAAGTGCACATGATCAATTGTAGCTTTTTTATGAGAAAGAGTATTGAATCCATAGGGAGGCATCAAGAGGATCACTTGGCCAAATCTGAAATCATATTAAAAACAAGTAAAAGTGAAGAATGAGATGCACAACTATCTTTCTCAAATAGTTTTAAACCTCATGAAAGCGATGGATAATTAAAAATAACAATTCCATGCTCTAGAAAACTAAAACTATTGTCAAAATAAATAAAAGACAGAAAATACACAAATACTAAAAGTGCTAGAAAGAGGGTTCTAGTAGAGGAAAGTGAGGCTGGGGTGTATGAGTTCACTAGTAGGAATTCTCAGTTAAGTAAAAGAGATTATGCAACATATAAAGTATCAACTATGAGTCGCATCGAAATAAGTGAAGGCTAATATTACTAGCATAGTAGATGTAATCAATCCCTTGTCAGGCGTACTTTAAGGCTCACATCGAAACAATGCAAATAATTTCACTAGCGAAATACAAGTGAAACCATATGGTTAGATGCTCTACCCCATCTCGTGTGCTTATCAACAAATTCATTTGCCCTGCTTGGCCATATCAAGAAACATAATCAAATACAACAATTAAAGGCTAAGGCTGAGCCAAGATGGATGACAAAAGATGGATGGTAATCATAATAACATGATGACGTCAAAGATGGATGACCATCACAATAATCATGAGAACGCTATGCAGTAACTATGTTACACCTCGTAACCTTGATGGGACTACTCACAATTCATGCAAAGCTGAAATGATCAAGGCTATTTACTACGGGAGTGAGTAGGAAATTATCAAAACATAAAACAAAAATAAATCATATGCATACTAGTGAGAAAAATATGTAAAATTAGCAAGTATGAAGGAATGAGAAAAGACATAACGATATGTAAAATTAGCAAGTATGAAGGAATGAGAAAAGTCATAATCACACGATAGATAAGGATTTATTGTTGAAGTTCGTGCCTTTGGCGAGGCTCTATATCTCCATTGAGAAAGCTTGATCCAACGATCAAAGTCGGTACCCAAACGTGCTCTTTCCTCAATAGCTTGCCGATACAAAGCCTTCCTTCTCTTGTGCCAGCTCTTTACCTCTACGGCAGGTGAGCTCCACCCTCACCAACTTAATAGGGTGCTTCACACTTCTTCTTGAAGGCACCCAATGACTCCTAGCTGTCTAGGAGACGCCAATTTTCAAGAGTAACAGACTTCAATTGATTTGGCTTAGAGATGAACTCTTTCTTGGTGGTCAACTAAAGCCCAATCTCTCTCAAAGATTTCCACACAAAGAATGGAGCATTGACTATAGCAACTGTGATAGGAGGCTTAGGAGAGTACAAAATAGATCCCACAAAGAGTTTTTGTACAAAGAGGCTTGGGCATATATATACCCAACCACTCAATAACTAGCTGTTATGAAAGAAGCGGAATAATTCAAAGGTTCTAACTTTGAACTCAGAAATTCTAACATTTTGAAACCAACGGCTATATTGCTGTCCAGAAACGAATCCTAGAACAATCGACAAAATTTAGGAAGTTTCGATTTTCTAACATAGTGGACAAAAGCGAATGTCGGAGGTTCCGACATGGAATTCGGACCTTGTAGGATTTTGAATAGCCTTGACAAGGCATCAATAGAATAGATCCCCTGAGGCTCTGACATTGCAGTCGGGACTCCTGAGATTTCAAAGGACCTTGGATGAGGTCGACCGAAACACAAACTGGGAGATTCCAGAAACAAACTCGGACATTCTGAGATCTCAAAAGGAAGTCTAGAACAGAAACTCAGAGCATTAGGAAAACCTGTAGTCATTCCAAATTTTGAGCATTAAGGACTTTGTCAATTCCAAAACCAAAACTCGGAGGTTCTAGGAAAAAATCTCGGATGTTTTGACATCTAGAAATTCGGACAGGAAGGGCAACTTGGAGCCTCTGAATCCCAAGACTCTACACATAAAACTTATTCTCAGATATTTTGAGATGAATCTCAGAAATTCAGCTTTTGCTGAAAAATGTGTGGAGAGATTTCAAAGGCCTCTTTGAATTTTGAAATTGGTTCCTAGTTGAGCATTAGCAAGATACTCTCGCTCGCTTGTTGATTTTACCCCGAATAATATGGCTTGTCCTAAACTCAACGTGATTCCACAAACCACAAAAAGAGCTAGAAAATGTCCTTAATATTCATTTCTTCAAGCCGTCATTCTTTAGAACTTTTTAGGGGTCACTAATGCTAGTTAAAACACTCCTTCATGAGACTAACAACCTGATTACACTTGATGCACACATTAGTCCCGTAATCTTTTTTATTAATCACCAAAACTCTACGTAGAGGGCTAAGATGCACTTTTAATCTCCCCATTTTTTGTGATTAATGACAACTCGATTAAAGCTTTGATTTTGGATAAGAGAGTGTTTTTTGGATCCTATGATATAGAGTGAGCTCCCGCTAAAGTTGTGCAGCATTGATAAGAGAGTGTTCTTTGAATGAAATGCACATACTGAGGTTAGAATGTGAAGAGCTCCCCCTAAAGCTTAGGATCCGTGGACATGCATAGTGTATAAAGAAGCATTAAGTAAAGCAACTATGCATAACAAGGTGAACCTGCATAAAAAATGACATATGAAGATATGAGAGATTAAGGCATACAACCATGTCCAGAACATAAACAAAATATCCAGGTCACACACTTAAGAGTTTACAAGACATCATAGAAACTTACAAGAAAAATCAATTCTTGTAACTCTCTAGCTACCCAAACACTCAACCACTCCCAAAAGCAAGCTGCAACATCACTCCCCTTTTGGCATGAAGGCAACAAAAGGGAAAGGATGCAAGGAGAACTATGCCTAAGCCTAGGAGCCTGCCTTGGTGACGAAGGAGGTGCAGAAGCAGTGACAATCGGGGCAACTATCGTCGAGGTAGGTGAAGGTGTGGTAACCCGTGTAGCAGGTGAGGTGGCAGAATCATGAATAGGTGATCGGTCATCACGGCTTATCCGAAAGGAACTTGGGAAGCTATCGGTGTCGGAACGTCTGGATCAAACTCTGACCCTTCCTCGAAGAGCTGCTGATCATCGAAGATTCTCAAACGCATTTGGCATTGATTGCAGAGAATCTTCTTTTGGTGCCGCATCAAGGTCTTCATTCTCATCTAGAGATCGGCGATAGCAAAATGCCAGTGAAGAATGTGAATGATGGAGGAGAGATCATTCTTGATTTTAGTCAAGGAGTTACCCATTTGAGGCTTCTCGCGATCATGTTTTCTAACTTGGCATCATCATGAACCTTTTGACGCTCCCACTCTCGAGCACTCTTGGTGTCACTCTCTTCTCCGTCTTCTGTAGATCTTCACTTCATCACCTTTTCTTGGAGGGACCGGCATCGACGAAAACTTTCTTTCCCTTCTCTTGTTCACCTGGCCTAGCCTTCTTCATGTTGGGCCTGTAGGGCAAATGCTGAACCTCGCACATGAATATCTTCTCCATTATTTGATTGAGCTAGTTTTGGATGGATTAAGCAAGCAGGAGAGACCTAGTGTGGTCAACACTTGCCATCCTCATCACTTGGAACATGTAGTCCAAGACAAGAAAGTCTTCTCCTCGCACCATGTCCATGAGAAGATCCCACTCAAACTTTGAATGAAGCTAGCACCACCCACCTTTGGAGCTATGGTGTGGCAGAACATCTTGTTGATGGTCTTGGCCAAGATAGTAAGATTTGTCATTTTACCAAGCTCAAAGTTGGTGCCAGGCTCATAAAATGGCTCAAGCTAACTGACCTTGAGGCACCCTTCATTAGCATGAATGGCCGGCTTTCCAAAGTCATCTCCTTCAAGACCAAGAGCATCAGTGAACACATCAAACATGCATTGATAGTAGTAGGCATGGGTTATCTAGTCCACTACAACCCTTGTGACCTTGCCTTAATTGGGAAGATAACGAATCGGTGCAAGAGTAATGGAGGTGGCAACCTTTGGCTCCTCGGACTTCACATGAAACACAACCTTCCGAACCGTGGTGACGGTTTGAGTCAGAAGCTGAAGTGGGCACTTGCCCTTGCCCTTCTTGGTGGGAATAACCTTCTTCAATGTAGATGACTTGGCTGACAGAGAGCTAACCTATTTGTTGGTAGTCCACTTGAAGTTGCAATGAAGCAGTGGAGGTGATGGTTGCTCAAGAGCAGCAACATCCTCAGAAATGTCTGTCCTAGCTGCCTCTGTCGCTACCTTTGTCTTGGTTGCCACAACCTTAGTGGCTTCAACTTTGGTGGCCTCGCTCTTAGCGGCCTCCTCTTGCTTGGCATCTTCTAGCTTAGCTGCTTCTGCCCTAGCAGTTTCTTTTGCCTATTTCTTAATAGCTTCCTCTGCCTACGCCCTTGCGGCTTCTTTTGCCTTTGTAGCCACTACCTTTGTCCTAGCTGCTTCTTCTGCCTTTGCCCTGGCTGAGTCCTCTTCGACTATATTTTTATTTTGCGCTTCTACAGTATTAATGGCCATAGCTTTAGCAGTCTTGGCTTCCTCTATCCTCTGCCTCAGGATCCTGGCGGATGGCTTCAGACAAGCCTTCTTGGTGTTGGGGGATTCAGGCTCGTTCTCAAAGATGTACACATCCACGTCGATGAAGGGTTGTTGTGGTCACAACATGGTCCAACAACGGTGAGAAGAAGGCGAATTTAGTGCAGCATTGAGTACTCGTGATGGATTTTTTAGGCACGGGCGAGAAAATCAGATATTCTAAGAATTAGGGTTAGATGAGGTTAGGGGTAGGTCCTTAAATCAAACGGTTCACTAGAGCTCGAAGCTTCCACAAAAATGTCGGAGGTTCTGGGATTTCTCAGAGAAACCAGAAGTTAAATTAAGAGTAAAAAACAAATCTCATAAGCTCCAAATAATTTCTCGGAAGTTCTTAGATTGTGTACTTGACATGAAAAACCTAATCTCAAGGCTTCGGGAAAAAGTCGGGCACTCTAGAAAAAGATCGGATGTTCTAAGATTTTATGTGACTCTGGAAACCTTGAGTGGCATGATTTGGAAACTTCAGGAAAGATGTCGAAGGTTCCAGATTTAGCTACTGGAGTTAAAATTATGAACCTCGGAAGATCTGAGTTTCAGGGCTAAAGTTCACATGTGTAGATTTGACTAAATTTTTCAAGATGAGTTTAGATGGAGCAAGTCTAGAGGGCTCCTTATGTGTTCATTCACATCCAATTGGTGAACAATCAATCAACCATAGTAAAAATTTGGATGAGTATTGAGCAAAATCAACTTGGCTATGATGAAGAGAGCAAAAATGCCCAAGATTTAACAAAGACTTGAGAAATCAAATAAAACCTAAGGAACTAGAGATGGTGATATAGTCAGTATTGCCATCTATGTATGATCAAAGATTTGCACTAGGACCTCTATGCATTGATGTATGGGATCCTATGATGCAAGAGCTCAAGTTTCTACATGTCCATCACCCTAAGGATAAGCAATATGCAAAAATATTGATTTGTTCATACTCTATGGTATGTATTTTTTTCATTGGGAGAACAATACTTCTCTATAATGTGTTCACACATCTTAAACTCCAAAAATCAAACAAAGCAATCAGCCAAATGATCAAAGCTTCAAGCAATGTTCCGAGAATCCAAAATATTTAATGCACTCATCAGTTGACAAAACCTACATTCATGTAAGGGCTTGGTAAATATATTTGGTAATCATTTTTTCGTCCTTACATGGCTTAAGGCTATATCTCCCTTTATCACATGATCTCTAAGGAAGTGGTGTTGGACGAGATTGTTGGCTATCTTGATTCTGTTTTTATTATCACACAAAAGAGACACTTCTTTCAAATTGACAACATTATCTCTCAAAGTTTTCCTCGTCCAAATAAATTGAGCACAACAACTACCTGTAGAGATGTACTCCTCTTCGGCAATGCATAGGGCTATGGATTTTTATTTCTTGGATGACCCTAGCACGAAGGATCTACAAAGGAATTGGCATGTGCCAAGGGTACTCTTCCTATCTACCTTGCACCCCTCATAATCCGAATCTGAATATTCAACAAGATCAAAACTATCACCCTTGGGATACCACAAGCCTAGGTTGGGTGAGTGAACTAGATATCTCAAGATTCTCTTAACAGCCACAATGTGACACTCCTAATGAGCCGCTTGAAATCTCCCAAACATTCACACACTTAGCATAATGTTGGGCCTAGATGCACAAAGGTAAAGTAAGGAGCCAATTATGGATTAATATACCTACTTTCCATGTTAAGGTCGAGGTGGCCATTAGTTTGCATGGGTGTATGGATTGGCTTTTCATTCTCCATGTAAAACTTCTTGAGCATGTCCTTGATGTACTTGCCTTGACTTATGAAAGTCCCTTCATGGAGTTGCTTGAGTTGAAGTCCAAGGATAAACTTTAACTCTTCATCATGGATATCTCAAACTTGTCAGCCATCACTTTGCCAAATATTCACTAAAGAAATTGTTAATAGACCCGAATACTAAAGAAAATGTCACTGAAGAAATTAACAAACAAAAAGTTCTCTATCAATGAATTTAGCAAACAACGGTGAATCAATCTTCCCGATTTTGAAGCCCATTTTGAGTAGAAATTCCTTAAGGCACTCATACCATGCTTTAGGAGTTTGTTTGAGACCATATAGTGCCTTATGGAGTTTTAAGACAAGGTTGTGTCGTTTTGGGTCTTTAAAGTCAAGGGGTTGTTCAATATAGACTAATTCATTGATTGCGCCATCAATAAATGCACTATTGACACACATTTGATAAAGCAAGATATCATGTTGATTAGCATAAGCAAGCAATATCCTAATAGCTTCTAGTCTAACAACCTAGGCATAGATTTTCCCAAAGTCCAAACCTTCGACTTCTGCATACTCTTGGGCCACAAGTCTTGCCTTGTCCCACTTGTCCATCTTCATCTTTTTTGAAGACCCAATTGGTGCCAATCACGTTTCGACATAGTCTTTCCACAAGCGTCTAAACTTCATTACACTCAAAGTTGTTGAGCTCCTCGTATATTGTATTTATCCAATCCAAATCCTCTAGGGCATCTTCAATCTTGGTAGGTTCCCAAGAAGAGACAACAGAGTAATGCTCACAAAAATTTGCAACAGAAGAATGGGTTTGAGTTTCTTTATACATGTTGTGAAGAATTTTGTTGACTGAATGATCCCGTTGCATCTCCAAGGGACAAGTTCTTGATTGCATTTGCTAACTCATCATCTTCACCTATTTTGTTGGGGACACTTTCCATTTGAGAACCATTAGTCTCATCAAATTATATGTCCCACGTTTCTTCAATTATACGTGATGTACTATTGAAGACTTGATAGGCGTGTGCATTGGATACATAACTGAGAAAGAATCCCTCAACACAATTAGGACCAAATTTAGAAAGCCTTTGCTTCTTGTGAAGGATATAGCACTTGCTCCCAAAGACGCAGAAATAGGAGATATTCAGCTTGTTCTCGGTGATTAGCTCGTATGACGTCTTCTTCAAGAGTCGATGAAGGTACAAGCGGTTGATGGCCTGTCATGTGGTGTTGACAGCAATTCGTCCAAAAACAGTCGGGTTTCTTGTACTCATCAAGCATTTTCCTTGCCATCTCGATGAAAATGTGGTTCTTCCTCTCCACCACGCTATTTTGTTGCTGTGTATAGTTGGAGAAGAACTCATGCTTGACACCTTCTTCATCAAGGAACTCTGCAACATTGGTGTTCTTGAACTCAGTTCCATTGTCGCTTCTCACACACTTGATCTTCAACTTGAACTCTTGTGAGAGTCCAAACTTAACTTCCAAATCCCCTCTGTGTTTCATCATTAGTCCAGGATCAAACTGATGAACAAAGTTGAAATGATAACTTTACCCTATTTAATTTTCAAACAACATAGTCTTGACAAAAGAAGCCACGAGGCTTTAAACAGAGTACTTGTTCACATGACCATTACAATCATTAAGCAGCGGAAAGAAAGCGCTAAACGATAGGCTCCATCTCAGCCACAAGCAGTCGACAAACTTCACCTGAACTCACTCTTCGGGGGTCATCGTAGTAGTAGTCTCCATCAGCATCTTCTACGGCGTAGCCATCTATACACCACCATAAGGAAACATGTCAATGAGTACTTCGCGTAGTCAGTGTGCCCCCTCATAGACAACATCCTAAATCAATATATATGAGTGTCGGGACCCAAAATCCATAACAGAGAATCTTAAGTGAAATCACCTGCTAAGTCCACACGTCAACCCCGACCTCAACCCTTGGGTATCAATTCCAAGAGGAGTGGAGTGATATGGCTTCGAATAGCCCGAGACGTCAACCCCAAACTTGCTCCGGCAAACTAATGCATAGATTAAGTAGGGTGATATGGTCTCCTCACTCTTTTCTCACTGAGCCGGAACATCAATCCCAAACTCGTCCCGGCAAATTAATGCTCGGCTGGAGTAGGATGATATAGTTCCCAAACTCTCAGTGGAAGAGTCACTTCACAGGGGTGATTAAACCTAACAATTCTATGATATAGACTCTGAAACCCTATCCGCACCATGTGCTTCAATAACATACACGCAAGGCACATGAGGCAGGTAAGAACAAACAAGTATCACAACAGCAACTCTGTGACTGAAACTGTAATAATACTAGTTATTCTTAAAACTTAACAACATAATTCACGCAAAGAGTCTATTACACAGCGAAAAACTTATCATGGCTAAGAAGCCGAAAGGTAGGGCCAAAAGAACACTTAAACCCTCGATTCCTCCTCAACCACCAGGGAGGAAGCAATCGCTAACTTCTCAACCTTAGAGTTGGCATGTTTTAAAATATCATTATAGTTGTCTAATTCGATGCAGGTAATCACAAGTTGTCTATAACCGCGGACACGGCTATTCGAATAGTTCAAACCTTGCAGGGGTGTACATCTTTACCTACACATATCGATCGACTCTTAATGCTAGGCCAGAGACACACTTCATGAGGTGTGTTAGTAGAGTGTGATCGAACATGACCTTTACAATATTTTTGACTTAAGTATGAGCCACCCTAATGGGCGAATCTGTGTACACCAGTCCGGCCGACTCAGACACGGTCCCAAAAGTTGTAGCAGGTGATACATCCCCGATCCCAGACCGTGTGTAACCCTTACACCTATATTGAGGCACCACATCACATCATTTTTCACTCACCCAACAAACTATGCAACTCATAACTTAAGTCTAGATAAATTATTCAGTCGTGGGTGGCCCATTATACCACCCGTGTAGAAGTACGCAAATCTTGGATCAATATACATTGAAAACCAGTGCTTGTGGGAAAACGAGATAACCCACCATGCTCCCAGCCATGGCCTCTCGTCTAACCCGATAATTATTAATCAAGTTCATTAGTTACTTCCCGATGAACACCCACCTACCACTTAACCCACCCAGAGTGTGTTGGTTTGTCCGCCATCCAAGGAATTATGACTTTTACATGTCTAAGCATGTCTAAGCATCATTAACAATATAAGTAGTTTAGAAGTAACCACTATACTACTCTAAATAGGTTGGGGTGTGGTGGTGTTAATTGGACGACAAAGTAAGTTATGCAAAGGATAAAGCTAGTATTTAACGAAAAGTATAAGTTGAATGCATGCGATAAAGGTTTAAAAAAGTAATACTTTGTAAGTAATAGGGTGGTTGTAATATGTTCAAAGGGGTTGCTTGCCTTGAGGTTCAGCAATTAAATCTTGCCCTTGCTCGGGGTTACACGCTTCGGAATCTTCCAGCTCTATCATGAAGAACGAAAATACTGAAAAAAGGAGGTGCAATAATAAACATCAAAATGATGAACATCAGCATGATATTAAATGAATGTCATGGCATAGAGGATTCTGAATAAAGACTAATGCAAGTGGAATCAATTTAATCGGAGTCCGGACACTCGAGATATCGCGATCCGACGATCTCCGGCTGATCGGAAAACCCTAATTTGAGTTTTTAGCCATTTACATTTTTCCTAGAATGCAAATATGTATAAAAATGACATATTTAGGTAGATCTCATTTTTCTAAACATTTTGAAATATTATTTGTATTTTTTGATTAGAAATGGATTTTAAATTATTTTTATAAGATTTAATCAATTTAATACTCCTTTTTGTATTTTTCTCAGTAAATAAAAATAATATTAAATAATAAATATTTTTATCACTTATCTCTGTCTTAGCGTCAGAGAATGACATGTGGGCCCCACGGTCAACTCTAGTCAAAGTTGACCGAGTCTATGACAAGTGGGGCCCACTTGTGATAAAATTCCGATTTTCTTCGAGTCTATGACAAGTGGGGCCCACTTGTCATAAAATTCTGATTTTCTTTATTCTTTTATTTTAATTCTTACACGTGGGTCCTGAACGCCACAGAGACAAAAAGAATTAACTAATAGTGCATTTAATAATAGTCATTAATGTGTCGGTTTAACATTAATTACTCACAGTTAGTATTAAATGTTGTCATTAATGTGTCCGAACATTAATTACACATGATTAGCAATTAATTACATACATTAATTATGCTTAGCATTAAATGCTCTCATAAATATGTCTTAACGACAAAATTAATGGGCCATTAATGCCCTAATAAACACGGCCGAGACCCGGCCGTTTGCTCGGTCTGACCGGTGGTTTGCCCAGGGCGGCGCCGCCGGCAGTGGCGGGGGTCGGGGCAACGGTGAGCCGAGGCAAGGCGGGGCGGTGGGGGCGAGCGGCTTACCGAGGCGACGGCGTGGCGGAGAGGCAGTGGAGGCAGGCGGGGCTCGGGTGGCAGGCTTGGCTCGAGCGGCGGGGCTCAGAGGGCATCGGGTTGAGGCAGGGAGGTGAGCGGGCGACGGGACGGTGGAGGGCTCCAGGTGGCGGGCAGGCTCGGGCAGAACAGGAGCGGGGCAGCGGCCGGTGGGGATGAGGACGAACGGCGAGGCGGCGGGGGCGAGCGGAATGCACGGGAGAGAGAGAGAGAGGGAGGCCGATAGAGAGACGAGAAGGAGGGGGCTTCGGCCGGGCGGGATAAGAGGAGAGGGCAGCGGGATAAGGAAGGTGGGCGACGGGATAGAGATGGGGAGGCGGGGCAGGCCGAGCGGGCCGAGGCGGGGGAGAATGGGCCAGGGAAGGGGAGGCCCAGGCGGGGCAAAATGCTGGGCCGCTTGGCCCAGTCGAGAAGGGGAGAGGCGGGAGGCCGGGTGGGCTGCGAGGAAAAGAAGACTGGGCCACCGGCCTAGTCGGGGGGAGAAAGAAAAATGGGCCCTAGGAAGGCCCATCCGGGGGTTTAGTTTTTAGGTTTTTATTTTATTTTCTTTTTGTTTTCTTTTTCTGTTTTTAGTTTTGCCCTTTTTAAACAATTCCAAAACATAATTTCATATTCTAAAAATCTCTCTAACTGTTCTAAAAATATATTTGATTATTCAAATTGATTCTAAGGCAATTTGTTTAAGGATCTTCAATTCAAAATTTGAAATTCAATTTAACCCTCATATAAAATTTATAGGTTTCCTTTCTTTCTTTGAGGCTTTTCTTAACATTTCAAAAGTTTAAAATTTTACTCAAATTCTCCTTCATGAATGGATGCTATAATGCACATTAGCAAGATATTTAGAGATGGGAATGTTACAAACCTAACCCCCTTATAAGAATCTCGACCCCAAGATTCGGATTAGCTGGAAAAGAGGGAGGGGTACGCTGATCGAAGGGGATCTTCACGTTTCCAAGTGGCTTCTTCTTCGGAATGGTTGGACCATTGGACTTTGACTGTAAAGGAAGGTTGTATGGCTCTTTTGCGTAAAATAAATTTGTGGTTATAAATACTACAATAATTTCAAAGGTGACTTCGAATGAAAACAGGTTTTTATCTCAGGGGTGTTTTTTATAAATGTGAGGGTCCACGACCAAGACATATGAGTAAGGCATTCAGCCTAAACTCATCCATAGATCCTGACCACCTATTCACTTTTCAGAAATGGGGTAGAGCAAAATAGCAAGGGGGAGAAGGACAGGTCCCTTTCATCCGGAATGAGTTATGTGCAATCCGTGACCGTGGATACAGCTAATCAATCAGTTTACACTCTATAGAGGTTGTACACTTTATCCACATGACACAATCATCCCCTTATGCCAAGCTGATCCGGCTTGTACACACGTCCATCAAAGAGTCGGCAAGGTGACCTTGACGAGGTATTTTAGCTAATCTCCCCTCGATGCGACATGCCCACCGGGTCTGACACGGTGTTGACAGTATGTCCCCACCCTCTGGCTTCCCATATGTGCCGAGGACCTCGTAGCTACGTCCACTCTTCTATGGTATGGAGATGTCAACACCAAAACTCAACCAACCTACTCAACCACGCCAATGCCCATATAGGATGTGATCATGTTGTTTTCACACTTCTAAAACTCAAGACTTCGGCCTAATTCTTTACAAGCGGCCTAATTGCTCCTTCAAACTTGATCCAGCTGCCGCCCGCACCTTTTGGATGGTAAGTTTCACTCAGAGTAGACAATGAGTAAAATAGAGAGAGGAAGAAGGCAACAACATCCAGCCCAGCTCAGTGAGCTCAACAAAGTTTCAATAATGATATCAATGATCCGAAGATCGTTCCTCCGAGTAGGCAAGTCAAAGCATCCTAGGGATAATTAAACATGACTAAGCATTCCTCTACTCTGCTTAGAACAAATAAAATAATATACTCAAGGTATCAAGTAAAAGGGCAACAAGCAGGTATGGTACAGGTGTGTCAATCGACACACTAGCTACAGGGATAAATCAGCATGCATGTTTATAAGCATTAAAAATATAATGACTTTCGAAATATAGGATCAACATGATCAAAGGAGAGAGGGCATGCCTTCGTTGTTGAACTACTGATCTTCAAAGTCAGTTCGGCTTCGGCGTCGTCACTCCCTATTCATCGTAAAGCAATAAAGCAAGCAAATAAATAACCACTTTAAGAATGAAATCCAATTAAAAGGGAGAGAAGGAAATCGAAGGCGAACAAATTGCATCGACGATTGGAGTAGGGTTTTACCCCTAAAATATCCTTAATTATGGTCTCCTAAAAAGGGCCGTAACCATATGTAATAATAAATATTATATTATTTTAGATTTAATAATTATCTAATAAGAGCAAGCATGGCATGTTGAATATTTTATGAATATTGTTCCCAAAATGACAAATTATTTTAGAATTAATAAACCAAACCCTAGGCATGATTCTAAGTACAAAGCCATCTATAGATCACACTTATTAGTTAAAGTTAATACCATATATTAAATTTTGACATCAAAATGTAATTGCAATTAGCTTACGTAAGAAACATTATAACTATAAACTATATATGTAGCTTATTCACATTAAATCAATATTAAATTAAACAATATCTATGTTATAACCTAACAGTGACTACAACAAACATTAGTTAACAACAAATAAAATTAATATGTGAACTATATACATATACTGTATGAACTATAGCCTAGAACAAAATATATTATTTATTAGCATGACCAAACAGTGATGGAATATCACCAAAATTTAGCAAACTTCTCTAGGTAGTATATATTACCCTAAAAAATTTAAATTATAAAAAAATATTTCTATTTTTAATAATTAAAACAGTCTATATATATAATTATATACAATTCCTAAAATCATGGAAAAATTTAGGACATCTCCTATAAATGCTAGTAGCCTAGGAAAAATAAAATAATTTCAAATTTATTGAACAGCATGAAGTTAGATCAAATTTGGCCAAAATTTGCTCAAATTCAAGTAGATTCAAATAAATTCAAAATCTGGTGCTCGGATTTGAAATCGGATTTCACCAATGGGTCCCTAGGGTCTTAATAGATCCATTTTATCACTAAGTTCTATGGCACGAGAAGAGATCAGATGAGTTGAAGGATTAGATTGGATCTATGATGTGCATTTATGCCTAAACCCTAAACGCAGGTTGCATTGATCCATCAATGGCTTGATTCCTCTGTTGCCTACTACCGCGAGTTTCTTGGTACAGAGAAGAGACAACGGGAGGGAGAAGGAAAATGAAGGGATGGTGCTCATGGTGTTGAACGGCGCCAAGGTGGCGACAAGCTCTGGCGACGACGCGGCGCTCCAACGTTGCTCTGGCAAGGCGAGATGGGGTGGCTTAGCAGCGACTGTAGATGAACTAGTTCTGGTGGGGAAAACGAGATTGGGGAAAAGAAAAGAGGTACTTGAAACTGTTGGGTTTTTATAGAGGAGGCATGCGGTTTAGCGCAGGCGCGCGTGGTTGTTCGGGCGCGAGATACGCGCCAACAGCGTGCGCGACATGCGGAGCAACTATTGCCGCTGCTGCCATTGGCAAGCCCGCGTAGTGCAGTGCAATGGCCTAGGCAGGCCAGTCCTAGCCTTGGCCTAGGTGGGAGGCGGCATCCCAGGAGGCGCATTGCCCAGGCGGGATCGATGGCAGGCACTAAGCCTGGCCGGTGGCGATAGCACGGCCCAAGTAGGGGAGTAGGAGCGGGCCATGGTGGGAGTAGGCTAGGCCATGGCCCAGGAGGGAGGCGGGGCAAGAGCCAGGCTGGTGAGGGAAAGAAGTGGGCCGGCGGCCCAGGTAGGGAAGGGAAGTGGCCCGGAGGCAGACTAGGAAAAGGAAAAGATTTCCCAAATTAAAATAAGAGTCAGAAAATATGTCAAGAATTATTTGAAAATTTTGACAAAAATCTCATAAATCAAATTCAACATCTAGAAATCCAACTAAAACACTTTTAGGAATAGAATTGAACAGGAAATAAAAAGGTAAATAAAAGTCACCCATTTTCAACCAAATTAATTTCAAAAAACATTTAAATTAATTTCCACCAAATCCAAAACAAATACGTTAATATTGATTCATATTTCACCAAATCCAAAACAAATACGCTAATATTGATTCATATTTAGGTAACATCCTTTACATGAATTAGTTTAGAAAGTTCAAAAAAATGAGAATGTTACAAGTCATTTTTAGCCCTTGTTGCAAATTTCTTGAAGATCTTATGTGTTACCTCCTCTGCTCACATATGTGACCAGGCCAAACAAGTCCATGTGAAGAAGTGCTAGTTACTTGGTCGTTACGATGACATTCTTGACAAGATGTGGACTTCCTACTTTTTTTTATGACTTGGCATGCTGAAAGGACCGAAGGTGCCGACTAGAGGGGAGGGGTGAATAGGAGGCTACCAAAAATTACTTCTTTTAACTTGATTGAACAGGTTAAGCCTTAAACAGGAACTAAGGTTAGCTAGCTGTGTGACAGGTGAGTGACACAGGCAACAGATGATGTGTAAATTAGCATGCAGCTGTCACACAAGTGCCTAACACAGGTGTTCTAAGGACTTAGTAAATGATGAGCAATCAATGTGCCTGTGTAACAGGTAACTGACTCAGGTGTGAGATAAGATATATAGCAACTGAGACACAGCTAATGAAACACAGGTATAAAGGAGAGCTATAACAGATGAACAGAATAAGTCTAAGATCTCACAAGCAAGCAAGCAAGCAGGAAGATAAAGACAATACAGGAAAGTACTCAAGGAGACACTGTATTTTTCACCGAAGTTCCTAGCTCTTCACAGAGTGGTACATCTCTGTTGGAGAGGCTACTCCGGAGAGATCGCCAGCACCAAATCGTGCTTGTTCTCCGAGTACCTGACATTCAGGCCTCTTCCTTTGCTTGTGGAAGTCCTTTTGCTTACAGCAGGTAGACTTCGATTCACCTTCACAAACGTCTGGTTCAACCCACACAAGCTTGGGTGATACCAGCGACTCCTACACCCGTCTAGGAGTAGACACTCCAAGAGTAACAGATTCAGCAGCAACAACTCTTGGAGGAACCAATGCTCTTTGCTCAAGAACTCTAACTCTCCCGAACTGACACTTAGGAAACTTTGGCTTTTGTTCGGTGGGAAGAGGCTTTACAACGGTTGAATATGATTCACTAGATTGGCAAATGTTGGTTCTAAGACCTCCCCTGGTCCCCTATATATAGGGTTCGCAGGAACCCGACCGTTACACTGTTGCCATGTAGGATTAAGTGAGCCACCGGTGACAAGCACCGGTGACACAGCTACGCACTACGCCCAACCTATAACCAGCTCGGGCAGACCGACACCTGTGTCACCGGAGGCTGACACAGGTGAACCCTTAACTGACGTAGCAGCACTACTCAGCCTGGTCCTGGCACACGACATGCCCTCAGCATACAACACTCTCTGAAACCTAATAAGGAGAGAACATCCGACAGCCTTCCGACTCAGCAGACAAGCCATCGCAGCGCAGGTCCCTTAGCGTTTACAAGCTCTCCCCTGCTACAGAGATGTACCTAAGTCACATAGCGCTAGACCACCTGTGACACAGCTGTGTCACACCGGTGACTCTAACCCATAGGGTTTTCTACTGCTAGCACTGCAGAGTGCAAGCACAAAACCAATTTCACACTTGTGCAAAACTGTTGACACAGGGCCACTAACCTCAAAGCATTAGTGTCACTGTCCAACGTCCTGAGCATTGAGCAATTAGAACCTCCACAGATCATTACTGCATCATCCCTCTTGATGGTACGGGTTTTTCCTATGGACTCAAAGAAACTAGCAAATCTAGGCTTTACCTGCCCACCAACTGCAGTCACGGCCCTTGACGCATCAAGCCACCATCACCTTGCTTGCAACTCCTTGCACAGCACCGGTTTCTTCACAGCTGTGGTACAGCTGCCTAGCACAGCCATTCCTTAGTCCTGGAACCACCCTTGTACCCTTTTTGGTGGTCATCCTTTCCCTGATGACCCTTCTTTCTGGAACCTACTAACCTACCTACACTCAATGTAAACGTTAGATTCCAGTTTGAGTTGCCATTAACCATCAAAACCAACTTGGGGCCTAGATGCTCTTTCAATCTCCCCCTTTTGGTGGTTAGTGGCAACCCATTCAATAAATTCACATAACGATTTGAATAGAAGATACATATGTAAGTTGATCAGAATATACTCCCCTTGAGGCTGTGCATAATAGATTTGCTTCTATCAGGCTAGTGCACAGATTTTAATTTTGGATATGGGCAGTATGTTCTTACAATTTACACTTTCATCAGTTCAAAGAATTGAATAGATTATAAAGCATGATTGAACTGAACTGATATATGTCACTTCTGATGCAGTTGTAATGACCAGAGTATATGAGTATGAGTCAAAGCATGTGAGAATATCAGAGTATAGATTCACAATGGTCATATGTATCAGAGCATAAATAGCATAGATTCATAATGGATATGTGTATCAGAGTATACATCACTGGTCATGTGTATAAGAGTGCCAATAGGCATGTGTATCAGAGCTTGAGCCAGTAGACATATGTATCAGAGCATAATTCTTAACATGGTTATATGAATCAGAGCATAAGTAGATACAAAGCTTCATTCAAGAAGATATATGCATCATAGCAACAACATTAAGAAGACATATGCATCAGAGCAACAAAATTTAGCATAAACTACTTTATCAGAGCATTACTGAAATATTACTGCATCAGAGCAAAATAGATGACTTAGTAGTAACTTGCTAAACCAGATCAAAAGATTAGTTTATTGAAATCAAGACAGAGGAATCAGAAATAAAACAAGTCTTGATTACACCAGAAAATATAATTTTCTCTCCCCCTATATCCAAAATACTCTTCCCCTATCTCTGTAATCTGTCCCCCTTACGCACATCTCTCCCCCTTTGACACTAAAACAGCAAAAAGGGTTGAGGAGGAGAAACATTCAGAGCTTGGTCTTTAACAGCTGGAGAACCTCGGAGAGCTAAGCCTGCAGCAGATCAACTTTGGAGTGCAGACTATTGACTTCTGTTCGAAGCTGAAGGTTCTCTCGGCGCAGAGCTGCAAACTGAGTTGGCATCACTTTGTTCTGATAGGCTCTGGCTGCTGCTTGAGACAAAAGAGAGGACGAGAGAGTGCCATCTTTAGCCACCTGTGTCACAGATACTAACTCAGCTGGGTCAGCTGCAGGAGTATCAGCGGTGACACCGGTAGGCACTTGGACCTGAGGCACAGGCACTTGGGGAGCAGGCGCTTGAGGAGCTGTGGGTGCAGCGGTGTCCCCAGGAGCTGACACAGCTGGTCCTGGAGAATCTCCAAACAGGGCTGGAACAACAACCTCATCAGGATGGTCATCAACCTGAGGCCTAAGCTGGGTCTTGATGGTCTTCACTGAGATGTCGAAGGTTGATTCTAGAAGACCTGTTCTCTGAAGGATCGTAAACATGATATAGGACCCATATCTGAGCTTGGCTTTCTTGTCCTTCTGGACAGCATCAATCTCATGGAAAATGTATCTGGCCACATCAAAATATACATTCTTAGCTATGTGCACCAGTACTTGCCAAACTGAGTTGTAAACAGCATCTGTATTGCCTCCCTTGGGCTGAAGAGTGACATTGAGAATTTTGACCAGATGCTTGGCTGTGATTGTAATGCCCTTGAAGTACACATGATCTGATGGGGCATTTGCAGGGAATGTAAAATTTCTTGGATATAATCTTCTTCTGTCAGCATTGGAGACAGGCTCAAGCTTGAACAAATTTGGCATCCCAGGCTCCAATGGTGCATGAAACAGACTGTTGAACTCTGGAGATGTGATGGAAAGCAGCTGGCCTCTTGTCTTCCATAAGATGACATCTTGATTCTCTTGTTCTATCCAGACTGTGGCATAAAACTCCTTAATGACCTCCCTTGGAAGCAAGGATTTCATGATAGACACCCCTTTGAAGATTAGTGTGAAATCTGGGGTCTGAGCAAGATGCATCCTGAAATTCCTTGTCTTCACTGAAATATGGGCAAGCTGACCGCATTCTTATGAAAGCACTTGTGCTCATGGAGGCAACTTTGCTTCTTGATTTCTGGGGATCACTTTTGGGAAGCTTCTTGGCCACAGCTCGGGAGATGAACTGCATTTGGTTTGTCTCAGTCCTCAAAGCATGGGAGAAGATGTAATAATACTTAGTTTCTAGGTCTTCTTCTCCAACTGAGAGACTGGGAGAGCTATCTGCTTGTTCAGCCCCTTCTTCCTCTTCCTCTACGGCTGCTTCAGCACTGGGAGATGAACTTTCTGCTTGGTAATCTTCATCAGAATCAGCTCTAGTTTCTCTTGGCCTTGGTGGAGTTATGGACACTCCTCTACCATCATCTGATGAGCTCTCGGAGCTTTCTTCTTGCTCAGCTGACTTACTTGCCTATGCCACAGGTGAGGATACATGTGCTTAAACTGAAGGAGCTGGGTCAGCTGGCGGTGGCACAGGTGATGGAGACCGGTGCTGTTCTAGAGCTTGAACTTCTTGTGCCTGTGACACAGCTGGCTGAGGCAGCTGTGGACATGAAAGTTTGGCAGCTTCAGAAGACTTTGCTGATGCGGACTTAGAAGATGAGAGCTCTTGGGCCTTTTTGACAACTTGTTCTTCTACCTCCGACACCAAGAATTGTGAAGGAGACATCTGCTTTTGAACGTCCAGCGAGGAGAGGGATTCTACACTTGTAGAGCTTTGAGTTCTTCTACTCCTCCTTTGATTAAGTCTGAAGACCTGACTTGGCTGGACTGGCGACTTGTGACACAGGTGGGGGCATCTCTTTCTTAAGCTCTTTAATGGCAGACGTCTGTTGTTCAAATTGAACTTTTAGGGATGGCTTGGAGCTCTGAGTTGTTTCTGAAATAATTTCAACATCTGCCTCTGGCTGCCTCTTGGCTTGAGGTTCATCACTGATCACAACAATTTTTGATCTTTTCCTCTTTGGAGCCTGAGCAGGTGCAGTAGCAGGAGATGATGTAGGCTTGGAAACCTTTGGAAGCATAGCCTTTTTAAGCTTGAGCTCAGCTCTCAGAGCAATTTTCTCAGGACCATTTGGCAGGTGCAGTAGTAGGAGGTGATGTTTCAGGAATCCGGGAGGTTTCTGCAGGCTGCTCGACATGAGCTACAGCCTGTTCTTCCACTGGGGCTTCAGGTTCTCTGACCATGATGCCAATAGGCTGAGAGACTTTAGCGAGTCTTGCTGCTTTCTCTTGTCTGAACTTAGCAGCCTCTGACAAGGCTTTCTGCTTTCTTATACCAACAAGAGTGGCAGTTCTGGCTAGAGCCTTGCCACATTCTTCTTCGGAAGCTTGCACTGCTATGAGAGGTTTATATCTCTGAAAACTTGCTTTGCTTTTGCCTTGAGCAGCTTTCAGTTTCTTCAATTCAGCTTCTCTCATTTCCTTTTGTTTGTGAAATTCTTTAAGCTTTGCTTGGCTCTTTCTTGCTTCTTCATAGATTTCTAGCCTCTCTAGGGCTAAGGCATCTTGTTTGGCCAATTCTTCTGAAGAAAAGATGGTCAATGGACCAGCTGAAGTTTCTTTTTTAGCTTGCTCTTTTGCATCTAGCTGTTTGCCAAGCTTTTGAGTTTTGATAGCTTCCCAGTGTTCTTCAGCCTTTTTCATCCTTAGAGTGGCCCTGAGCCCTATTGGGATGTCATCCCCAATATCTGAATCTGAAGGGGTTGCTTGAGTGACTGGTGACTTTGAACCTCTGTTAGCTGGTTGCTTTTGCTTCTTAGCTGCTTCCTTTCCCAAGGATGTGTGCTCAACAGCAGCTCAGGATCTTGTCCTCTTGGGTGGAGCACGCTGAGCTGAGCTGGATTTACCAGCTTGAGAAGCTGATTTCTTTGCAACTACTTTCCTCTGCCTGTAAGCCCATTGGCTTGCCTTTCTTCTCTCAGCAACCTCTGCTTTCTATCTCAGCCTTTCTCTTTCTTGGTTTGAATCTAAAATATTTATCTCAAAGCTGGACTGCTCTGGATCAGACCACTTGACCCCACTGTCAGCTCTATCAGAATCTGAAGACATCTATAGAAACAAGATAGGTAAGACAGAATATAGGTAAGAGGTGTTCCTGAGATGCAAAAGGTAGTAGCTGTGTGAGACACCTGTGTGAGAATGGGAGACACAAGTGGAGACTTGGTAACAAACCGAGGTCGCAGCCTTTTGAATAGGCTTGCCTGTGTGACAGGTGAGAACCTAGCGGTGACACAGCTACGTGCAGAGGCGGACGGCAGATTTTAGAAATCTAGAGATTTACTGGTTTTCAGTGGTTAATTTTGAGCAAGATAGGTTCTAGAAGATTATCTGGAGCTAAACCAACCCTAACAGCTAACAATGCGCTAATGGATTAGGCTTTAGAGCAAAATCATAAGCCCTAAGAAAGAACAGGCGTAAAGTAGGGCTGGCGGAAGCTTACTTTGAGCAAAGATTGAGAATGCACGGATGAATTTATGCTGGAGCTATTCAGAAAGTTTTCTCCGATGCTTCGAAAGATTTTGAGGGACGAAAACGTTGATTTCGTCGAGAACTTGGAGTTTTGGCACAAGGCGGAAGTTTGGGGTTTTAACGTAGAACGTGGGTTCTATGGAAAACGTATCGACGCCTTATATAGGCCGAAGGGGTATAAGGTGGCTGTGTCACAGTTGACAGAAGGACCTGTGACACAGGTGAGTAGACAAAATACCCTAGGACCTACGGAAATCAAAAGCATTCACCTGAGACACAGATGGATAGCTCAGGTGACAAGTATTTCATCCATAGAACACCAAGACAGAGAGAATTTGATAAGAGAGCAAGCATATGGGCACTATTAGGATATCCTTACGCAATCTTCCCAATGTCAGTTTGCTAGAAAATCAATCAAGCAAAACTAAAACTGACATGAGTCGATTTTGAAGACAGGTACACATTAATGTGCACACACAGCTGAAGAAGAAGATCTCTTCTGAGCTACCAGCCTATCCAACTCCTCCAGAATCAGTTTATCATTCTCGAGATCTTCTTGAGATATTTGGGATTCTGGAACTGGTTCTCTGATGGTGAGTGTGCCTCTTGGCAGCACCACATTTGCAATAGAAGGCTTTGAAACTCTCTTAGCTGCCTCTTCTGCCTCTTGACGCAGGTGATCAACACAGATGAGCATGTAAGGCATATAAATGGCAGAACATATGTGGTAGACACCAAGCCAATCCTTTTTATTGAAGATTAGAGACATCAATGATATTCAATTCACTCCTCAGAGCACAGAACCTAGTCTCATCTAAGGGCTTGGTGAAAATATCAGCTAATTGTTTTTCAGTCCTTACATGGCACAGCTGTATATCTCCCTTCTCAATATGATCTCTCAGGAAGTGGTGCCTCACTTCAATGTGTTTGGATCTTTGGTGGTGTACTGGGTTGTTGGCTAACTTAATTGCACTTTCATTATCACAGAAGAGGGGCACTTGATTAAAAGATATGCTAAAATCTTTCAAGATCTGCCTCATCCATAATAACTGAGCACAACAACTACCAGTAGCTATATACTCAGCTTCTGCAGTGGAAAGGGCTACTGAGTTTTGTTTCTTGGATGACCAGGACACTAAGGAATGCCCTAGAAATTGACAAGTACCAGAGGTGCTTTTTCGGTCAACCTTACACCCTGCATAGTCACTATTAGAATAGCCGACTAGCTCAAAATTTGCACCTTTAGGATACCAAAGACCAAAGCCTGAGGTTTGAATCAAATATCTCAGTATTCTTCTTATTGCCACTCTATGACAGTCCTTAGGATTAGCTTGGAATCTTGCACACATGCGTACACTCAACATTATATCTGGCCTAGATGCACACAAATAAAGCAAGGATCCTATCATAGATCTAAATTCTTTCTGATCAGCAGACTTACCTTCTATGTTTAAGTTCAGATAGCCGTTAGTTTGCATGGGAGTATGAATAGGCTTTGCATCCTTCATGCCAAACTTGGTGATGATGTCCTTGGTGAACTTTTCTTGTGAAACAAATGTACCTTCCTTGAGTTGTTTGATCTGAAGTCCCAGGAAGTACTTGAGTTCTCCATCCAAAGACATCTCAAACCTTTTGGTCATCATCTGGCTAAACTCATCACTCATGGAGCGGTTAGTACTGCCAAATATTATGTCATCGATATATATTTGGCACACAAATAAATCATTTCCATTTTTCTTAGTGAATAGAGTTGTGTGTACTAAGCCCATTTTAAATCCATTCTTAATCAGAAATTCTTTCAATGTGTCATACCATGCTCTAGGTGCTTGTTTTAAATCATAGAGTGCTTTGTGTAGCTTATAGACATGGTGTGGCTTCTTATCATCTTCAAAACCAGGTGGCTGTTCAACATAAACAAGTTTAGAGAGTTTTCCATTCAGGAAGGCTGATTTTACATCCATTTGATAAAGGTTGATATTGTGATGGACAGCATAAGCAAGAAGAATCCTGATGGCTTCAAGTCTTGCAACTGGACAAAGGTTTCTCCAAAGTCTAGACCCTCCACTTGTGTAAACCCTTGAGCCACAAGTCTGGCTTTGTTCCTTACCACTTGTCCATTTGTATCTTGTTTGTTCCTGAAGACCCATTTTATTCCAATCACATTATGATCATTGGGTCTTTCCACCAGGGACCACACTTGATTTCTCTCAAATTGATTCAGCTCTTCATGCATAGCATTTACCCAATCAGCATCCATGAGAGCTTCCTTAATGTTCCTAGGTTCAACAGTGGAAACAAAAGAGTAATGTTCACAGAAATTAGCTATTCGAGAACGAGTAGCCACTCCCCTATTAATGGCACCGATGATTTGGTCTACAGGGTGATCCTTCTGTAGCCTGCTGATCACAACGGGGTTCAGGGGTCAACCGCCGGTGTCACAGCTGATGGTGTTGCCTGTGACAGGAGTTGGTTCTTTTCTGTGACATAGCTGGCTGAGACAGGTACTCTGCATCCAGGAGATCATTGGCTGGGTTGTACTCGAGCTCGATGTCTTCATCTCCAGTGTCTTCATCCAGTGATGGAGAGAGTAGTTCTTGATCTTTTGGTGAGGCAGATTCCTCCTTGATGCTGGGTCTGATCTCACTAGTAGACTTCTTTTGAATGTCCTTACTCCCTATATCATTAGCAACTTGCTCTCCTTGGGAGCCATAAGACTCATCAAAAGTCCACATCTATAGATTCTTCAACAACCTTTGTGGAGGTGTTAAAAACTCTATAGGCATGGGAGTTAGTGGAATAACCAAGGAATATACCAACATCAGATTTAGCTTCAAACTTAGTGAGGCGTTTGCCCTTCCTAAGAATGTAGCACTTACAACCGAATACTCTGAAGTATGAGACATTTGGCTTGGTGTTGGTGAGCAGCTCGTAAGGAGTCTTCCTGAGTAGTGGATGTAGATATATCCTATTGATGGAGTGGCAAGCAGTGTTGATAGTTTCAGCCTAAAATCTTGGTGAAGTCTTATACTCATCTAGTAGTGTCCTTGCCATCTCTATCAGGGTTCTGTTCTTCCTTTCCACTACTCTATTTTGCTATGGAACATATGGACTTGATAGTTCATGCTTGATTCCATGCTTGTCCAGGAATGCTTCCACCTTGGAGTTCTTGAACTCAGTCCCGTTGTCGCTCCTGACCTTGACAAGGTTTACCTTCCATTCATTTTGCACTCTTACAATGAGATGCTTGAACTTCTTGTAAACCTGTATCTTCTCCTTCAAAAAGAACACCCAAGTATATCGAGAAAAATCATCTACAATGACAAATCCATACTTGTTACCTCCCAAGCTCTCATATGTAGTAGGACCGAACAGGTCAATGTGTATGAGCTCAAAAGGTTTGGTGGTGGTCATGACATTCTTGGGACGATGGGCAGCTCCAACTTGTTTGCCGGCTTGACATGAACTATGGGGCTTGTCCTTCTCAAACTTTACCTTTTCTAGGCCAATGACATAGTCATGTTTGCTCAGTTTGTTGAGAAGCTTCATCCCAGCATGTCCTAGCTGCCTGTGCCACAGCCAGCCAATACTGGTCTTGGCCATTAGACACCATGGAGCTACAGCAGGCTGTTCATTGAAGTTTACTATGTATAGTTTTCCAGACCTGCATCCTTTGAACACTTGAGAATCATCAGATAGTTTGGAAGCTATAACCTCATCAGGATAGAACGTGACTTTCATACCTGTGTCACACAGCTGTGACACAAACATAAGGCTATAGCCTATCTGATCTACAAGCATTACATTGGATAAAGAGTGATGTTCAGATATGGCAACTTTACCAATGCCATTTACCTTTCCCTTGGAGTTATCTGCATAGATCACATATTTACTTGGAAGATTTTCATGTGTGATCTCTACAAACTCCTCTCTGCCTCCTGTCATATGTTGTGTACATCCACTGTCCACAACCCAGTCAGTTCCACTAGAGGCAGTATCCTGCAAGATTAATTATGGGATTTAGGGACCCAAACTTGTTTGGTTCCCTTAGCAGTTTTACCATATGCAGAAACAGCAGTTAATGAGTTAGAAGATCTATTTCTATAGTTGATAGCCTGAGCAACAGATGATATGACATGAATTCTCTTAGGCTTACTATCACCTGCAACCTTAGACAGAGAGGTTAGTTAGCTGCGTGTGTTACCGGTGACACTGATGGGTACACAGCTGTGTAAGACACCGGTGGCATAGGTGACTGTCACCTTTGGAACCCAGATGGCCGGCAACCACTTTGTCAAGTGCCTGCAACCTATATACTTAGCCACAATCTTCCCTTTTTTGTCCTTCTGTAGAACATAGGATGGATTGGATGGAATGTTTACCATCTTCCTATCTCTCTGTATGTGACCAACAGGTTTGTTGTCATCTGTTCCTGCCTGTCTCACAAATTTTTCTGCAAGATTAAAATTAGTAACAGTGGGTAGTTTATCCTTATTAACAGAAGGATTGTAACCCAGGCCTTTTCGGCCATTATTCTTTCTGAGCATTTCAGCTCTGATGAGCTGATAATTTTGCATGCCAATATTGGCAGTGCATAGGCCTTTTCTCATGAGCCTTTTAAGCTCTTCCAGCTCTTCCTTAAGCTTGTTGTGCTCATCTGCATCCACAGAGTTAGTAATAACAGAGGTTGAAGCCTCTTTTGAGTCATCAACTACACAACCTGTGGAAGTTAGAATATTTATGCGACTAGCACAGTTTAAGCATGATTCAATAGCAGCATGAGTAGGCAAAGATGCATTAGTAGATATAGAAGAAATATCAGTGCACATAGAATGATTTGCCTTGAGCTCCTCATGCTCCTTAATCAGAAGCTCATGAGTTACCTTGAGCTTCTCATGAGCTATCTCCAGGTTTTCCCGGTCTAGCCTGAGGTTTTCTCTGTCATCTGTAACCTCATCATATGATTCACTTAGCTCCCTGAGTTTATCTCTTAAAGAGATGTTTTCCTTCCTCTCCTTGCCATAGGCTTTATTTGTTCTTTCAAGAATGCCCATTAGTTCAGCATAATCAGGAAAGTCATCCTCAGTAAGTACCTTTGAACCTTTGGCCATGAAGCACAAAGGGGCAGAAGTGGATGGCAGTTGATCAGCTTCAGCACTGAACTCGGAGCTATGTGACCTGGCTATGTCACAGCTGGGTATATCAGCCAAACTGATGGCGATCCCAGCAACTTGATCTTCATTCTCTGACTCTTCTTTTGAGCCCGAATCCTCAGATACCCAAGCCTGTCCAACATAAGCTCTAGCAGTGGCTTTGTTTTTGGAGTAGGTTGGATGCTTGCTGTTGAATGTCTTCTTCTTCCCATGGAAGTCCTTCTTCTTTCTATACTGGCTGTTGTCCTTTCTCTTGGTTGGACAATCAGCAGCAAAGTGGCCTTCCTTGCCACACTCGAAGCACTTGTTATCTTTTGACAGCTTCTTCCCTCTGAATCTGTCACCTGATCCAAGCTGCTTCTTCTTCTTGTAAAACTTCCTGAAGTTCCTTGTGAGGAGGATGAGTTCACTCTCTTCTCCGCTAGTCATCTCCTCATCAAGTTCTTCACTGCTATCACTCTCAATCTATGATGTTGAAGTAGTAGTCTTCAAGGCAATATTTTCTTGATAGCTGGAGAGGAGCTTTACTTGCCTTCTTGCTTAAGCTCCATCTCATGTGTTAGGATCCTTCCTAACACTTCTGTGGGCTTCATTTGCTCAAACCCATCTTTTTCCTTCAGCATGAGAACAAGTGTTCTGTAGGCTTTTGGAAGCACTGACAAGAACTTCTTGATCACGTCTTCATCTTCCACTCGGTTGGAGCCTAGGGCCTTCAGTTGGTTTGTGATAATGGTGAGTCTTGGAAATAGAGAATTGATGTCTTCATCATGCTCGAGCTCAAACCTCTCTAGCTTTGATTCCAGAAGGCTCCTCTTTGACTTCTTTAGAGTGTCACTGCCTTCATGGATCTGCTCCAAGGTGTCCTAGATATCCTTAGCAGATTCTATAGTGCTGACCCTGTTGAAGTCATGCTCTTGTAAACCCATAAATATAGCAGTGGTAGTCTTCGTATTATTCTGAATGTTTCTCTTGTCGTTTATGCTAAGAGCAGCTGGGTCTGCGAACCTGTAGCCTGTACAAACAACTTCCCACACATCTGGATCAATTGAGATAAGATGCATTTGCATCTTTCTTTTCCAGAAGGCATAATTAGTTCCATTGAAAACAGGTATTTTACCCTCATAGCCCAACATCATTTACTCTGGCTGTTAGGCCAAATCAAAGAGCAACCGCTTTGATACCAATTGAAAGGACCGAAGGTGCCGACTAGAGGGGGGGTGAATAGGAGGCTAACAAAAATTACTTCTTTTAACTTGATTAAACAGGTTAAGCCTTAAACAGGAACTAGGGTTAGCTAGCTATGTGACAGGTGAGTGACACAAGCAACAGATGATGTGTAAATTAGCATGCAGCTGTCACACAGGTGCCTAACATAGGTGTTCTAAGGATTAGTAAATGATGAGCAATCAATGTGCCTGTATAACAGGTAACTGACTTAGGTTTGAGATAAGATATATAGCAACTGAGACACAGCTAATGAAATACAGGTATAAAGGAGATCTATAATAGATGAACAGAATAAGTCTAAGATCTCACAAGTAAGCAAGCAAGCAGGAAGCTAAAGACAATACAGGAAAGTACTCAAGGAGACACTGTATTTTTCACCGAAGTTCCCAACTCTTCACAGAGTGGTACGTCTCCATTGGAGAGGCTACTCCGGAGAGATCGCCAGCACCAAATCGTGCTTGTTCTCCGAGTACCTGATGTTCAGGCCTCTTCCTTTGCTTCTGGAAGTCCTTTTGCTTGCAGCAGGTAGACTTTGATTCACCTTCACAAACGTCTGGTTCAGCCCACAAAAGCTTGGGTGATACCAGCGACTCCTACACTCGTCTAGGAGTAGACACTCCAAGAGTAACAGATTCAGCAGTAACAACTCTTGGAGGAACCAATGCTCTTTGCTCAAGAACTCTCTCCCGAACTGACACTTAGGAAACTTTGGCTTTTGTTCGGTGGGAAGAGGCTTTGCAACGGTTGAATATGATTCACTGGATTGGCAAAGGTTGGTTCTAAGACCGCCCCTGGTCCCCTATATATAGGGTTCGCAGGAACCTAACCGTTACACTGTTGCCACGTAGGATTAAGTGAGCCACCGGTGACAGGCACCGGTGACACAGCTACACACTACACCCAACCTATAACCGGCTCGGGCAGACCGACACCTGTGTCACCGGAGGCTGACACAGGTGAACCCTTAACTGACGTAGCAGCACTACTCAGTCCGGTCCTGGCACACGACATGCCCTCAGCATACAACACTCTCTGAAACCTAATAAGGAGAGAACCTCCGACAGCCTTCTGACTTAGCAGACAAGCCATCGCAGCGCAGGTCCCTTAGTATTTATAAGCTCTCCCTGGTACAGAGATGTACCTGAGTCACAGAGTGCTAGACCACCTGTTACACAGCTGTGTCACACCAGTGACTCTAACCCATAGGGTTCTCTACAGCTAGCACTGCAGAGTGCAAGCACAAAACCAGTTTCACACTTGTGCAATACTGTTGACACAGGGCCACTAACCTCAAAGCATTAGTGCCACTGTCCAACATCCTGAGCATTGAGCAATTAGAATCTCCACATATCATTACTGTATCATTCCTCTTGATAGTACGGGTTTTTCCTATGGACTCAAAGAAACTAGCAAATCTAGGCTTTACCTGCCCACCAACTGCAGTCACGGCCCTTGACGCATCAAGCCACCATCACCTTGCTTGCAACTCCTTGCACAGCACCGGCTTCTTCACAGCTGTGGCACAGCTGCCTAGCACAGCCATTCCTTAGTCCTGGAAACCACCCTTGTACCCTTTTTGGTGGTCATCTTTTTCCTGATGACCCTTCTTTCTGGAACCTACTAACCTGCCTACACTCAATGTAAACGTTAGATTCCAGTTTGAGTTGCCATTAACCATCAAAACCAACTTGGGGCCTAGATGCTCTTTCACATGCACTACATAAGCGATCATTGTTGAAAGTCTTATTTTTTATGCTTAGGATATGATCTCCCTTGATAAACTAGTCAAGATTTCTCATCCCCACATGAGCTAGCCTTTTGTACCAAAGAAAATCTTGAGAAGACTTGGACAGCAAGAATGTTTGTATGCAACACTCGTTAGAGACCAAAGAGCGATCATTGCTCTTGACTACAAACACACCAAACTTAGTGAAATTGCACTCAAGATCAAAATCACAAAGTTGAGAAACTGAAAGCAAATTTTAGTTCAAGATTTCACAAGCAATACATTAGAGATAGAGAGGTCATGAGAGATCGTAATTTTACCCAACCCTATTATCTTTTCTTTAGCATTATCAAGAAAAGTAATATTCTCATGTGGTGAGCGTCTACTATCAAAATATGTGAACATGTCTTTTTCATGGGTCATGTAATTTGTGCATCCACTATCAAGCAACCAACTCTTCCCGCTAGAGGTGTAGTCCTACAAAAATAAGTTTAGACTTGCTTAGGTACACATACCTTCTTGGGTCACCGTGATGTGCTTGTTGGTATCCGAGTTCCCTCACTAGTACAAAAAACATGTTCCCAAAGGGTTCAAAATCGTCATCCGAGATGGTTTTTGGGAACCGTCTGGAAACATGCGTCACGAATAAGTGACCCATATCCCAGACGGTTCTTGAACAGTCTAGATTAACTATCATCCGAGACAGTTGTAATAACAGAACTGCCTGGGATTAAGGATATTCCCAGCCAGTTCTAAAACTGAACCGGTTGGGATTGCTTTTTGTTTAAAAAAAAATTACATTGTTCATTGCATTTATCTTAGACAAAAGTCACATGCAAGATCATCAGACACATATATATTGATCACAACTCATCTCTAACACACACACGCGCATGAAGAGAACTAGCCCTGCCTCCATCTAGGATATCCAGCATACGAGAGAGCGGTGGCGGCGGGTGCAGCACCGACATCACAAAGTTGTGCATCTATTCCAGCTTCCTGAAATGAAGGATAAATCACTAATGACTTACAAAGAATGGATTTGATTTAGGGGGAAATAATTTTAGAAGACATACATCATATCATTAACAAGTGAAAAACGGAACTAAAATCAGACCCAAACAAAATAATTATACATAAACACCTAAAAATGACAACACATGATAACACTACAATCCAGTAATCAAAAGCCGATGTTTCAATGAAGACATATCAATGTGTTCTTCCACCAAATAGCTCCTATAAAAAATGACACACAGGAAGCATTCATTCGGGATATTCGAGTCCGTTGACTTAAATATACCACAACCTTTAAAGAGTGAACAAAATGTGTATAAATTACCTTGACTCCAGTATTTACGGCATTTCTTGATGCTTGAAGCAAAGGATCAAACATGGGATTGAATGCGACAGTATCAACTATGTGCCCTGGGAAGAATCACAATACCATATTAGTTGTTGCAACTAGAAATAGCATGAATGTATACTTGCATGGACAAAACCATAAGCACTAATATATCTAAAGAACCAATATCCATACAACAATTTTTATATCCGTACCACTGATTGATGCATTCCAATGTTCACGGCTATTATTGGAGGCTCCGCTGGAGAAGCAGAGGGGCATATTACCTTGTTGTTGTTGGAGCTCGCTAGGGGAAGAGGGGAGACAGAGGAGGAAATCGATGGCACCGCTGCCCGCTGAAGAGGAGTGGAGCTCAGTGGGAGCGTGGCCCTCTAGCGGCGGCCTGGCTCAGCGACGGTGTGGCGCAACAGGAAGCAGAGGTGAGATTGGGGAAGATGGGAGCGGCGGATGCATCAATTGGGTTGGATCTATCTCCCAATCGCTAGATCTGGGCGCTCCAAAGTCGAGCACCCCCAGATCTGGACCTTGTCCTCACTTGTGACTGAGACGGCGGCATCAGCAGACGATGGCACGATGGCGAGGGATGCGGAGGCGGTCGGGCGACCACCTTGATGCCATCTCCGGTGTCGGCATCAGCGTACACACTGTCTCCAAACCAGGGGGTGGGAGAGGAGAGGAGGAGAGAGAGGCAGAGCCACGGGGTGGAGACGGTGGCGGGGAAGGCGTGCGGGTGGGGTTGGAGCAGCGGCACATGGGGTTGGAGAGAGCTCGGCAGCGATGGCAACGAGGAGGGGAGGGAGGAAGGAGAGGCGACAGGATGAGGAGTGGGGGTGGGGGCGGCGGCGACTAAGCGCTAGGGTTTAGAAATGGTGCGGCGTTGCGCATGGGCTCGACTGGGGTAGGATTTATGAGGGCCGCTGGGTGGGCTTTGTAGAAGGTTCGCTTCAAAAACCATCTATTTTATCCGATTTATCCTAGATGGTTCAAAATGAAAAACCATCTAGGTTACTATTCTAGACGGTTTTTATTCTGAACCATCTGGGATGAGCTAGTAATCCCAGACGGTTTTCTAAAAATAACCGTCTAGGATGTAAATTTCAGAAATAACCGTCTCGGATAAGCGTAATCCCAAATGGTTTCTTTTAAACCGTCTGGGATATGGGTCTGGGATAGACGTTATTGTAGTAGTGCCTCCACCTAAGAGCTTCTTTGTTGTGCAGTTTGGTTAACCACACCATCTATTCCTATAGACTTCTATGCCATAGGTTTGTACCATCTCCAAGCTTCACCTGCTCGCTGGTACCACCGGATGGTCCCACCATGACTTCCTTCTTCCAACAGTTCACATCTTCTCTTATGTGTCTATTAGAGTTTGAAACCCTCTTTGCAAACCCTCACAAACTTAATGGAGAACTTCACACTTCTCCCTGAAGGCTTCAAATGACTCCGAGCTATCTAGGAGACGTCAATCTCCAAGAATAACAGACTTCAACTGATTTATCTTAGAGATGAACTCTTGCTCGGTGCTCAATTAAGGCTCAATCTCTCCCTCTCAAAGATTTCCTCACAAAGAATGGAGATTTGGCTTGAGAAACTGTGGTAGGAGGCATACGAGAGTAGAAAATAGATCTTGCAAAGAATTGTTCATGCAAAGAGGCATGGAGGTATATATGGCCAACCCCTCAACAATTAGCTGTTATGCAAAAAGCGAAAGAACTCGGAGATTCTGATATTTTGAAACCAACGGTTATATTGTTGTCCAGAAGTGAATCTCGGAAGATAGAAAATCAGAGGTTCCAACTTTCCAAGCACAGCGGACATAAGTGAATTTCAGATGTTCTAACATAGAACTCAGACCTTCCAGGATTGTGAATAGCCTTGGCAAGGCATCAACATAACAAATTCCCGGAGGCTCCAACATTGCACTCCGAACTTCCAACATTCAAAGGACCAGAATACAAACCGGAAGTTCTGAAAACAAACTCGGACATTCTGAGATTTCAAAAGGAAGTCCAGAACAGAAACTCAGACCATCTGGAAAACTTATAGTTGCTTCGAATTTAGAGCTCTCCGCACTTTTGACAATGCTAGAACTGAAACTCAGATGTTTTTGAAACAAACTCAGACATTCTGTGATATCAAAGTCAGTCCAGAATGGAGTCTCAAAGCATTCATAAAACTTCCTATTGCTCCGACTTTAGAGCTCTCAAGACTTTGGCAATTTCAGAACCGAAATTATGAGGTTTTGGCAGAAAATCTTGGACGTTTTGATATCTAGATATTTGGACAGGAAGGGCAACTTGAAGGCTCCGAGTCCCCTAACTCTAGACACAGAACTGAATCTCGGATACTCCGAGATTAATCTCAAAGGTTCCGATTGAAAAAGTGTATGGAGAGACTTCAAAGGCCTCTTTGTATTTTGAAATTGGTTCCTATTTGAGCATTAGCAAGATATTATTACCCCCTTAATAGTATGGCTTGCCCTAAACTCAATGTGATTCCATGAACCACTGAAAGAGCTACAAAATGTCCTTAATTTTCATTTCTTAAGGCCATCCTTCTTTAGAACTTTTTAGGGGTCACCAACGCTGGTTAAAACAGTCCTTTATGACACTAACAACCTAATCACACTTGATGCACAATTAGTCACTTAGTCGTTCTGTCATTGATCACGAAAACTCATTTAGGAGGCCAAGATACACTTGCAAAAACATCAAGAACAAATAGTAGACCGATTCCATAAGTTGATGAAATACCAAGGAACAAATGTTTTTCCTGTGTACACAAAATAGGACAAAAGTTGGTAGTCCGGTAGTTTATTTAATAATACAAAAAATAAATTAAAATATATGATAGAAATACTATGAGAAGACACTACTAAACTCAAAAAACATGATACATTTTTTACGTGTCATGCCCCCCTCCCCAAGCTCAAACTCTTACTCGTCCTTGAGTAACTCATCCATAAGGAACTTAAGTTTGATAATTGCATTGAGTAGTAAAAGTCATACTAGATTGGTGTATCTTGATTTCTTCAATAAAGCAATACCTAAAAATCTTAGCAAGAGAAATATGCAACACATAGGTATTTTCCTAAAAATAATTATTACCAATACTTAAGCCTAATATTGTCTTTGAAATTCAAATGCTAAGATCACAACTCAAAATAGAAAATAAATTATCATTATTTCACTTCCTACCATTGCCTACAGGGTAATAGAAAGTTTCAGGTTTATTACAGAGTAATAGAATATCACAGTGAAAATTTTGGTGCTCACCTACTAGAGGTAAGTCATAATTGCAGGCCTTATGTACAAAAATGTAGAGATCCCTAGAATTTTTTCCTTTTGAAAGAACAAGCAAGTTTCGATTGGTCCCTGTTTGTTTCATCAATTCATCCACAAAAGTACTTGATGTCTCATGCTTCAGTCATTTGGAGAGATAATGATGGGGTTAGGAAGGACTCAATCGAAGAAAATAGAAAGTCTCGCATATACAAGGTGATCCCCGGGCCCTAGTGATTTCCTAGTATCGATGTTGCAAGAGCAATAAAGATTGCCATATAAATTCACAAACAAAAATCATATCACAAAAAAATGAAATGCTCTCTAATGATATAAGTGCAGCACAAGAGCTAAACAAATGCTCTCAAATGATATAAGTGAAATACATAAGCAAGATCACTGCTCCACAAAATATAAATGAATAACGTGAGCTTAATATTACTCTAAATAATATAAGTGAAGAGTATGAGGAAATCAAAACTCTCTAAAAATATAAGTGAAGATCATAAATAAATAGGCTCAAAAGATATAAGTGAAGCATAGGAGCCACAAGAATGCTGCTACTATGAATGCTATGTTGAATATATGCACTAGCCTATGAATGATAATCTCGCATAGAAAAGGGTAAGAGCATATGAAGAACATGGTACCTCTCTTCTACTATTCTTTTTTATTTTTATGTTTCTTTTTATTTTTCTTTCTTTTTTTTCTCTTGTTCATTTTCGTCTCAAAGCCCTACAAAAATGAGAGGTACCTTACAATGATAAGCTCTTTTACAAAGTATAACAAGCGAGACATTAAGCAACATGGCTATAAGTGTGCACACAAAAGTAACTCTAATAAAGTGATGAATAAATGATAAATGCAATAACAAAACACTCGAATAGCTAAAAAGATAAAGAGCCATCATAGGTAGGTCTGTTGGACACGAATGGCAAAGCTGAAGGACTTTTAGGATTTCTCTTTTTTTTTGCACCGCATGTTTTGTTTCAATGGTCTTTGTTGTCACCTCAACGTCATCTTTATTTTATTTCATTTTTTAGAGAGAGATTTACCTTTCGGGACCCAAAATCCATAACAGAGAGTCTTAAGTGAAACCACCCGCTAAGTCGAAACGTCAACCCCGACCTCAACTCCTGGGGATCAATTCCAAGAGGAGTGGGGTGATATGGCTTCGAATAGCCCAAGACGTCAACCCCAAACCTTCTCCGGCAAACTAATGCACATATCAAGTAGGGTGATATGGTCTCCTCACTCTTTTCTTACTGAGCCGGAACGTCAATCCCAAACTCGTCCCGGCAAATTAATGCTCGGCTGGAGTAGGATGATATAGTTCCCAACCTCTCAGTAGCAGAGTCACTTCACAGGGGTGATTAAACCTAATATCTCTATGATATAGACTCTGAAACCCTACCCACATCATGTGCTTCATCAACACACACACGGCACATGAGGCAGGCGAAAACAACCAGATTTCATAGCAGTAACTCTACGACTGAAACTGCAATATTATAAGTTCTTGAAACTTAACAACATATATCCACATAAGGGATCCGAAGATCCAACTACACAGCAGAAGAGTATATATGGCTACGAAGCCAAAAGGTCAGGCCAAAAGTGGCAGCAGAACAAACCAAGCTGCCAAACCCCGGGGGCAGGACCACTGCCTGGGATTCCCAGCGACCAGTCGTCGTTGGCGTCGATCGCTAGGTAGAAACCACCCTCGGGAGGGGTAGTTTCCTCTGCAACAAAAATGCCAACGATAGCAGGGTGAGTGCAAAAATTGTACTCAGCAAGACTTACAGTGGAGAAATTAGTAATAGATGTGACAGGTATCAATAAAGGGTAATAGTGGGCTATTTTGCGGAAAGCTAATTTTACCTTTGTCAATAGAAGTTAAGTAGATGAAAAACCGACTACCAAAATACTTTGCAAAAGGAGACGAGTCGAACACTTCACGAACATTCCTTACTGCAGATCACCAGACCTTAGATTCCCCGATTCTTCCTCGACCACCCTGGGAGGAAGCAATCACTAACACCACAGCCTTAGAGTTGGCAAGTTTTAGAGTTTGTTGTAGTTGTCTAATTCGATGCAAAATCTTACCAAGCTGTCCATAACCGCGGACACGGCTATTCAAACAGTTCAAACCCTGCAGGGGTGTACATCTTTACCTACACGTATCGATCGTCTCCTAATGCCATCGCGATTGACACACTTTCACGAGGTGTGCTAGCGGAGGGTGATCGAACACGACCGTTACAATGCTTTTGACCTAGGTATGAGCCACCCTTACGGGCTAGTCCATGTGCAGCAGTCCGGCCGCAACTGCGACACGGTCCCATAAGTTGTGAATCGAGGTACATCCCCGGTCTCCCAGACCGTGAGATACCACACCACATCCCCTTTTTCACGCACACGGCAAATGGAAACAGTGAACTAATGCAGCTCATACACTAAGTCTAGGCAAATTATTTAGTCGTGGGTGGCCCCATAATCCACCCGTGTAGAAGTACGCAAATCTTGGTTCGAAGGGACACCGGTAACCGGTCCTTGTGGAAAGACGAGACAACCCACCATGCTCCCAGCCATGGCCTCTCGTCTAAACCCAATTATGATTAAACAAGTTCATTAGTTAACCCCTGGTGAACACCCACCTACCACGTAACCCATCCAATGGTGTTGATTCATCTGCCATCCCAGGAATTACGACTTTTATATGTCTAAGCATGTCTAAGCATTAATAACATAGCAAGCATTATAACAGTGCACCCTATACTACTCTAGATAGGTTGGGATGGCGGTGGAGTTGATTGAGCGACAAAGTAAGTTTTATGCACAGGAATAGGGTTCTGCTTAGCGGAAAATAGAATTTGAACACATGTGATAATGAATTTGAAAACAACTAATACTTTGCAAATAGTAGGTGTCTGCAATGTGATCAAAGGGGCTGCTTGCCTGGTTGCTCTGCAACTAAACCCTACTCGTGATTGAGGTTGTCCTCTTCTGGATTTTCTGGCTCTAATGAAGAAGAACGAAAACACCGGAAAAGAAAGGGCATAACTGTAAATATTAAAATGCTGAACATCGGCATGAGATGAAATGCATGCCATGGCATAGAGGACATAAAATAATGACTAATGCAAGTGGAATCAATTTAATCGGAGTCCGGATGCTTAAAATATTGCGATCCGAAAATCCTCCGGCTAATCGGAAACTCTAATTTGAGTTTTTAGCCAATTATGTTTTTCCTAGCATGCAAACATGTATGGAAATGACATTTTTGAATAGCTCTCATTTTCTGAACATTTTGATATATTATTTGCATTTTTTGATTAAAAATGAATTTTCTACGAATTTTTCAAGATTTAATCCATTTAAAATCCTTGTTGTATTTTTCTCAGTAAAAATAACATTAAATGATTTTCAATAATAACAGAGGCTGACAGGTGGGCCCTATTGGTCAACTTGGTCAAAGTTGACCCAGTCAATGACAGGTGGGGCCCACTGTCATATAATTTCCCAATTATGTTATTCTTTTCTCCAATTCCTGCCATGTGGGGTCCATCTGTCATTGAGACATACTTAATAAGTTCATTAATTACACCGTTAGTTATTAATTACAGTAATTAAGGTGTCGGTTAACATTAATTGCTGATGATTAGCATTAATTACAGTGATTAACTCGTCGGTTAGCATTAATGGAGCTCATTAACCGGTCGGTTCAGCAATTAATACCAACTATTAAATGTGCTTAGCAATAATTGAGCTATTAATTATGTCTTAACTGTTAATCAGTGGGCATTAATGCCCTAACCGATCGGTTAAATAGGCCATTAATGCCTAACCGGCCCGGTCGGGAAGCCGGCTGTTGGCTCGATCCGACTGCGGGCTTGCCCGGCGCGGCATGGCCGGGATGAGGGGAGGACGACGGTGGCGCGGCTTTACCGGGGAGGGGAGCGGCGAAGTTGCACCGGGAGGCGGCGGTGGATGGCTCCGGCGAGGCGGGAAACGGCGGAGCAGCGGCGGAGGTGGCTCGGCGGCGAGGAAGCGGCCGGGGAGGCGTAGTAGTGGGGGCGGGACGGAGGAGGCTCGGGAGCGGCGGGATGGGGTAGCACCAGGGCGGCAAGGGGAGGAGCCGAGGCGGGCTTCGGCGGCGTTGGTGTTCCGGCGATAGCTTCGGTGGCGGAGGCCGAGCTGGCGCGGAGCGGCAGCGAGAAAGGAGGCGACGACCGGGCAAGGCGGCGGTGAGAAGCTCGGTAGGGTGGCGAGCGCTCGGCGTCGCGGCGAGACGGAGGCGGAGAGCAGCGAGCTCGGCGGGATGGATAGAAGGGAGGAGGGGTGCTCGGGAGAGGGGATAAGGGCCGAGAGAGGGGGGTTAGGGAGAGGCGGCCGACTCTGAGCCCGAGACAGGTGTTGGCGGGGGAGGGGCTACACGCGCACCACGGGGGCTGCTGCTCAAGCAGCTGGTGGCGTCGGGTGAGGGAGGCGGCGGGGTTGAGGAGATAAGGGAGATGGGGGGTAGCTTAGGGGAGAAGGAAAGGGAGGGTGGCGGGCCAGGCCGGTAGAGGAAGAAGTGGGCCGCGCGGGAAGGAGGAAAAGAAGCGGGCCGGGAGAGGAGGCCCTCGGGGGGGGAGAGGTTTAGTTTTAGGGTTTTATTTTTTATTTTCCTTTTTGCTTTTGAGATTTGTTGCTTTTCTTTTTCTGTTTTGATTTCTTTATCTTTTATTTCAAAACTTTTTCCCATACCTTTATAAGCAAAGAGATATCATTCACAATATTTCAATGCACTTTTGTTCAAGAGGTTTTAAACCGGAGCTCGAAGTTAAATTTAAACCCTCATGCTCGCATTAGGGTTTGTTTTTCCTTAGCCATTCGAAGAAGTTCAAAATTTTGCTTACTTTAAATTCTCACATGCATGCCATGTTGCACAATTTAAGGTTAGGTACGAAGGGGATGTTACATTACCCAATAGATTTGGATGTACCGACGAAGTATGCAACATATCAATGTGATAAATGCAAAACCGAGTACCATGTAGGTTAGCAAATAAGATAGAGAGAAATAACCGAATTACTGAACATGCTTGACTAAAGTGGTATCATATCAAAAATAGCAAATATCTTTAAACCAATTTATATTGTACCTAACAATATTCCTCATTGGCTAAAAACTAGTCAACATACACCTGTGTTGTATTCATTAGAAAGTGACAACTATGCTCCTACTTAAAATTTTAGTGAAGCATGGCAAGGTAGTAGGTGAACATCACAAGAACAAATTAACTATCTCGAATCACAACCTTAATAAATGAGTAACAATATCAACAATAGTCCTAATGGGTAATAATAGTTGATTGACAATATGCACTATAGTTGCCATAAATCTTTGCGTATGATAATTTAGTTATTTAATAAATAAGAAATAATATACCTCAACCGTTATCCCTCCTTTCAACTCATTGCCATAAAGAGACACCTAGAACAATTGTTCTCATATTTCCATTATAACTGAAATTGATGCAACTAGCATAGATAATAAAATATCAATTTAACATCAACATCAACACCACCCTTTCATTCTATTTTATTTAGAACTGAAAACAAAAATAGGGGTGTTCGTTAAGCCAACATAAAGCAAGCATATTGAATTCTATAAAACTAAAGCAAAGGAATAATAACGAATATCATGAGACTAATAAAAGTAACAAGGGAACTTGGAAAATTAGGGGGGATACCCCCACCTAGAGCTTAAACCATTTGTTTATATTTGAATTTCCGTCATGATGGTGAAATAATTTGAACAAGTCATTTTCCTCCCAATCCTTTTCCTACAGCTCCACGTGGCAGGTGGCCACAGCAGGGGGTGATGTGGAAGCTTGCCGCATGGGACCTGTGGGTCCCCACAGGTTGTAAAAATTTTATAGTAGCGTCCGTACCTCCTATGGATCATGAATACAAATTTTCTTCAATTTTTCAAACAGTACTGAGCAGCAGTAAAATAATAGAGAGGTAGAAGGAGTAATTCAAACAGTAATTATGCAATCTTAAGCAATAAAAATTCATACTGATTATTAGAGAAAATAAACTAAGACTCACAAATAGATAAAAAATTACTATAAAACTTCCGGGTTGCCTCCCTGGAAGCACTTCAGTTTAAGTCAATATCTTGACTTTATTACCTTGAGGCGACCAACCTTTTTCTTTCTTCAGCACTTGGAGCTAAAGCTCCAAGCCCCATAATTTTTACCTCAATCTCTTCATTACTCTTGTTATCCTTTATTGGCAAATGCATCAGAATTTGCATGGAGGAAAATTAAATTTAATGTTTCCCTCCTCATGTTGATCAAGGCACCTATGGTTCTCATGAAGGTCTTCCCAAAATAATAGGTGTGACATTATCTTCAATAACATCGAACACAATAAAATCAATTGGAACATTAATAATAATATTCTCAATCATACCTACTGCCTTTCTAATTGAAAATCTGCTAATTGGATCTCATATTGCAAAAAATAAGTTTACCCAATTTTAATTCCTCATATAGGGATTGAGGCATGGTAGAGACACTAGCACAAGGTCACATAAAGCATCAATGAAACTACCACCAATCTTAATTTTAATAATAGGCTCATAAATGTCATCTAACTTGAGAGATAGCATTTCATCCTAATCATTCTTCATTCCTAAGACCAAGCACTTTCATTGCTACTTTACTAATAAAGTCCTTATTAATAGGATCCTTAATAGTAGCATCATACGAACTAGCATGCATGATCTTAATTAATTCATCCATAGCAAAAGCACAAGCAAAATCATGAGCATTTTTACCTTTCATAGCATCATGGAATAGATGGAGTACTTTTGACATCATGAAAATCATAAAAATATTACACATCAACATTAGCAATAGAAATATTATTGATAGAAATTATGGGACCATCATCATTAACTTCAACAAGGCGAACTATTTTAATACTCTTTGGGATTAGGATCGGGCTTTCCTGAAAACGTATCAATGTGAAGTTGCTGACTATCGCTACCTTAGCTATGGATTTCTTTATGTTCTTGGTTCTTTCTTCTAAAGCATGAACATCGCTAGTGAGGGAGATAAAATTTTGAGTCAAATCATTCAAACAATTACCATGCTCATTAATTTTATCACTAAATTTTTATTTTGCTCCTTTTGGTTGGCCACAAATTGGTTGAGAACTATTTCTAATTCATGAGAGGAAGTATTATAAGAACCATAATTATTACCCTCATTATTGCTGCCATAAATATTACTATATTTTGCCCACCACAATTATTTATCCAACCATTAGGATCAAAATTTGTCCTAGCAACAGAATTAACATCCGCACTATTTTATTCTCCTCAATAATAGCATTGATAGGAATGTTTTCTACTTCAACAATCACTAGCGGAGGCAAGCATAGCAATTATTCTATCCATGCTAGCACCAATATCATTGTCCTCTCCAATCATGTTTACCTTCTTTGTAGATGTTGTAGGAGCACACTTGTTGTGCCATTGGGCATGGTTCTTGGACATCTCATTTAGCAAATTCGTAGCTTGTATCGTCTTATTCATGAAAGTACCACATATAGTAGAATCAAAAACACTTCTAGACTCATAATTTAATCCACTATAAAAGGTATGCACAACCAACCAACCAGTTACTCCATGATTGGGACAATTTTTCAACAGTTCTTTCATTCATCCCCAAGCAATAGGCAAATGCTCATTGTTACCTTGTTTAAAAGACATGAAATAATTTTTCTTTTGTCCTATCCCTGTGGGAGGATAATACTTACCAATAAAAGCATTCTTTCCCTTTTCCCAAGAGTCAATACTACCTGTAGGTAGAGACATAAGCCATTATTTTGCTTTACCTCTAAGTGATAATGGGAACAAAGTCAACTTGCCGGTGTTGGAATTTACTCCTCTAATTTTTTCCATGTTAAAAATTTCATTAAAATAGTTCAAATTTATTATGAGTAACCAAATTCAACAAAGAAGGCTTAATATCAAACTCTTCAACATTAATATTGGGAGTAGTGATAGATCCTATAGTAAGGTCATCATTAGGAACACTAGCAAAAGAGCCCAAACTAACATATTTGTCACCCATTCTAGTAAGGTTAAACTCAACAAGTACCAACTAATTGTTTTGTTGTTTTCAAATAAGGCTAAGTAAACAATCAACTAAAAGTAACTGGTAAACTAGAGGCAAGACTAGAAAAATAAAAGACAAGTAAAAAGCTACAAAGAAACTTCGTGAGACCAAAATTGATAGTGAAACCAATTTTGCTTCCCTAGCAACACCACTAGAAAATCGCTCAATTACCTGCAAGTGCACAGGATCAATGTGGCTTTTTCAATGAGAATGAGTGTTGAACTCACAGGGAGGCGTCAAAGGATCACTTGGTCAAATCTAAAATCACATTAAAAACAAATGAAAGTGAAGGATGAGATGCAATATTACTTGATGGAAGCGATGGATATTTAAAAAGAGCAATTACTTGATCTAGAAAACTAATATTTTTAAAATGGAAAAAAAAATAAACAAATACTAAAAGTGCTAGGACGATGGTTCTAATGAAGGAACATAAGGAATGAGATATATCGTTTCACTAGTATTATTCCAATCAAGTAATAGGGATTATGCAACTTATAAAGTACTAACTAAGACTCACAAGAAATAATTGAAAGTCTAATATTACCAGCATAAATAGATGTAATCTACTCCTTGCTCAACCACCAATTTGAAGCGTACATTAAGACTCATGTCGGAACAATATTAATAATTTCACTAGCAAAATACAAGAGATGACCACACGATTGGCTGTCTACCCCTTCCCCTTGCTTACCAACAAATACATCACTAAATGCCCTGCTTGGCCATACCAAGACACACAATCAAATACAACTACTAAAGACATAGCATGTTAATAATTAATCACAAGCAAATAATTGATTACACTGAAAATGGATGGTCATCGCAATAATTATGAAAATGCTACATAGTTGCTACCACACACCTCATAGCCTCAATGGGACTACTCACAATTCATGCAAAACATCAAGAACAAACAGTAGATTTACTTCATAACATTAAGAAATACCAAGGTACAAACCAATCTAATGTTATTGATGTTGAAGATGAAGTACAAGGGAGCCTAATCTATGGGTGGTGATAGTGGAAATGGAAAACCATGGGTGACAGCGGTGGCTGCATTTCTGTGTTTTTCCTCGGTTCCTCCTCACTTCCTTTCTGTTCTTGATGCAAGGCGTACTATATAAAAAGAAAAGCCTTCGAAGGGAGACTCCAAGGGATGAAACGGATCTACTCACGAAAGAGTGGCGAGGCCGAGCCCTGTGGGCCCTACGCGGCAGGCCAGGACGGCACAGCCTACAATGGCACCCTGCCGCAAAGGCCTGTGGCAGTTCCGCTGCCCGACATCCTTTTGTGCAATGCACTCTTCCTCTAGAACATTTCCAAAAGCGCTGGATTTTCTGATTTTTATGGTGTTTTTCCTACGGACACAAAATAAGAGGGAAAAAAATCTGGTAGTTCAGTAAATATTTTAGAAAACTAATTAAAATATATAATGGAAATACTATGAAAATATATTATTAAACTCAGAAATCATGATACATTTTTGACGTTTCACTAGCCAAGCCCGCAGCAAGAGCCGGAGAGTTCCATCCACCGAAGCAACCTGGCACGTGTCATCACTGCCTCTTCACGGCATGGCAGCTCCGACTTCATCATGTCGAGGTGAATCGATGCACATGAAGCACCGAACTACGATGTCAGAAAGCCACCACCAAACCCACAACAGACATCGCCCGCCAACACCGCTCATCTCTGATCGTTGTTGCCACACAAGTCGTACAACAAAGGGACTTGGGGCAGCTGCCCCGGCATCCATGCACGTCCGTGCTTGGCCACCAGACAAATCATTTGGGCCCGCCTCCCTAGCAACCATCTGCTAGCACCACCACTGTCTGCCACACAGATAACTAGCATGACCAACCCTAGCCTCCTCGATGCTACCGGGGGACCTCCGCACGCCGATCGCACAAATCCAGTACCGCCAACGTACACTGCAACTAGCTCCAAATCCTCCCTGGCTAAGACCCTGCACTCAGTAAGGCACCTATGCCACCAGTCGAACCTGGAACTGCCCAACATGAACGCAGCCTGCCACCATACACGAGCTGGCCAAATCCATTGTAGCCCAACAAGATCCAGTTATTTAATTTTTAAATTGTTAGAATTTTTTAGTAACTTCTCAAGAATATTCTTGAATTTTCTAAATTTTCTGGTTATGTCCTACATTTTCTTGTTTTTTTCCTTCAAATTTTCTATTTTTCCTTTTTTCAGTTACCTCTTAAATTTTTATTTTAAAAACTGCATTGTTTTTATAAATTTTCAGTTTCCTAGAAAAATATGATTTTTCATTTCTCTACATTTTCTAAAAAATTTCATCTATTTTTTATTTTTGTGATTTTTCTTTGAACTATCAGAATTTTCCAAAAAGTATCTTCAAATTTTCTGTTTTCCCTTTTTTTCAATTTTTTGTGATGACTAAGGCTGCCACGCGTATCATATCGTCAACACATCATCGTCAAAACTACTTTCATTTGGGGGAGGGATCAAATCTAAATGGTTTAGAATCTTGAGGGACTAAGAATATCCAATATTAGTGTTTGGGGCTAAACTTAGACTTTTGCAATAGCTGAGGGACCACAAATGAACTTTTTTTTTGTCAAAATGCGCACTATATTTTGAAAGGACCAAGTAGAATAGATCAAAAGACTAAAGCGAACACGAATAGCAAAGACCCCTCTTAAAAATAAAAGTTACATCAAGATTCTCTAAAGTCGTTGTCTCTAGGTTGATGCTACGGAACTTGGTGTTCCTCCAAGCCTTTAATGAAGAAAACACAAAACACCAAACTTGCACGAGCAGGAATAACCTTAAAGGTTTTGGAGAGCCATATGAGCCGCCCATCCGAATAGGTGGGAAAACCTTATACAAACGCACTATGACTGGGACATAGCCCTCGGAAGGCAAATTGTCGAACCGCTACTTTGTCGCAGTACCACCGTAGAAGAAAACCAAGAGCATGAAAGGACGAAACGGGATAACCACAAACCAAAACAAACTCGACACCACCAAGGCTGCTACTACCACAAGAATGGCTAAGGCATCGATTCATGGGACCAAAACATCATTGGCTCCACGGTGTTGGCCACAACGGTCATGCCAGGATGGGGATGGAGCCAGGGGACTTTTGTTCTGTACAACGCGGCCTCCACCGTTAGTGATGGGATTCGCAGCATAGAAAACAAAAAAATTTCCTACGAGAGAGCGAACAAAAGCCAAGATCTAATCTAGGAAGATGCATGTAACGAGAAGATTAGATCTACATACCCTTGTAGAACACGAGCGGAAACGTTCTAATGAACGTGGTTGGCGTAGTCGTACTTTCTTCGCGATCACGTTCTCTTCGTGATCCAAACCGATCAAGCACCGCACGAACGGCACCTCCGAGATGTGCACACGTACGGCTCGAAGACATCACCTCCTTCTTGATCCAGCAAGGCGGGAGATGAGGTAGATGAGATCAACTCCGGTAGCACGACGGCATGGTGGTGGAGGTGGTGGGGTTTCTCCGCGGACAGGGCTTCGCCAAGCGCTGCGCACGAGAGAGAGGAGATGGGAGAGAGGGAGGCGGCGGCTGGGATGGATCTCTCCGGAGGGCTGCCCCTCCCCTCCTTTATATAGAGGAGAAAACTTGGAGGAGAAGGAATAGTACCCGTGAACAGTACACGCGTGAACAGTACGCGCGTGAACAGTATCCTCCCCCAAGTAAAGCCTCCCCTTTCGATCTTATCTCCTATTTTTAAGGGATTTGATCTTATCCCTTGGGGGGCAGCCGCATGGGCCCTTGGGGCTGGGTGCCTAGCCCATGTGGGCCAGCGTGCCACTACCCCGGTCCATGTGGACCCCTCCGGGACAAGTGGGCCCCCACCCGGGGACCCCCGGAACCTTCTAAAACCTTCCCGGTACGATACCGGAAAAATCCTGAACTTTTCCGGAACCCTAAAAATACTTTCCCATATATGAATCTTTATCTCCGGACCATTCCGGAGCTCCTCGTGACGTCCTGGATCCCATCCGAGACTCCGAACAAAATTTCGGTCTCACCATATTAATATCTCATTTTATACCCTAGCGTCAACGAACCTTAAGTGTGTGACCCTACGGGTTCGGGAATATGTGGACATGATCGAGACACCTCTCCGATCAATAATCAATAGCGGGACCTGGATGTCCATAATGACTCCCACGTATTCAACGAAGATCTTTATCGGTTTGAACCACGATGTCGAATATTCCATTCCCTTTGTCTCGCGATATTTTACTTGCCCGAGATTCGATCGTCGGTATCACCATACCTAGTTCAATCTCGTTACCGGCAAGTACTCTTTACTCGTTCCGTAATGCCACATCCTCTGTGACCAACTCTTTAGTCATGTGCTTGCAAGCGATACAGAATGTGCTTTACCGAGTGGGTCCAGAGTATATCTCTCTGTCACATGGATGGACAAATCCCACTCTCGATACATGCAACCCAACAAGTACTTTCCGAAATACTTGAAAGACACCTTTATGATCACCCTGTTACGGCGTGACGGTTGATGCCCCCAAGGCATTCTTCCGGTACCAGGGAGTGGCATTATCTCATGGTCTAAGGATCGGAACATTTAACAATGGAAAGCTATGCAATATGAACTTTGTGACGTGATCGAATTGCCTAACTTAATTTGGGTCTGTCCATCATGTCATTCTCCTAATGACATGACCCCGTTATTAACCGACATCACATGTCCATGATTAGGAAACCTTAACCATCATTTAATCAACGAGCTAGCCAGATAGAGGCATTGCTAGGGACACGGTGTTGTTTATAAAACCACACATGTATTATGTTTCCGGTTAATACAATTATAGCATGGAGTATAAACATTTATCATGAACAAGAAATATGATAATAACAATTTATTATTGCCTCTAGGGCATATTTCCAACAGTTAGGATGCCACTATCAAGGACAACTAAACCTAACATAGGAGTAACTTCATCTATCCATAGTTCCAAAAAAAACTTAACATAGTAGTGCCTAGATATCTCTCTTTTTTAGGTTAACATGTGAATTTTAGCTATTTTCTCTTACGACTCAGGATTCGTAATTACTGCAACTAAATGAAGGAGATTTTATGCTGCTTTTTCCTTACACTACTACAGAACATGTCATCACTGACGGGCCAAGAACCCACATCAGTGACCGGTTTTTGGCCCGTCAGCAACTAAATGTCAGTAATGACTCGTATTATCAGTGACGGGTAATTTACCTGTCACTGATAAAGCTCATCACGGACGGGTGAAAAAAGTAACCGTCAGTGATAGTAGTCTCATCACTGACGGGTATACTTTCAACCCGTCCGTGATGAGTACTCATCAGAGGTGATGAAAATGTCATCACGGACGGGCGAAATAACGACCCGCCAATGATAGCTCTAACATCACTGACGGGTGCTTTCTTCACACGTCCGTGATGATATTTCATCACAGATGACCAAAACATCATCACGAACGGGTGGAAAATGACCCATCAGTGATAACTCCACCATCACTGACAGGTGTTTTTTTACCCGTCCATGATGATATTTCATCACAGATGACCAAAGCATCATCACGGATGGGTAGAATATCGACCCGTCAGTGATATTTCTACCATCACTAGTGCTATTTTCACCCGTCCTTGATGAACATCATCACGGACGGTAAAATATCCTTTTTTGCCTGTCCTTGATGATATTTCGTCAGCTGTGGTGGAGATATCATGGACGGGTGGAAAAGGAACCCGTCAGCGATGGTAGGTACCAACTAGGCAGGGTTTTCCTGCTTCCTGGCTAGCCTCATGTCATTTTGCTATCCATGCTGTCACGGACCCGGAATTGCATATGATTAAGGGAACGCGAAGTCGCCAAGGACCGAAGGACTCGTCAGCTCGGTGGCACGGTACCTGCGCCGTACGCACCAAAGCGGAACGATCCGACACCCGCCACGTGCGAGCCAGCCGGAAGCGACCAATCTTCCCAGAACCACATACGATTCCATGACCCGGTGAAGGTTCAGAGTCGTTCCCCAAATCCTACCACGACAAACAAGGTCGGAGGAGCCCGGCAGTTCTACCCACACCCTAACCTAGCCCGGAGGCTAGTGGGTCGCTCGAAAGCCCGGTAGAACACGCCCACACCCTGCCTGGCCGGCACAGCATCTCAGCCAGCGGGTCACTCAACCAACACCTGCTCGACTTAGTAGAACAAGGTACGGCTTCGACTCTTCACGGCATACCCAAAACGCTTCATATCATACACGCATTGCGTAAGGGCAGCCTGGAATTAACAACTCGGATATCATAACAAAGCTCTACAAATACGATATTAATATTAACTGCCCACGATGGGACAACACCTTACCTTATCCAGTCATAACTGAAAGCATATCCGAGTACGGAGAAATTAAACGACAGCGGAAACAAGTGGATGAGTCCCACAGCGGCTTAGCGACCGCTGAACAAAAGCTACAACTATCCCAACAATCAAACACAACCGAGGAAACACACGTTCAGGCATCATCAAAATAATCTTCGACCACCGGCTCACCTGCAAGCTCTAGGAATAACCTAGGTGAGTACGAACGTACTCGCAAGACTTATTCGTGCTTGATTAAATGTCCTACTCATGCTAGTGCAACAATAATTAAACATGGATGCTTCTCAGAGTAACAATATACAAGTTAAGAACATAACATTAATAAGGTGAAGTAAAGACAGATTAAATAACAGATTAACTCAGGACACAACATATCACAGCTAATTTACCACGAGATCAAGTTATCGAATACAAATCCATTTGGGGCAACCCATGAGTTCAATCCAAATCAATCCATCAAACATCATCCAATTCGATTAGGGCAGCCCCTAACTCCAATCCAAATTAATCCAATCCTCAAAGGTTCATTTTAATCTCTCGAACCACTACCGACAACTCAACCCCTGCAGGCATAGTGAGTGCATAACAGTTTGGAGGTAGCGAGCCTCCAAAGTGCATGCCTACCCCCAACTATCCTCAGTGTTGGTTCTCGCTAGCGTCCACGTGTGATAAGGGATGGTGACACGCTGAAGATAGGGTTGGTGTGACGACTAAATCTCTACTTACTCCCGCGTCGCCATCAAACTACGATGAACACCAACCGTACCCATTGTGCACGCCCTCGGCTCTCACAACTCACTTAACCATTTAGTTGAAGAGCCATCAGATGTTCTCGACGTAAGACACATCCTACACATGCTAGTGTACGCAACTTGCGACAATTCACAGATAAACATTCATACACATAGCACATATAACAAGGGCATACACAAGAGTACGGAAGGTAAAGATGCAACAAGCTCTGCTTGCCTTGATCGGTTTGTTCCTGGTCTTGCACGGAGTCGTAAGCCGAGTGGTCGTCCTCTTCAAGCTCTTTTGTAATTAATTTGAAGAACCAGAAAGAAAACGATAAAAGAAACAATAAGATTCCACATGTATGCATGAGGACTAATGCACTAATGAATGTTCAGTCATGTGCGGGTGTTAGGTTTTAGTTAGCGAGGACTATTCGTATTAATCTTGTGAAGGTTATGGGGTTATCCTATCTTGCATGCAAGCTAAGTGGTATACAAGTACGCGCTAGGGCTTCGGAAAGGCTTGTTCAAGTTGGAGGATCATGAAGCCAAACCTAGTGGGCTTAAAAGTGCTCTGGAATACTAAACTAACGTCGCTGGAATCACTCCATTTGGAGCTACGAGCAAGAAACTACGGCTCGTCAAGTTAGGGTTCAACGGGGCTCGACAACTAAAGGAGCTAACCCTAATATCATGTCCTGCATGCAACTCTGCTGAAATTTTAGTTGTTCCATGTCGTAGGATTTCTCACGAGGATTCCGAAACTATAAGGATCGTCGAAATCGGAGTTAGGGTCATAAACCTAGGGTTTATAGACCCTCGACAACACTAAAACTTCTACCCTAAGTATCAGTGTGTGCATGTGTTCAAATTTAACTTTTGATTCAGCCACCTTGTAGAGAATCTCCTGAGGTTTCCAAATATATAAAAATTTTCAAATTTGGCCGAGTAGTTTAAAAGTTATGCATGTTTGAAAATTTGCTCAAAATCTGCCCTAACTAAACCCAACCCTAATTGCTAAGGTTACCCGAGGGCTACACAGTGCTAACCAGAAATCCCTATGCGCACCCGAAGAACTACCCGAGGGATCCACCCACTTAACCACGTCAGCAAGCACGGGACCCGCTTGTCATCCGGTTAATCACTCGGGAGCCAACCAGAACACGACACCTGGCCTACCCTCTCTCTCTCCCCCGCGCTCTCTTTCTTCTTCCTCGCACTGGACTGGCCGGAGCCGAGGTCCAGACGGCGGCGCCTCGCCGGAGCGCTCGCCGTCTGCTGCTCTGGTACTCGGATCTACTCGGGGTCAAGTCGGGAAGGTTCAGTGGCTCACCGCGATCTCGATTTGGTCCTTGGTGAGGGGAGAAGGGGACCGGAGGGTGGCTAGCGACGGCGACAGTGGCGGTGGAGCTTCGGGCTGCCGGCGACGAGGTGCTCGGGCCACGGATCTGCACAGACAAGAGGTGAGGGAGGTTCAGAAAGGGGAGGCGGTGCTCAAATGCGAAAGAGATCGGCTTGGGGTGCACTGGAACGATGACGCGAGCTCGTCGGAGCTACTAGCCGGACTTGAAGACGAAGACGGGCTCGGGGATGATTCCAGCAAGGATCTGCGAAATAAAATGGGGGAAAGGATGAGGGGGATAGTGGGGGAGCTCGGGGATGGAACGGATTGGCTCGGGGCTCACCGGATCTCGGGTAATCGCTCGTCGGAGCACGGCCGGAGTGGGAGCAGAGAGCTCGGGCGCTGGGGATTTTAGGGTTAGGGTTGCTGGGAGGGAGGAGGGGAACTCGGGCTGTCGGAATGGGGTATTTAAGAGGCGGCGGGGTGCTCGGGCGTGGAGCTGGTCGGGGCAGGCGCCGCCCACGCCGGCGAGTGGCCGGGCGGGACGTGGACGACGCGTCCTGACAGGCGGGCCCGGGTGCGCGACAGAGGAGCGGGGAAGGCGCCACGCGCGGGGGCGCGTTCCAGAGAAGAAAACGGAAAGGGGAAAAGGCGCGGAAGCGGGCTAGCGCGCGGGAGAAGCGGGCCGGCTGTCTGGGCCGACCGAGCGGGTTGCGGCCCGAGTAGGTTTTGTATTTCTTTTTCTTTTTATTTATTCCTGATTCCTTCCCCACGACATTTTATGTACAATTTCTTCTCCAATTAATTTGAAATTTTTACAGAGGCTTCATAATATTATTTGGGAGCTGCTGGGGGAGTTTGAATCAATTTGGGGAAGATTCGAATGGGTGTCCAGTTCAAATTGGACTTAGGGTTCGAATTAGGGTTTGCACTGCGACTAGGATTTAAACCTTCCCAATATTCATGAAAATTGACAAGGGGCTAGGGTTTCCACTTTCCAAGCTATTTGTGAAGTTTGGGGAGGTTTGGACTCATTAAGGTTGTTCTATCGACGAACCCTAATTTTGGCACCGTTAGGGTTTTAGGGACTGGGATTCACCGGAGTGTTCAATGACTTCCATCCCCCCCCCCTTATCAACGATAGTTGTGATTCCACTACTTCAAATAAGTTGATTGGTGTTTGTATGAATTTCCACCGAGGATGAGATATTAACATATTCTATAAATTACAATTATACCCTTTTCGAGTTTAAATGAGGTAGTGCGGGGTGATGCCATGTATGCATGAATGCAAGATGAAAGCTTAATCGTTAAGTTTGGGGATTACACATGCCCTCTGAAAAACAAAATATACCCCAGCTGCACAATCTCTGTATAGCCCCAGTATGCACAGGACATATATCACAAGCATATATGCAGTGTAGAACAGGAATCAAAGAATTATTTCAATTTGACTTCTCAGTTTTGACAAGTCCGTTCAAATATACAATACACTCTGCATCACACAATTGGCTAAACAATTTGTCACATCTCAAATATGTTTGACATCTGAAATCCGACAAGTCTAAACTTCAGAAAAGAACAATACAGAACCAGTTCGAGCAAATTTATGTAGATGGGTAGAATTCACCAGCAGGGTTTACTATAAAATTGTTGAAGAAATATGCGAAGCGCGCCAATATGCGTGTAAAGTCCTGGCTTGCATCAAATTGCTCTTGCGTGTTAATATGAAATTCCTATGAAAAAATGATAACAATATTAATTTCATATGGAAACAAAGTAGCTACTAAATAGACTATCAATGTAGATATTAGATCTATCAATACCTTATGTACTCCACATTCAGTCCATGCTAGGGCAATCGCCTCCATGTGCGCGTAAACGTGGAACCCACATGTGTTCGTTGCTTGTTGTTGTTGTTTGCACGGGAAATCAAATTTATGGGTGAGCTTTTTTGCTCCCCTTACCTTGTAATTAACCCCTCCCGACGCCTTATAAATCACGAAGGCATCATCGATGCACTTTTGTATCATCGAGAAGTCACGTTTCGTTTTCATCATGGAATCAAAGTAAAAGACCTTGTTCCATGCTCCAATGATAACCACAAGTACCCAGTGGTCGCTGCATACACGACATCATGGTCAAAAATGAGACGTAAACACCTATTTAAGTGCATAAATTGAAGATTTAGAAAGTACTAAAGAACTTACGGTGGGTTGTAGGCAAACATTATGTAATCCTTGGTCCTTTGGGCCAGCCATTGTTTTGCAAGGAACTACGTACGTGACCATCTCTGCATTCTCGTTGAGCACCCTCCAGTTGAATAGGTATGGATTGATCAATCCAGCGTTTGCACTCAAGCGCCTGATCTCTTGGACCATGTGGAGCGTCCATACCCTCATGATGTTAGCATCGAGTCTGTCGAAGGTATAGAGACTGAACAAGTCTTCATAGTGATGTCAAACGTACCAATCTCAACTTCATCGAAGAAATTGTACTCAGGTGGCACTCTAACCATGATGTACTGCTCAGCACCAGGCTTCGTGGATTCTTGCATGTAGTGATTATGCAGAAGTCTAATTTGCTGGGCCATATTATTCAGTTGAGGCTCCGGGAGGAGTGCTCACCCCATTTGTATTTCCGGGCTAGAGGTGCAGGAGGATAGTACTTTTCTTATGAATACGATAAAGCCTTACTAGCACTATCAGCCTTCTGTTTCTTGCCGCCTTGGCCTCGTCGTCCTCGGGTTTTCCTCAGAGGCTTGACCGGACTCAGATCGCTACGCCGTGATATGAGTGGTTCGGTTTCCTTAGGCGTAACATCCTCAGTGCAGCTGATTGGGTTTCGTTGGGCGTAACACCTTCTGGTGCAGATGGTTGGGTACACTTAGGTGCAACACCCTCCAATGCAGCCATCAAGACCTCCTTCGATAGTGACTCCTTATACCGGGTCACGAGTTCCTCCGTCACTGCCGTCTGGGGCTCATTGTGCTCCATGATGGCCACCGCCTCGTCCATCAACGCCGTCGGGGCCTCCTCCACTGGGCGGGGGTCCTGTTTATTCTTGGAGTGTCGTTCCCTTTTTTGTGGTTCGATGGGCTCGTCCATCAATGCCGCTGGGGCCTCCTTCTCCGTGCAAGTGTGCACGCTATCCCCCTCACCCATTGAGAATGACGACAACTTAACAGTTCCGCTCAAGTCCAATGGCGAATGGCACAACGGACTGCGGTTGGCCAAAGATAGATGACGAGAGGTCGGAGTGTTTGCGTCTAGAATTATCCTTGTTTTCGGCTACATGATGAAACAATTGACGCACTCACCTATTGTTGTCACATCATCTTCAGGGGGCACGGGGACTCGTACAGCACTGTACGCGGGCACTACGGAGTCCACCTGTACCTTCGCCATCATAGACGGTATTTCAACGTTGTGCAAGCGTTGCCCCAAAGTTGGTTGATACGCTAGCCCTTGTGCCACCGTTAAGGGCACACCGCCAGGTAGCATCATCACCAGGTCGCACCTTGCTGGCGCCTGCAGGACAATTATGGTTCAATTACACGTCCACAAAACTCATTGCGAAGCATTCGTGCAACTAAACAAACTTACAGTGATGTTGTCGACAGGAAGTGCGTCAGCTCTCCCTTCGGAAGTAGCATTTGCGGAGGCGCAGCTACTCTATTTGTACGTGGCGCTAGGCTCGGCGCGATTAGGAGGCAAGGGCGGCAGCTGCCCCCCGAACAAGGAGGCCATCTCCCTGCGTGCCTCCTCTTTCGCCTTCCGAAGCATGTCATCGGCCATGTTGTCTTGTATCTTCCTTGTTATCTCTTCAATAAGCGTTTCCTTCCTACTTCTCTTCCTTTGCTTGGCGTCCTCTTGGGTTTGGGGGAAAGCTACGCTCCATGTAGCGGCAACCCCGAGGCCTCGCACGCGACCAGATTTCTCAGGGTTCCCCAGAGCTTTCGCGAGAGGGTCTAGCCACCTCTGGCTCCCAATGGACTCTGAGGAAGATTCTTGCTGGCTCAACTCCCTCTGCAATAGAAGCAGTGCGAGATATAGTATTGAGCGATTTGTTATACTTATGAAATCGACACGGTGGGTTAAGTTCGTACCAGACGATTGGACACGTCCTCAACTTTGGGGGTCGAGAAGGAAACAGCCCCCGTAGTCAGGTCGGTCTTCGTGCGGCCCCTGATCCATGCACACCTGCGACCCTCAATGTCATCAAAAGGAACTAATTTTCCAGCCTCTCGTAGTGCGGTGTCCTCTATTCCCCAGTCCACCATCTTCCTAATGTAGCCATGACTGCCCAGGCGATGGGGGTGTTTATTCTTCGAGTGGAGTTCTTTGCTCTTTAAACTCCTCGCCTTGAACTCTTCCGTAGACTTCATTCGAATGAACTCTTCCCAAACCTCCTCTGTTATTTGGTAATATCTCTGTGATGGCGAGCGGTTTTTTCTGAACATATTCTTTGTTCAGCGTGCTCCTGAAGTTCCAGAGGGACTTAGCCTTCGTCACCTTCGCCGCCCGTTCTACTTTCTCCCTATCGCCTTCGGGGATCTCGAACTTGCTCCACAGCTCCTGCATGATTCGTCGAATCTGGGCCTCGGGCACTTCAGTCCAATCTTGTGTTGTGATATTTATATGTTGACATGCCAGGTAACCACACACGCTGTTGAACTTAGATGCCATCTTCTGGGGTTGGGAAGGGTACCCTGTTATCTGGTCTACCTCCGTGATGACCTGCCTTTGCGTATGCATCTTATTACCGGTTCTCGGTTTCCTAACTCTTTTCATTGCCGCCGGGGGCTCCGACGAACCAGTAGTTTCATCGCCTGTCATCGATCTTTATTGCAAAAAAAACAACTAACTAATTACTTTGATCTTTTATATATTATTCATATATATTGAATATGTGATCTTTTTGAAAATTGAAACTTGAGAGGCTATATAAAGAATCTGGAAAATTGTGCTTGCAGCCCAATTAGATGATTGTGTTAAGTAAACTAACATATGAGTAAACTATCAACTGTTGAGAAAATAAAAAGCAAACTACTAACTGTAATGTGAACATTTCTGAACAAGAAAGGTCAACTACTACCATCATTGCAGCTAGTTAACCAACAAGTGCATGTATCAGCAAACTAACAACTATTTGAGGGAAAAAAAAGCAAACTACTAACTGTAATGTAAACATTTCTGAGCAAACCATAGTAAATCTTATCCTCATATATAGTAGGTCTCAGGTTAACGAGAAAACTATCATTGCAGCCAACAAAAATAAGCAAACCACTTCTCCTAGTGTGAGTATTTCTGCATACAACACAACAAGTTATAGGGGTACCTGTGGGGAGGAGAACCAGCATCATGAAAAGCATATGGAATAGACTCATGCCCTAGCAAATTAACAACACACAAATCAGTAGATTTCCATGTGGTTATAGGGGTACCTGTGTGGAGGAGAACCCGCGGCGAAGGTTGTTGGGAGGAGGGCAGCGTCCACGGCGGCGGCGGTTGTTGGGATGAGAGGAGCGTCCACGGCGGCGGCGGTTGTTGGGATGAGAGGAGCGTCCATGGCGGCGGCGGTTGTTGGGATGAGAGGAGCGTCCACGGCGGTGGTTGTTGGGACGAGAGGAGCGTCCACGGCGGCGGGGGGCAGTCGGGGAGGCATCCATTGCGGCGGCGGCGGGGCCGCTAGGGTTCACGGTGGGAGGCAGCCGCAACGATGCTCTTATGTCGACGAGGTGCTGCTGCTGGTCAGAACAGAAGAGCAAGTCTAGGGTTTGATGTGCGGTGACAAATTTCAAGTCTCGCGGGCACAGGTATATAAGTAGAAGAAGTCATCACGGACGGGCTTAGATGCGACCCGTCCGTGATAAGAACTTCATCACTGACGGGCTTAGATGCTACCCGTCCGTGATGAAGAAGTTATCACGGACGGGCCACACCCATGCCCGTCAGTGATGACTTTCATCACGGACGGTCCAGTTTTTTTCGCCCGTCCGTGATAACAATTTTATCACACAGAATCGATCTGCATACTGAAACACAGATTCAGTAAGGGCAGTTTCAACTTAGTGAACTTACTGAATCTGCATTTCAGTGTCGACATTCAGTATGTTCAGACTAATATAGCACTGTAAATACAACAAAGTAGAGTACTTGATGATTTAATTGAAGTAAATGTCCAACAATAAAAAAATTTGACCATATGGAACAAAATACAACTAGGTATTGATAATATGCACATCAAGGTACCCAATTTGACAATTTTAGTCATCGTCGTCGTTGTCGACTAGGTTTTTTCCATTATATGTTAATCCTTCATTATGATCTCGACATACGTACGTTGGCACATCATCACTTGGTTCTTCGACTTCACTTGATTCTTCGTCTTCACAATTGGGCTCCGGATCGTCGAACTAGTTGTAGTCTTCTTCATCAACTACACCGTCAACTCCAACGATACTCCTTTTTCCATTCCTCACAACGTGGCGCTTCTTATTTGATGGGTCAACTATGTAGAAGACTTGGGCAACCTGTTTAGCGAAGATAAAAGGCTCTTCTATTGACCCAAAACTCTCTAGATCCACGGTAGTGAAGTTCTGATCTTCGACGTGCACATCTTTGAGATTCACCCATCGGCATCGAAACAAGGGGATCTTGGTGACTATGTAGTCAAGTTCCCGAATCTCTTTGATTATGCCGTAATAGTTGCACTTAATCCCTCGGGGACTACGGGCTTCTACCCGGACCCCACTGTTCTGGTATGTGCTTTTTCGGTCTTGGGCGTCCGTGTAAAATGTATATCCGTTGATCTCGTACCCTTGCCATGTCACGATGTTGGCGACGGGTCCTCTTGCCAACCATCCGGCTACATCTTCTTCTTCAGTTGAAGGGTTTTTATCATAAAAATAGTTCTTCAACCACTGGTTGAACCCGATGTTGTGTGTTTTCGTGATCCAAAATTCGGACTTTTTCAGATTCTGTTGGCGTAACACTTGCTTGTGAATTTCGATATACGGATCCACCACTGACATGTGTTGCAAAACCGTGAAATGAGCTCTCTCAAACTCTGTTGTATCTAAAGGCTGGTAATCTTTCCTTCTGATTGTCCCGACACCAGCGAGCCTACCCTCGTGCCGAGAACGGGGCACACCTATGGGACGGTGTTCAGCCATGTAATCCGTGCAAAACTCGACAACCTCTTCGGTAGCATAGCCTTCGATGATGCTCCCTTCCGGCCTGTATCTGTTGCGAACATATCGCTTCAGAATACCCATGTACCTCTCGAACGGGTACATGCTATGTAGGAACACGGGTCCCGACATTTGTATCTCGTGCACAACATGGATCATCAGATGGATCATGATATCGAAAAATGACAGAGGGAAGTACATCTCTAGTTGGCATATTATAACCATTATCTCGTACTGTAGTTTAGATAGTCGCTGCGGATCGATTGACTTCTGAGAGATCGTGTTGAGAAAGCTACACAGGTTTGTGATTGTCTCATGGACTCCGGGCTCCAAGATACCTCTTATTGCAACAGGTAAGATCTGTGTCATCATCACATGACAATCATGAGACTTCATGCCTATTAATCTCAAGTCTTTCATTGAAACAAGTTTCTTTATGTTTGCCGATTAACGAGATGGAACTTTCACCCCAAAGAGGCACTGGCACAATTCCTGTCTCTCAGCCTTGCTAAGAGTGTAGCAAGCAGGGGGATGTATGTTTTGCCTTTCTTCGTCAGTTGTGGTCCTAGCTCTGGTCTGATACCCATTTCTTGCATGTCAAGACGTGCCTTCACACCATCTTTTGTCTTCTCAGGAATGTTGAGCAAGAGACCAATCAAGCTGTCGCACATATTTTTTTCGACGTGCATGACATCAATACTGTGACGGATATTTAGCACCTTCCAGTATGGCAAGTCCCAAAATACGGATTTCTTTTTCCAGATGCCCAGCCTCAGCTTCTGTTGCTTTCCAAACACAACATCGATATCTTTCACAATTTCATAGATTTCTTCACCCTTTTATTGTGCGGGGTGCTCCCGTATCTCGACTTCTCCGTTGAACTATTTCTTCCACTTCCTCCAATGTGATCATTCGGAAGGAACCGACGGTGACCCATATATACGAGTTTATGCGAGTGTGTCAAGAACTGACTCACTGTTTGTTCTTGGCACACAACACATGCCTCGTGTCCTTTCACAGTCTGGCCGGATGAGTTTCCATAAGCAGGATAATCATTCACGGTTGTGAACAACAAGGCGCGTAGGTTGAAGTTCTCTTGTTTATCTGTGTCCTAGACTTCACCCTGATGTGCCAAAGTGCCGCTAAATCTTCCTTGAGTAGTTGTACGTACACATTAATATCATTTCCAGGTTGCTTAGGCCCTTGAATGAGTACGGAGAGATGTATGTACTTACGCTTCATGCACAGCCATGGAGGAAGGTTGTAAATACTAAGGAGGACGGGCCATGTGCTGTGTCGGCTGCTCATGTTACCGAATGGATTGATTCCATCCGTACTCATCCCAAATCTTATGTTCCTCGGCTCCTTACCGAATTCTGGAAATACCCTATCGACAGTCCTCCACTGGCATGCGTCGGCAGGGTGTCTCATTATTCCATCTTCCTTACGCCCCTCTGAGTGCCAACGCATCATCTTTGCCTCCTTATTAGCGAACAAACGTTTCAAATGGGGAACGATCAGAAGATACCAAGCCACCTTTGCTGGGGGCCCCTTCACCACACCCCCACCTTCATCATGATAGTTGTCTTCATTTGTAATACGCTTGTAGCGGGATGTCTTGCATGACGGACATCTATGCAGGTTGGCGTACTCTTTGCGGTATAGAATACAGTCATTCGGACATGCATGTATTTTTTTTACTTCTAATCCAAGAGGGCATATAACCTTCTTCGCCTTGTAAGTTGTTGTTGGCAACATGTTCCCTTCCGAAATAATGTCCTCCAGGAGCACTAACAGCTTTGTGAAACTTCTGTCCGACCAGTTATTGCTTGCCTTGATCTTCAACAATTCTAGCACGACAGCCAATCGCGTGTGCTTCGGTTTGCATCCCGGAAACAAGGGTATTTCCGAGTCTCCCAACAAGCCTAAGAACTCATCGTACTCTCTTCCACCAAGGTTCGTCCCTTCCGCGTCATGCAACATTTGGTCCAAATCATTGTGTACGTTAACCATATCCTCATTTGAGGATTCTGAATTGGCTTCTTCCACCGGTTCGTCGAGCGATGCAACATGTCCAGCCTCGACTTCTACCCCTTCACCAACCCTCACTCCTACCTCTTCGCCACTTGGGACGACTTCTGCCTCTTCGCCAGTGGCAACTTCTTCTTCCTCGCCGTGACTTGTCCAATGGGTATAACCATCCATGAAACCCTTTATAAGCAAGTGTAATTGCAAGTCCTTTGTCGTCTGCACCATCTCCACGTTATTGTAATTACGACATGGACAACACATTTCATTCTTTCTCTTCCTCAACATATCTTCTCGGGCAGCTCTAAGAAACCCAGATAAAGCATCTATGTACCCTCTGGTAGCACGATCCCCGTGCATCCAACTTCGATCCATCGATCCTATAGTATTAAATGATAGCACGAAGGCTTTAATCTACGTCCTTTAGGGGATGTACGCACTTAATAATGATATAGAGAGAGCACAATTACTAACCTCTGGTCTCCAACTCAAAATATATATAGCACTGTCCCCTTCCAAATGCGACCCAAATCAAGCTTCTGGGCAGCCACAACGTTGCTCTGGATGCGAGGAGGCGCCGCTGCTGGTCGGAACTTACAAGCAAAAACTCGGGTCCGACGAGCGGCGAAAATGACAAGTCGTAAGGTTAGAAACTTATATAGAACAATTCATCATGGACGGGCCAAACCAAAACCCGTCAGTGATGAGTTTCCCGCCATGTCAAGGACTTTATCACTGACGGGTCGGCTATACAGAGCCGTCAGTGATGATAGTAATCATCACAAACGGGTTATATTTTAACCCGTCTGTGATAAGTCATCACTGACGGGTACACAAACGACCCATCTGTGATCGAGAGGGTTGTATTTTCACCCATGCATGGTATATCATCACTGACGAACCGGAAAAGTAACCCGTTAGTGCTGATCCGTGTTCGCGCCCAAAGATGTTCTCTGTTTCGCGCCAATACACGTAGCGGCGGGAGACGAGTGGTCGTGCCGGTACACGTAGTGGTGAGAGACGAGGGGTTGCGTCAGTACGGCGGGAGACGAGGAGCTCTATATAACGTCCTCCTCTTCTTCGTTGTCCAAATATTCATCACCGCCTGCTTTGCAATGGAGTCTGCGGATACCTCCTCCCACATGGCCGGGAAGCACAAGAGGGTGTCCCCTTCTCCATCCCCGCCTCCATCCCCTCCTCCATCCCCTCCTCCGTCCCTGCCTCCGTCCCCTCCTCCATTCCCGATCAACCAGAGCAGCACCGAGTTCACGCCGCACCTCTCCCGCGAGACAGTTCAAGCCATCGGGTGTGGCTATGGAAACACACAGGGCAACCTCCTCTATGCGTACATTCAAGGAGTACGCTACTCCGGCGCCTTCGTCATCCGCTGTGTGTTGGCCAAGAAGTACCCACGAGCAAAGTTCATCGTGGAAGCACACCACGAGCCGAGGCGATTCCTCATCTACTGTACTTCCAGTGGGTCGGAGCGCACAACTCGCAGCACCATCGGCCGCCGCCTCCACGCGAAGTACATCAAGTGGGGTGTCGACCGAGTGAGCTTCTTCATGGTCCATAAGGTGCTTGCTCTGGTGCCAGAGCCCGTCGATGAAGATCTGCCACTCGAGAACTTTTAGTTATCTATTTTTATTTTATAAATTATGTATGTAAGACAACAGTCTATGTATATCTTAATCATTTCCGATGGTCTGTATATATGCTATTATGTTCTATTGTAGTTGTCCTGAAAGTCGTGAGTTGTTCGTTCGATTTGCCCATCATACTTTTTATCACTGACGGATAGAAGTACGACCCGTCTGTGATGACAGTCTTAGTCGTTCGCTTAGAGCAGGATCATCACGGACGGGTTGTATTTACACCCATCTGTGATAACTCATCACTCACGAGTAGAGAAAAGACCCGTCTGTGATCTAGAGGGCCATCATCACTGACGGGCCAAATACCGACCCGTCTGTGATGATCCAGTCATCACTAACGGACCTAAAAATAACCCGTCAGTGATTCCAGTCATCACAGACGGGTTCTATTTTCACCCGTCAGTGATGAGATGTTTTCTGTGCATGAATTTCCTAGCCTCATCACCTCATTTTGCTTGCCACCTCTGAAAAACAGAATAACATCCCAGCTGCATGTACAGCCTCTGCACAGCCCCAGCATGCGCAGGACAATATATACAAATTAATCTATTTTCTGCATCTCAATTCCACATCGCAAATTTGACAAGTCCACAACTCAAATATATATATGTACAATACATTTGATATCACACAAGTTGCTAAAGAATTTTGCACATCTCACTTTCATATAGAAACGAACTATCTAGAGTGCTAGCTAGAGTGTTTACACACTGACTACAAATTGACGCATTAGAATGCGATAGGCGCATTGGACTGCGATATCAGTATGTAGTTTTCTTGTGCAGTGTAACCGCAATAGAGCGTCGTCACCATTGTGACATTGCGATTACACTGCACAAGACACTCTTTCCAAGAAAAGTGTCTTGTGCAGTGCAGCGCAGTGTCACAAACGCGACGGAGAGGGGAGAACGGCAGCCTCCGCCGGCGCCGGCGCCGCTGCAAGGCGGAGGAGCAGTCGCCGGCCTCGAGGAAGAGGTGGCGACCAGATCCGGGCTCGGGGGGGCTCGGGAAGGAGGCAGCGGTCGGATCCAGGCTCGAGGAAGAGGCAGCGACCGCATCCGGGCTCGGGGGGCTCGGGGAGGAGGCGGCGGCCATAGCGCGGTGTGAAAGAAAGCTAGGGTTTCAACGCGGCGAAAATGACTAGGCCGTCCCGCATTTATAGATAGAAGAAGTCATCACGAACGGGCCAAAATTATGCCCGCCAGTGCTACTTTGGTCATCGTTGACAGGTCAGTTTTCTACCCGTCTGTGCTGACACTGCAGGTCAGCATTGACGGGTCAGTTTTCCTACCCGTCTGTGATAAATGATGTCATCACTGACGGGCGCGAAATCTACCTGTCACTGAAAGTCATCACTGACGGGTTGTTTTCCCACCCGTCAGTGATGATATCTTTGATAATAGCCTTGAGGCTCTTCGCATATTCATCACTGACGGGTTGTTTTCCTACCCGTCAGTGAAGTGACTTCACCACTGACGGGCACGGTTTACCCGTCAGTGATACCGATCCTGGATGACGTTGTTTGTAGTAGTGTTAGTGAGTTTGCACAGCCAGAGCTTACCATTGGTCTCACATCTGCTCCTTTTGGAGCTATGACGTTGGCAGCAAAAGTAGAAACATGTTGCAATTATTTATTATGTTAACTGAATTTTGAACCCAAAATCTCTCAGCTACAAATTGTTCATCCATCAGCTCAAATTGGTGGAGAAAGATGAACATTATATTTTTGATATTTCAACACCGCCCCAGTCCCTCTCAGGTTTAGGCTCCTCTAAGACTTGATGTGATATCGATGTAGACCGTAAATATTTTTATTAATACTATGTTTGGCCAGATTCTAAATTTGAGATATTTTGATTTTGATATTATATCGAATTGTATGCACCAACTAATTTACCTAAAAACTTATACTAAGAGGAAAGGACAGAACAATGTACTCTAACTTTGAATCATATATAACAACTCAAATCCAAAGACATGCAATGTACGAATAGCATTGTCATATGGCTTCACAGTCACTACTACAGATAGCATTTAACGGGACGCCCCTTGTACAGACGGCAACCGGGAGACGTCTGTACAATTCTTATCACAGACGGCTCCCAACACCAACCGTCTGCACAAATCACGACCAAGGATGGGGAAAACGCGGGACGGCACAATACAGACAGTTCCCACACAGAACCGTCTGCACAAATAGTACAGACGGTCCCAGTTGGGAGCCGTCTGCACTAACACGTAGAGTGCAGACGGCTCCCAACCGGTACCGTCTATACTATTTGTGCAGACGGTCCCAACTGGTAGCCGTCTGCACTAATCCATACAGTGCAGACGGCTACCATTTGGGAGCCGTCTGCGTTATTTGTGCGGACGGTTCCCTACTTGGAGCCGTCTGCACTAAAGATCACTCCCTCACTCCCACTCCCAGCTAGCCGAGCTTCGTGTCCTGTGGAACCTCGAGCCGCCCGCAAGCGCCGCCGCCGACCGGAGCTCGTGCCGCCCGCCGCCGACCTCCCCAAGCCGCCGCCGCCACCCGCCGACGCTCTCCCGCCGCCGCCGCCGCCGCCAGGCCAGCCCCCGAAGCTTCCCCGCCTCGCCGCCTCCCTCGCCGCCGCCTGCCTCGCCGCGCCGCCTCCCGGTAAGCCGCCGCGCTCCGTCCTCCCTCCTCCGTCCGCCGCCGCTTCCGGCGCCACCGCCGCTTGCCGCCGCGGTCGATCGAGCTCGGGCCGGCGTCCCGGCCGATCGACCGCCGGCCCTTAGGAAAAAAAAATTAATAATAAATAAAAATAAAAATAAAAATAAAAATATGACCAGTGGGACCCACCTGTCAGGGCCTACTATTTTTGAATTTAGTTATTTATTATTTTTACTGAGGAAAAGATCAAAAAGAGTATTTAAATATTTGAATCTTATAAAATCATAGAAAATTCATTATTAGTCAGAAAAATACAAATAATATATCAAAATGTTCAGAAAATAATTAGGGTTTCCGGAACCGCCGGAGAAATTCGGATCGCGATATTTTCAGCGTCCGGACTCCGATTAAATTGATTGCATTGCATTAGTCTTTATTTTATGTCCTCTATTCCATGACATGCATTTCATCTCATGCCGATGTTCCGCATTTTGATATTTACGTTTATACCCTTAAACCCTTAATTGCAGTACGATTTCTACATAAGCTCCTTTTTTTTCGATGAGAAGCTAGGTGGCTTTCTTTTATTAGGTCAATTTAACACTAATTTCCTTGTTGTGCAGCGCGTGTAGCCAGATGGATCGGGTGTGGATGTACGGTTCTCGTACGAACCAAGCGTACCTTGATGGTGTGACGAATTTTCTTAGAGTCGCCGAGGAGGACAGGTTGAAGAAGGGTGTTGAATTTACATATTGTCCTTGTTGCGATTGTAGAAATGAGAGATCATTTCTCGGACGCAACTCAGCCCTACAGATCCAAGCGCACTTGATTATTAGGGGCTTCAACCAGACTACACATGTTGGACCAAACATGGTGAAGAGCAGAACATGTTACACGAAGACGTTGGCACCGTCCAAGGAACAAGAACCCGAAGTCAACGAAAGCAGAGAAGATGATGACGAAGTAGGTGCAGACGATGATTGTGGCCGCCATGAGGAAGTACATGCAGATGATGATTGTGGTGGCGCAGAGGACGATGATAGGTTGGATCAGATGCTGCGCGATGCTGACGTGAACTTTAATACTGAGAGAGACCTAAACAAGTTCATGTACTTGATTGAGGACTCAGAAAAACCTTTGTTTCCGGGTTGCAAGCCGAAATACACAAAGCTGTCGTCCGTGCTCGAGCTGCTTAAATTGAAAGCAAGCTATGGTTGGTCAGACAAGAGTTTCACGGCGCTCCTAGGTCTCCTCTCGGAGATACTTCCGGACGGTAACGAGCTGCCCAAAAACACATACCGAGCAAAGCAGTGGTTTGTCCGCTGGGGATAGAGGTAGAAAGGATACATGCATGTTCGAACGACTGTATCTTGTACCGGAATGAATTATCGAACTCGCGTTCATGTCCAGTGTGCAAAGCATCTCGCTACAAGCGTAAGAGCCAACCAGACGACGGCGAGTCTTTCATCGAGCCGAAGAAAGGAGTTCCCACTAAGGTGGTGTGGTATCTGCCCGTAATTCCGCGTCTGAAGCGTCTGTTCGCGAACCCAAAAGAGGCCAAGTTGTTGTGCTGGCACTCGGAGGACCGTAAGAAAGATGGAAAGCTAAGACACCCTGCCGACTCCGCGCAGTGGAGAAACATCGACATGATCTTCGAACACTTCAGTGCGGAGCCGAGGAATATAAGGTTCGCGTTGAGCACGGACGGAATGAATCCTTTCGGCAACATGAGCAGCCGGCACAGCACTTGGCCAGTTGCTCTTAGTATGTACAACCTACCACCTTGGCTGTGTATGAAGCGGAAGTACATCATGAAGTCACTGCTTATCCAAGGGCCGAAGCAACCCGGGAATGATATCGACGTCTACCTAAGACCTTTGGTGGAAGATCTGAAAACACTGTGGAATGAAGGGGTACAGGTGTGGGATGCGTACAAACAGGAGAACTTCACCCTACACGCCATGTTGTTCTGCACGGTCAATGATTTGCCTGCCCTACGTAACCTTTCGGGCCAGAGTAAAGAACCAGACAAGGCTTACCCTCAGTGCTTGGATGGTACCGCGAGTAGGTGGCTAGCCCACTCCTGTAAGACAGCGTTCATGCGCCACCGTAGGTTCCTTAAGAGAAATCACCCGTACCGCAATATGAAGGAACAATTCGACGGGACGAGGGAGAGAGCTTTATGTCCAAGGCATTACAGCGGGCAAGAGGTGTACAATATGGTTAAGGATATCGATGTTGTCCTTGGAAAGAGCGGTAAAAAAGTGAAGGCCAGCGGCATGTGGAAGAAGAAATCAATATTTTGGGAGTTATCGTACTGGCGGCACCTTGAAGTTCGCCACTGCATCGACGTATGCACGTAGAGAAGAACGTGTGTGACAGCCTGATTGGTATCTTACTTAATATTCCAGGGAAGACGAAGGACGGCCTCAACGCACATCTCGACTTAGTAGACATGGAGATCAGGCCCGAGCTGGCACCTGAGCCCTCCCAACAAGGCAGAACAAGGCTTCCTCCGGCCTGCTATAACCTGAAAAAGGCCGAGAGGACCGAACTATGCCGGTGCTTGCAAGGTGTGAAAGTTCCATCCGGTTACTCCGCCAACATCTCGAAACTTGTTTCGATGGAAGATCTAAAATTAGTTGGTATGAAGTCCCATGATTGCCATGTGTTGATGACACAGATGCTTCCTGTTGCAATCCGAAATATCCAGCCGAGCTATCTCCGAGACACAATCATTAGGCTATGTTACTTCTTCAACACAATCTCTCAGAAGGTCATCGATCCCGAAGCACTAGATGCGTTGCAGGCCGATGTGGTGAAGACATTATGTCATCTTGAGATGTACTTTCCTCCGTCGTTTTTTGATATCATGGTCCATGTTACCGTCCACCTCGTGAGAGAGATAAAGGTCTGTGGACCGGTATTTCTACGTCAGATGTACCCGTTTGAGCGGTACATGGGAATTCTCAAGCAGTACGTACGAAATAGATCTCGTCCGGAGGGCAGCATCGTCGAAGGTTACACAACCGAAGAGGTGGTCGAGTTCTGTATCAATTACATGGAACAGCTCAAACCAATAGGTGTGCCTACGTCTCGCCACGAGGGAAGACTGGACGGCAAAGGGACCATTGGAAGGAAAACACTCATTCCTGACTACGCGTCGTTATCTCAAGCCCATTTCGTAGTCCTGCAACACATGACTGAAGTAGCCCCATATATCAACATGCATAAGGATGAGCTACGCAGAGAGAATCCAGGCCGTACGGAGGCTTGGCTTACCAGACAGCACAACCGCAGCTTCAACAACTGGTTGCAGGTTCGAAGTGCTAATAGTACAACAGAGGAGAATATTGGCTGGTTGGCTAGATGGCCCAAGTCACACAATCCTGAAATTTGAAGCATACGACATAAATGGGTACACCTTTTATACCAAAACACAGGATACCAAGAGCACGGTACAAAACAGCGGTGTCCGCATAGATGTCTTGCAGGACAAACGTGGGGTGTGTGCGTACTACGACCACATTGAGGAGATCTGGGAACTCGACTATGTATGTTTCAAGATCCCCCTCTTCCGGTGCCATTGGGTCGCACTCTCAAGTGTTAAGGTCGACAAGTACGGCATGACTACAGTGGACCTCGAACGTGCCGCATACAAAGATGAACCATTTGTACTCGCTAAGCAAGCTGTTCAAGTCTTTTATGTCCAAGACCCGGCAAATCAGAAACTTCACGTAGTCCTTCAGGGGAAAAGAAGGATTGTCGGAGTTGAGAATGTCGTGGACGAAGAAGAGTACAATCAGTTTGATGAGTTCCCTCTTGGAGACGGCACCGTGCTCAACGAAGAAGAACTACCGATCGGGGCCACCTGCTACCTGCGCGTCGATCATCAAGAAGGGCTGGTTGTTAAAGGAGATTAGGTTATTTTCTATGATGTAACCCGATTGTTATGTATCGCCTCCAGGGTTTTTCTTTATGAACTATTAATGTAATAATAGGTTTGCAGATTTTGAGTTACAGTAATATGAATGAGACCTACACCATGTGATAGTTCGTACGAAATCATAAATTTACATAAAAAAAATCTTGTCATGTGGAGTTTGTTTGCATTAGCTATGAATTTTACAAGTTTATGGGTTTAAGGGCATTTTCAAACATTTCCATAACAGTAATATGAATAACAGTTATACCATAAAATTGTCAAGATTAAATATGAATTTACAAAAAAAGTTCAACTCAATTGGAATTCATATGAATTTTATATGATTTTCTGAAGTTTAAGTCATTTCTAGTAATAGATAACCCTATTGCTAGTAATAAATAACCTTGAAATTTTTTCTACCCTCAAGATATACCATTACATGTTCCATGTCAAAATTTGGCATTTTTCGGGGTTCGTTTGCTATATTTAAGCCATTTAGTGCATTTCTAGGCATTTAGTGAATATAATTCAAATTTGAACTGCAAGTGCATGAAAAAGTTGGCAAAATTGGGTTGAAAAATCCTATTTGTAGTCTTTAGTCTATGTTTAGGCCTTATCAAAGAAAAGGAAAGGAATTCCAAACATCAAGGTGCCAAGACTCGACCCCGAACATGGAGGTTATTAGTTTTTTAATTCCAAAAAATGTAAACGAAGTCAGAAAAACATGAAACTTTGTATGGTGTCATCATATGACACCTAGAGACTATGGTAAAAATTTGAGAAGGTTTTGCAAAAGTTGTGATGTACACTACTTAGAAACCGGACCATCTCCGAGGAAGAATCTAGGTTTCGAGAGGGAACGGGTTAGATTTGAAGGCAAAGTGACGGTTGCTTCATCGGTTAACCTTGAAATTTTTTCTACCTTCAAGATATACCATTACATGTTCCATGTCAAAATTTGGCATTTTTCGGGGTTCGTTTGCTATATTTAAGCCATTTAGTGCATTTCTAGGCATTTAGTGAATATAATTCAAATTTGAACTGCAAGTGCATGAAAAAGTTGGCAAAATTGGGTTGAAAAATCCTATTTGTAATCTTTAGTCTATGTTTAGGCCATATCCAAGAAAAGGAAAGGAATTCCAAACATCAAGGTGCCAAGACTCGACCCCGAACATGGAGGTTATTAGTTTTTTAATTCCAAAAAATGTAAACGAAGTCAGAAAAACATGAAACTTTGCATGGTGTCATCATATGACACCTAGAGGCTATGATAAAAATTTGAGAAGGTTTTGCAAAAGTTGTGACGTACACTACTTAGAAACCGGACTATCTCCGAGGAAGAATCTAGGTTTCGAGAGGGAACAAGTTAGATTTGAAGGCAAAGTGACGGTTGCTTCATCGGTTAACCTTGAAATTTTTTCTACCCTCAAGATATACCATTACATGTTCCATGTCAAAATTTGGCATTTTTCGGGGTTCGTTTGCTATATTTAAGCCATTTAGTGCATTTCTAGGCATTTATGAATATAATTCAAATTTGAACTGCAAGTGCATGAAAAAGTTGGCAAAATTGGGTTGAAAAATCCTATTTGTAATCTTTAGTCTATGTTTAGGCCATATCCAAGAAAAGGAAAGGAATTCCAAACATCAAGGTGCCAAGACTCGACCCCGAACATGGAGGTTATTATTTTTTAATTCCAAAAATGTAAACGAAGTCAGAAAAACATGAAACTTTGCATGGTGTCATCATATGACACCTAGAGGGTATGCTAAAAATTTGAGAAGGTTTTGCAAAAGTTGAGACGTACACTACTTAGAAACCGGACCATCTCCGAGGAAGAATCTAGGTTTCGAGAGGGAACGGGTCAGATTTGAAGGCAAAGTGATGGTTGCTTCATCAGTTAACCTTGAACTTTTTTCTACCCTCAAGATATACCATTACATGTTCCCATGTCAAAATTTGGCATTTTTCGGGGTTCGTTTGCTATATTTAAGCCATTTAGTGCATTTCTAGGCATTTAGTGAATATAATTCAAATTTGAACTGCAAGTGCATGAAAAAGTTGGCAAAATTGGGTTGAAAAATCCTATTTATAGTCTTTAGTCTATGTTTAGGCCTTATCCAAGAAAAGGAAAGGAATTCCAAACATCAAGGTGCCAAGACTCGACCCCGAACATGGAGGTTATTAGTTTTTTAATTCCAAAAAATGTAAACGAAGTCAGAAAAACATGAAACTTGATGACACCTAGAGGCTATGGTAAAAATTTGAGAAGGTTTTGCAAAGAAAACAAAACAAAGAAAGAAATAAGAAAAGGAAAAAATACTTGGCAACCCTTTTTGGGAGGCAAACGCCATATACCTTGGCGTTTTGTTCACTGCGCAAACGCCGGACCCCTTGGCGTTTGATTCACCGTGCAAATGCCGGACCCCTTGGCATTTGGTTCACGGCGCCTAGTTTGAAAAGTTTAGTCCCACCTCGCCCGTCGACCGCGCGGTTGAGTGGTTTATATACCCGGCTGCGCGGTCCGGGTTGAATTCCTCTGCACAGTTACCGGGCGCTTATACACGGCGCCCGACTCATTTGAAAACCAACACGTGGGTCCGCCGGCGTGTGCTTGCGACGTGTTGATGCCCTTCCGGGCAACCGCGTTGCCCCGCCGGCGCCAAATTTTTTGGGCCCTGAAAAATCTTTGTACAGACATCTCGTAGTACACAACCGTCTGCACTAACAATTATCCCGACGGCCCCGTATTGAGAACCGTTTGCACTACTGTTAGTCCAGACGGCTCCATAGTGAGAACCGTCGGCACTATTGTTAGTCCAGACGGCTCCGTAGTGGAACCATCTGCACAAATGTAGCAGGGTCCCGCCTGCAATATTAGTCCAGACGGCTCCATTGTGAGAACCGTCCGCACTATTGTTAGTCCAGACAGCTCCAGGTCCCTTGGCGTTTGAAAGGTTTAGTCCCACCTCGCCCGTCGACCGCGCGGTTGAGTGGTTTATATACCCGGCTGCGCGGTGCGGGTTGAATTCCTCTGCACAGTTACCGGGCGCTTATACACGGCGCCCGACTCATTTGAAACCGACACGTGGGTCCGCCGGCGTGTGCTTGCGACGTGTTGATGCCTTTCCGGGCAACCACGTTGCCCCGCTGGCGGCAAATTTTTTGGGCCCTGAAAAATCTTTGTACGGACGGCTCGTAGTACAGAACCGTCTGCACAAATGTAGCAGGGTCCCGCCTGCAATATTAGTCCAGACGGCTCCATAGTGAGAACCGTCCACACTATTGTTAGTCCAGACGGCTCCAGGTCCCTTGGCGTTTGAAAGGTTTAGTCCCACCTCGCCCGTCGACCGCGCGGTTGAGTGGTTTATATACCCGGCTGCGCGGTGCGGGTTGAATTCCTCTGCACAGTTACGGGCGCTTATACACAGCGCCCGACTCATTTGAAACCGACACGTGGGTCCGCCGGCGTGTGCCTGCGACATGTTGATGCCTTTCCGGGCAACCGCGTTGCCCCGCCGGCGGCAAATTTTTTGGGCCCTGAAAAATCTTTGTACGGACGGCTCGTAGTACAGAACCGTCTGCACAAATGTAGCAGGGTCCCGCCTGCAATATTAGTCCAGACGGCTCCATAGTGAGAACCGTCCGCACTAATGTTAGTCCAGACGGCTCCATAGTGAGAACCGTCTGGACTATTAGTCCGGACGGTTCTCTTTTTCGGGCCGTCTGGAATAGCCTCTATAATAAATCCCCTCTTTCCATAGCCACGCTCCAGTTTCAATTTTCGCTAAGTGCCCTAGCCTGTCGCGCCCGAAGCCCTTCTGCTCCAACGACGCGCGCCGCCGCCCCGACGCCATCCCTCTGCCCCGACGACGCCGCCGCCCGGAGCCCTCGGCCCGACGCCGCCGCCGCCTTCCCGACGCCATCCCTCTGCCCCGACGAGCTCCGCCGCCCCCGACGACCCCGCCCCCGAGCTCCCCGCCGCCCCCGAGCTCCCCCGACCGCCGGCCTCCTCCGATCACCTCCTCGAGCTCCCCTGACCGCCGGCCTCGCTGACGACCCCCGAGCTCCTCGTCCTCCTCCCCAACGCTCCAGATCTTCAAAGGTACTAGGGTCCCCGAGCACCTCCTCCTCCCTGTTCTTGTTTTCTTTGTTTTTTTCAAGTTTCCAAGGTTAGGGCGCCCATAGGCAGTGGTCGGTAGCTACCTCTGGAGAGATCAAACACGAAGACCAGCAAGCAATCATAAGGAACTCAAGAGGAGGAGCCGAAACAGTGTTTGCCAGTTTGTTGTTCATGGAAAAAGGGGGTGGCTGAAGTGCTTGTAGGGGAAGAATGTGCTCCGTCTGCAAGAAGAACAATCTATTTATGTTTTGTGGAATGACTAATATCAGTATAAGATAGTGACAGGGCAATGAAAACTCAACCTCATTCGTAAGATATGAGGCAATATTCTATAAACTCGTAAAATTCACTTCGTCTATGTATAATTGGTTGCAAGAACAGCTGCTAATAGTAGGTGTGTTAGTGTCTTTTCTTCTTGGCTAGTTCAATACTTATGTGGTTTGAATGCACAAAGGATTCCTTGTTCTTTGAATCAAACTCAGTCGCATTTGGAAGATATTATTTCTTGTCAATTATATATCTTTGAAATTGACCATTTAATGTAACCGGTTTATAGAATACTGCCTCCCTTAAATATGATATTCGTTCCAGATTTCTTTTTAACTTCTACACGTGGTTTTTCAGAAAATGGTGGTTTCTACTTCATATTTAGCATGTTAACTATAGTTCACTTCGACTTACTATGAAGGATACAATAAGCTATCTCATTTCGCTTAACCCCTCAAAGCTCTTAATCATAATGAGATTGCATCCTCTATGACTTTTGTTGACACATGAGGAGAAACGTATATGTATGTTTGTATTTTACACCGTTAATATATAAGCCTTCTTTATCCTCATATTTGGCTCATGTGCGTCGCACTGAACTGCAATGATGATACAAATCTCCAGGATCCCGCGTGTGAAATTCTAACTGCCATGGCAGGGCCAGATGCGAGAATCCGATGATAAGAGCGCCCAAAACTTGAAAGACACAATCTGGCATAAAAATATTGCACTTAATTTTCCTTTGACCTTTCTAATGTAAATTGATTACATGTGGGAGTAGTTTCTTTTGCAGAAGTGTTAAAATTCTATTGTCCTATGATGTACTCATGTAGCTCGTTTTTTCTTTAGATCATGACTCCATACCAGAAGTTCAATGAACTTCTGAATAGTCAAAAAGCTGTAAATATGCCTCCTCCGATCACCTCCTCGAGTTAGAACAATGCAATCATGTGGATAAAACGATATCGACATACATAGCTTTCTAACTAGACAGAAAAAGACTAGAGTTAGAGTTAGAGAAGAGTGAATTTGACGCAAGGAGAACGAACTACGACTATAATTGACGTATAGACACTTAGCACTGAGGAGAAAAAGAGAGAAAAGAGACTGAAGATTACAGCTAAAACAAACATACAGCACGCGATAAGAAGAAGTTAAACAAGAGTAAAGAAAGAATAGACACACACGAGAGACTTTAGAGTAATAGAGAGAAGACGAGTAGAGATAGACCATTAAAGCGAACGTTACTAGTATTGAACTATACACAAGAGAGTTCATGTGTCTTTATACCATTAAAGCGAACGTTAGAGTAGTAGGATTATATATTTGCACATTGGGCTCGGTTAAGGTTGCAAGAACTTTCTTAGTCTAGCTAGAGTTCATGTGTCTTTATACGAAAATGTCTGGAATCTTGTCGTGCACTGCATATCTGAATTTTTCATCTTTTGAAGATGGCGTCCGGAGGAGATGAACGTGAACTGCCGGTGGCCTCTTCTCCTCGACAAGATGAGCCACACAGTGGACCTGAACCGGCTGCACCTGAGCCCACCGAACATGCAGAAGCCTCGTCTCATGAGCAAACCGAAGAATCGGCTGGGAAGAAGCGAAAGCGAGGTGGCCGAGGCAAAAACAAAATGCCCACGGGTCACTACACGATAACTCGTGTCACCGACGAGGGTGTGCCCATATTGCCACAGCAGGCTCAGGCGGCATTCCGTAGTGCGTGCGCCTCACTGGCGAGGACGAAGGTCCGGATAACGTACGCCAGCTGGCCGTCAGTGCCGGACAACGAGAAAGAGTTCCTGTGGAGCACTATCAAATCTCAGTTCGACTTCCCCGAAGGTACCGAACAGGCCGTGGAAAGACAGGCAAAAGCCAAGATGGGCAAGGCGTGGAAGACCTTCAAGAGCGAGCTTTACAACACGTACGTCAAGAACGATCTTATGCCCTACAGGCAGGACCCGAAGACTTACGGGTTCTTGGAGGATCAATGGGCAGAATTTGTGGAGAGGTGCACGTCAGAGGAATTTGTGCAGAAAAGTCAGGCAAACAGGGCCCGCCAAGCACGCAACGTTCACCCCCCACAGGCTCGGAAGCGGTGGGTACGCGCGCAAAGAGCTGGAATGGAGAACAGAGGACGAGCGGGCGTCTCAGGAGAGTCGCGACACGCCGTTCTCCCAGATCCCAGAGAGGCGGGCCCAGAACTGGTATCGCGCGAGGGCCAACATCTCGGCTGATGGCACCGTCGCCTTCAACAAGCCCGAAACCGTCCAGGTGGCTGAAAACATTATGCGACTCTCAGAACAATCCGCCCAAGGAACTTTCCAAGCAGCCAGGGAGAAGGACATACTAACCTCGGCTCTGGGAAACAAAGAGCACCCAGGTCGAACCCGTGGCGTGGGGGTGACGGTTCCATGGAAGATGGGATTCCCCAACGATACGGGTTCGTACAGGAGTTGGAGGAGAACGAAAGCTGAGCGCGAGGCAGCCGAGCGTGAAAGGATGAAGAAAGAGCTGATGGAAGAAATATATGCAGGTCTGGAACAGAGGATCGATGCGAGGGTCGAAGAACGGGTGCGGCAGATAAGGCAGGAGGATGCAGCCGCCGCGGCCGACCGCAGCCCTGCAGCCTCATCCCCACACGCTCGGCGCAGGAGTAGCTGCGCATCCGTGGAAGACGTCCACGAACAAGCTGCTCATGAGCACGTTCCGGACGACGACCGCGCCGACGACTTTCATGTCGAGCCGAACCCTCCTGAAGACGACGTCATCGAAAGTTTCCCTGTCAACGACATTACGATCGTAACTCCCTGCAAGCTCCTCGTGCCTAGCTGTTTTGGCCCCACTGACATGCTTGAGGCTGGCACGGGGTTAGCATTTCCATATTATGAAGACACGAGGGTGCACGGAGTTCCGTTGGCGGCGGGTAACGCTAAGGTGGCAGTGGACATGGTGCATGCGAATTGCTCCTCCTTCACACTTCCTGTACCGCCGGAGGACGAGATCACGACACTGGGGCAGGCCGTCAACAGTTTCATCCAGTGGCCGAAGAAGTACATTTCCCTGGTTGCCCCTCCACCTCCTGCACGGCCCCTGTCTCCGGTACGTTACGGTCCGGATTTCTCACTCCGTGCTCCTCCACCGAAGGTGAAATCCGCTTCAGCACAATCCAGGCAATCAAGCAGATCTAGCCAGCAGACTGCCAATACGACTCCTCAACCTTAGCGTAGGGCCACCAGAAATAGCACGAAGTCGGCCAAGGGCAAAGAGGTAGAGGAAGAGCCCGAGATAAGAGTCTACACGGAAAGGCAGCCGCTAGTGACACGGGCAGCGTTAGAACGACTTGGTTGGGCAGCTCAGATTGTGCACGAATTTTACATGAAGAGGTCCAACGAGGAGAGAGCGCTTCCTCAGAATATCTGCGCCATGTACAAGCGGCAACATTTCCTCCATCCAGGTGGAACCTTTACCATCGAGTTCTTGGATTTAGCCGACCTCTACCGTCATGACGCCCTCGATGTCAGCCTATTAAGATGCTGGACACTGTAAGTGTTCTCAATCACTGTTTAAGCTAACTACATTGCCTAACTTATTGATACGCTCTTTCAATGACATTACTTCTATGTGTAGACATATGATTCAAGAGGCTAGGACAGAAAATCCTAATATCGGATTCCTCGATCCACAAGTGGTCGTATGCACAATGGTCCAATTCCAGCCGAACGAGGTCGAGGAATACATTGCGGACGTCATGCTCATTCACTCTACTAAGCGCATCATTCTTCTGCCGTACAACTATGACTTCCACTGGATGCTCGTCGTGCTCGAGTCAGACTATCTACATGCCACGTACTTCGACTCCAGGGACTACCCACCAGAGAAGTACGCAAATTTGACGAAGGTGCTCGACGGGGCGTTCAAGAAGTATGTTGACAAGGGGGGCTTGTGAAAACACCACGAACCGAACCGAGACACCGATTTCATTTCCCGGTAATAATTCCTCCCTCGCCCAAGAATAATCACCTCGCACGTTCTAATATGTATTCGGTAAAACTAAATTACCCTGCACGTAACCATGATTTCTACAGTGCCACAAGCAGCCACCGGGCAACAATCTCTGTGGATACTATGTCGCGACATACATGGCGCAGATCGTTCACTCTAGTCCGGTAGAAGTGGCGGTTAGTGTCATTACACTATGTAGTTCCATTTTTCATCGTTCGGACGTCGTGCCTAACCTAGCTATTTAAATTCCTTCTGCAGAGTTTTAAGTTCCCTACAGATGAGCTCGATGCGGAGGGCGTCCGCTTTGTTCAAAAATAGTTAATAGCTTTCATTTTTAGAGAGGTGTTGAAGGAAACCGGAGAATTCCATTGTCCTCTAAATGTTTCTCCTCAATGACTTGAGAGTTTTTTTTCCCTAGTAATGAATGTGAATGACTTTGTGGTTGAGAATAACGTTTAATGTTGGTTTCTGAATGCTATGTCTAAGATCAATGCGTACATTGTGTGTCTGTGCATGCTATGCCTGCCATTATGTCACTTTGTTTCTACCGTTCTCACTGCCGCGCCAGGACCGCTCTAGAGTTTAGGAATGCTAAGCCATAACATCTACATGTTGTGTGTCTGTACCGCACCGGGTATCGTTACCCTGCCGCACGGCTGTTGCGACAGCAGAAACGGTAGTTTCCGCTGCCGCGGCAGCAACGTCGCCTTGCCGCACGGCTGCCGCGGCAACACCGTCGCCCTGCCGCACTGCTGCCGCGGCAGCGGAATCAGCCATTTCCGCTGCCGTGGCAGCAGGTGGCAGCAACGCCGCCTTGCCGCACGGCTGCCGCGGCAGCCGAAACCTCTGTTTCCGCTGCCGTGGCAGCAGGCGGTAGCACCGTCGCCCTGCCGCACGGCTGCCGTGGCAGCGGAATCAGCTATTTCCCCTGCCGCGGCAGCAGGTGGCAACAGAGCCGCCTTGCCGCACGGCTGCCGTGACAGCCGAAAACCTCTGTTTCCGCTGCCGTGGCAGCAGGCGGTAGCACCGTCGCCCTGCCGCACGGCTGCCGCGGCAGCGGATTCATCCAATTCCGCTGCCGTGGCAGCAGGTGGCAGCAACGCCGCCTTGCCGCACGGCTGCCGCGACAGCCGAAACGTATGTTTCTGCTGTCGTGGCAGCAGGCGGCAGCGCCCTCTGTACAACCAGACTGCTACCGCGGCAGCAGAAACACATGTTTCCGCTGCCACGGCAGCATGGTTCCCCTCGGCAGCATTTTTCCAGACGGTTCCAGGGATAGAACCGTCTGTAAAAATTCTTTGTGCAGACGGTTCTAGGTACGGAACCGTCTGGAAAAATGCTTTTCACGTACTGTTCAGTCATTTGTGCAGACGGTTTTGTGGATGGAACCGTCTGTACAAATGCTTTCGACGTACTGTTCGGTCCATTTGTGCAGACGGTTCGTGTTTGCCTCCGTCTGTACTAATTATTTGTACAGACGGTTCAATAACCGTCTGCACAAATATGATTTGTCCTGACTGTTTCGGCCAGACGGTTGGAAAAACCGTCCCGCCCGGTATTTCTGAACCGTCTGGACAAATCGGTTTTGTAGTAGTGAGTCCAGGTATCTTTGCTCCCCTGATGTCCATTTGTTTGACCCGTGATATCACGTACTAGCTTCTCGATTGCTAGCCGTGAAAGAGCATATGGAACATTTAGTTTCTATATATATACGAGTCCGGATTTATTACTTCTGTGAACTGTAGATATATAACGTGAGTTGGCGCTTTGTGATGCATATATGCTATATAATAATGTATTCTTCATGTTGAATTAATTCATATTTAATTTATATTAATATATTTTTACACAAATAATAGTTATTAAAAAACTAACAGTTAAAGTAATAGTCGAATCTAGATCGTATTGATCATGTCCTCGCTATGCACGGTAACATTGTAGATTTGATTTTATAAACATATAAAATAAAAATATACTATAATAAATAAGAATAAGAATATGTAAATTTAAAAGCATAAACTCACGCCGTATATATCAAAGTAAACTACCCACGGAGGGTATCAACATCTTTCCTATCTATATATATACAAATGTTGCTTGCAGTTCAATCGGTAAACCACAATGGATTCGTAGCGTTAAACTCCTTAGGTGATGACAGGACATCAAAGAGGTAATTAAGGGACATGGATTTGAGCCACAAAAGATCAAGGAAAAACATAACCTCGAGACAAGGGAATTCTGGAGGATTCTAGCCACAGCAGCAACTCGATCAGTATATATAAACCATCTTTCTGTCCAGCACAGTCGCGCTGCACCGTTGGTTTTACGGGACGGAAGGAGTAAACTCTACACCGCTGGATGGATTCTTTGCTGCAGGTCCACGATCTCATCTGCACACGTTGCTCGCGTCGCTAATCACCCCAATTGATTATCCATTATACTACTATCTAATCAAATAACATGTGTATATGAATGAATGCCCAGCAATACAATACATGCGCTAGCTTCGTGCATATATGCTATAGCAAGAGTCATCCGGCCATCACATGCACGCACGTATATATATGGTACTCGCATAATACATGCGGTACGCGCATAGTACATGCACCCAATCTGACATTCTGACAAGAATTAATTGGTTGAGTTGTCCTAGCTAAGATTCCTAGCTAATTAACGGTGACTTTGATGGCCTCGTGTCCAATAGAAGCATCACCTCTGTCACTCACATCTGTACGTACATCTGCGGTGGCCAGTGGCTGATTATATATCTTGGTCTAGATTAACTATGCTATGTTCACTTTTACCTTCTTCAAATTATCTATAGGTCAGGGGCAGGGCATCTCTTGAGAAACTAACCAACAGCAAGTCGAGAGCGGATTTTCTACCGTGCACGTTATATAAAGTAGCAGAATCCACCGTTGAATATATCTTGGGATCTGTGTTTGTATTTCAGCAATTATTGCTATACATTTATATACTGTCTACATCTGTACACAATACAAAGGATATTTTCTCTCTCCCCTATTATTCCCCTCTCCGTCGGCCACCCTCCCCGCCCAGACTCCGTCGGCCACCGGCGCAGCGAGCCCAGGCCACCGGCCGACTCCACCACCACCTCTGCCCCCTCCTGCGCCGTTTCCCCACCCGGCGCCTGCCCCAGGCCGAGCGGTGCCGCCGCCGCTCGCCCGATCTGCCCGAGCGCCGCCGCCCGCGGCTGCTGTGAAGCGGAGGCGGCGGAGCCGACCATGGTAGCGCCGCCGCCCGCGGCTGCTGTGAAGCTGGAGGCGGAGGAGCTCCGCGACGACGAACACGGCCCGCTCAGCAGCAGCAGGGAGCTTGGCGACGGTGGAGGGGCACGGGGAGGCGGAGAGCTCGGAGCGGCGGTGGGGCGGATGGGGAAGGCCGGGACGGAGCTCGGCGGTGGGCCGGATGGGGAAGGAGCTAGCGAAGAGAGAAGGACGGCGGCAGGGGTGAAGAGAGAAGAAGGATTGGGGAAAAAAATTTGTTGATCTTCTGTGGCTCTTGATCAGAAAAATTCGTTGAATTTTGTTTTGATCTTCTGTGGTTCAGTTGGGTTGTTCAGTTAGATTCATCCATAAGCACCTACAAAAATTTTCGATGTTATTTTTCTATCACCTTGCGGTAGCTGCCAAGAGTGGTGAGTTTTTGAGCAAAAATGCCAAAGAGAATATTGGTTTCTTCTTTCGTGAGTCTTCAGGATGCGACAAGTATTTTATAAAGGACAGACACGCTTCAATTGGATCGCAATCATCCGTGTGGTTGATTCATGCAATTTTAGAACGGTGAAGAAATGGTGACTGTGATAATTTTTTGGTCTATAATTAAGGTTGGAATCTGTTACACAGATTTGGTTTTTTTTGTTGATTTGATGAAGTATTTGAAACACAACTGTGGGCGCACATAGTTCTCCGTTTTGCTCTCTGTTTTGAATCCAATATCTACTTTTCAATGCATTTCTGAAATTGCAGTTCTGAAAATTCAAATGCATGTGAAATGGATGTGAAATGAATGTGTATTTGTGGAATTTCACATCTGTAATTGTTCAGTTTCGGAAATTCTGAAATGCAGTTTATGAAATGGCTCTCAAATGCAGTGAAGTTGCACTGAAATTGGAACTGAAAATACAGTTTCCTGCAGTTGAAAAACATCTGTAATTATTCAGTTTCAGCCATTTCTGAAATGATTCATTCTCACAAATGGTAGTGTTTGAAATCTATCAAATTGTAATTTCTGAAATTTGCACTGAAATGGCTCTGGAAAATTTCTGAAATGCAGTGTAATCGCTCTGAAAATGGAACTGAAATACATTTTTGTGTAATTGAAACACATATGTAATGGTTCAGTTTTGAAATTCAAAATTTCTGAAATGGTTCAGTTTCTGAAATGGCTCTGAAATAGCATTTCTAAAATGTGTTCCAAAATTGAATTTCTGAAATTGCACTGAAATCATGTTTCGTATATGTTTCGTTGTGTTCACTGCATTACACGAATGTTTCAGTATTTCATACATGTTTCGTGAAACAATTATGAAACATTATCTTACAATTATGAAACATTAAAACAAATTTCTTATCCAACGTTTGATTGAAGTTTTATTGGTTTCGTGAAACAATTATGAAACATTTATCTTACAATTATGAACTATCATTATAACAATATGAAATATTATAGGAGTGTCCTCTTTACAATTTTTGTCATAAGCTTCAAAAACAGTGTCGAATCAATGAAACATAAAAAAACAACCTTGATATCAGATGAAATAACTGAGAAGCATCACTAAAACACAGTGAAGCTTGGCCTAAGAAAAATTGAGTTGAACATGAAGCATCACTGAAACACCAAGATCATCAAGATGAGATCAATATTGCATATATTATCTAAAAAATAATTTTTTATTTTGAAACTTGATGAAACCGATATGAAACCGACACGAAACTTGGTGATTTTCAGTATGGTTCCGATTTGTCATGTTTCATATAGTTTCATCATGTTTCATATGAGTTTCATCGTGTTTCATATGAGTTTCACTCTGGTTTGCTTTGGTTTCATCGTGTTTCATATAAGTTTCACTCTGGTTTGCTTTGGTTTCATCGTGTTTCATATGAGTTTTACTCTGGTTTACTCCAGTTTCATCATGTTTCATATGAGTTTCGCTATGATTCATTCTAGTTTCATCATGTGTTTCATTATGGGAACATTATGGGTGAAATTTCAATACATATCATTTTGTATTTTCTTTAAATAGGCATTTAATCTTTCAAGCAAATTCATACAACATAAATGGCATTAGGGAACAAAAATAAATGGCATTTAATCTTTCTGTAAGTACATAACCGAACTGCATTAGGGAACAAAAATAAAATTTCACGCTACCTACTTGTTTGTTTTGATTTATGAGATCCGATCCCACTAATAAAGAAACACACAAGACACAACTATACAAGGGCAATTAAGCTGTGAAATGCATCAACAAGCACTCAGATATAATGATTCAAAGCAATAGTTGGAACTTGAAAGACATCCCAACATTTATGACAATATGAAAGAATAGAGATAAGCATAATGTTAGTGTGAACTACTGAACAGATACTTGAAAATGATCTAAGATAAGTACCAAAAGGCTGATAGAAAAGATGTGTTTAAGCACCATGCCAAAGTGGCATACTTATGCATTAAAGTTCAACAGAATTCAGAAAAGCATGGAACTTAATATTGACGATGTAGGCTGTGCAACTAAACTATGTGCAAATAGAGATCTTATCTCACGATGTACAAATGTAAAATCTTTGACATTATTTGTATCTAAAGCACGTAAGTCGATCAAATATGATGACTCAATACGAACAGCAGTAGAACTCAATGCCCATGTAGGTTCATCTTCTCCCACTAAGCTCTGCCCAACCTAATATAATATACAATACCAGAAGTTACAAATGATGATGGGGGAGAGTTTATAAAAAAGAAAAAAAAGCATCCCAACCAAATTCCTCACGATTTGCTATGCTCTTCCCCGATGTGCTCGGGCGGGAGGCGGCGGGCTCGGGGCGGGGGCAGGGGAGCTCGGATGGGGCGCGGCAGCCAGAGCTCGGGCAGGCAGGAGAGCGGCGGACTTAGCTCGGGGCGGGCTGCGGGGCGGAGCTCGGGCGGGCGCGGCACGGATGGGAGGGGCGCCTCCGTGGTTTGCCTTGCTCTGGGAGCGGCGGCGCGGCGAGGAGGCGGCACCGACGGGCCGAGGCGAGGCGGGGAGGCGGCCGAAGCAGGGAGGCGGCGGGCAACCGAGGCGGGGAGGCAGCCGAGGCGGGGAGGCGGGGAGGCAGGGAGGCGGTCGAGAGGCCGTGGAGGAGGGTGTTGAGGAACCCACCGGCGCCAGATCCAGCTGCCACGTCAAAGAAGTCCGCGACGCGGGCGGCGGGGTTGCCGGAGAGCTCCTGCAGCAGGCACTCGAGGCGGACCAGCGCGGCCGCGGCGAGCGCGTCGCCGTCGGAGGCCCCGTCGATGGAGAGCACGCGGATCCGGCCGGCGGAGCACGCCCCGGGCGGCGGGGCTCGGGGACGGGCGGCGGAGCCTCGGGGAGCTCGCGGCGGAGAGAAGTGGAATGACTAGAGGAGATTGAAAGGAAGAGATATGGGAGAGAAAGGATAAAGACAGAGCTGGATGGGACATAACAGGGAAGCTCACAGAAATAGCAACAATAGACTAAAATACGAAGAAATACATAGGGGTGAGAGCTGTACATCACGGATCTTAAAGCACTTCAACGGCAGATTTTACTACTATAGGTAACGTGCACGGTAGAAATGCTTTTCTCGTCCCCGGATCTCGACTCAGAAGTCTCAACACCACACACATGCGTCCTCGTCGATCGATATAAATATCGCTTGTTTGCACACGCTCCGGTCGCCATCGTCTTGCTTTGCTCAGCTAGCTAGCTTTCTCCACCTAACAGCTTAAGCTGGCAAGCTCAAGTGCTCTAGCTCCTAACAAATATATTAGAGGTCTCCGTCCGGGCGCCGGCGGTGATACACAGGCACATACGTGCGTTTACATGGGCGGTGGCTCGCCGTGCGCGTCGTGCAAGCTGCTGCGGCGGCGGTGCACCAAGGACTGCATCTTCGCGCCCTTCTTCCCCGCCGACGACTCCCACAAGTTCTCCATCGTCCACAAGGTCTTCGGCGCAAGCAATGTCAGCAAGATGCTCCAGGTATGTAGCTAGATGATATACATTCATGTAGTGCTAGTACATGCCACCTCGTGCATGCAAGACAAGAGTTGATGCAACAGACATGCTCACGTATGAGATCATGGCAATGGCATTGCAGGAGTTGCCGGTGCAGCAGCGCGGGGACGCGGTGAGCAGCCTGGTGTACGAGGCGAACGCCCGGATGCGGGACCCGGTGTACGGCTGCGTGGGGGCCATCTCTTTCCTGCAGAACCAGGTGTCGCAGCTGCAGATGCAGCTCGCCGTCGCGCAGGCCGAGATCCTGTGCATCCAGATGCACCAACGCGACGGCGCCCAGGCCGACGCTGCCGCCGACCCGCACGACGCGGTCGGGAGCGACCACAGCATGGAGATCCAGATGCAGCACATGGCCGTCGATGACGCCGCGGCGGAGGCCCTCCTGATGGAGAGCGGCGGCGGCTTCCCGCCGCAGCTGTTGAGCAGCAGCTATGGCGCCGTGCCGGCCACCAGCGCGCACTACGCGCAGGACCACATCAAGAGGGAATCCCTCTGGACGTAGCTAGCCAAGTCAACTTGTGTAGGACTTACCTTGTCTCTAGCTATGCACGTGTATGGTTTTAGGTTAAATTGCCATGACTCTTTTTCTTCTTCTTTTTCCCCTTTTAATCTCTCTCTCTCTCTCTCTCTCTCTCTCTCTCTCTCTCTCTCGTGTTGCACGTGTGATCCAGAACTAGTAAGATCCTAATGCTTTTGTGATCATCGTCATTTAATTTCTTGATCATTATTCTTCCTTTTTGTTCCTCCTTCCCGGCCTCCAGGGTATCTTTGAGTAGTACTACTACACAATGTGTGAGTATATGGAGCTTTGGATAAACTCTAGACCTCACCTCTCTATCTCCTATAAGCATTAGCCCACCCTTAATTGCATCACCTTTCACACTGTGAATTAACTAAATACAAAATATTAATTAGCTGTGTTGCGTGCTGCAATAAGTCTGCTGTTTTTCCAGGTGTACTCGCTTAAGTAGGAGTAAGAAACATGTTAGAAAATCTCCTTAAATCGGGAACATTTTGAAAAATGGGAATGGTGTGTGGTCCTATCAACTAGTAACAATTTACTTAACGGAATTGCTATTTCTCAGTCGATCCAGTTACACATTTTTTATATCTAAGTTACATGTGTAACTAAATATAGAAAATGTGCAACTGTTCAGTTATGCTTAATTGCACATTTCTAGACCTGAATTACACATGATTTCTAAATTGTGCAACTACTCAATTAACCATTGGATCAAAAATCGACGCTTAGGATCATTGACTTAGAAATAGTTATTTCTAAGTCGACTTAGAAATAAACACTCCCTTACTTAAATTGTCGTGGCAGCAAGCAAACCAAAAGCTACTATAGAAAACGCCACCCGAGACTTCTCATCCGAGACAATTGCCCGTAATTATCTCGAAAATGCTTATCCAAGACAGTTGTAAAATATAATTGTCTCATATATCAACTCCCCAGACCAACCGTCTTGATGCATCCGAAGCACTTATTGTTTTATAACTGTCGCGGAGATTTCGCGGCAATATACATTTCTAGTAGGATTTTGGGGAGCACACGTGGAAGATCAAAGCGGGTTCACACAAGAGGTTTTTACCCAGGTTTAGGCCCTCCAATGGCGGAGGTAATACCCTACTCCTGCTGCTTGTATTACTAGCCTTGTGTGAGAAAAAGATTACAGAAACAATGGTGGATTCTTGTCTAAAGCTTGAAGATGATGCCTAGCCTCTAGACTCTAGCCTCTAGCCTCTAGCCTCTAGCCTCTAAAAAAACCCTTCCCCTTTGCATGCGGCTCTTGCCTTCTATAGGCTGTACGTGTGCCGACTCGGCCAGTCGACCGAGCTACAGTAACTGCATAATTTAATTGATACATTTATTCTACGTAACCGTCCGAGTAACGCCAGTCTTCATGCTAGCGAAACGCCTGCCTTGATAAGGTTGTAACGCCTTCCTTAATGGTACTCGGACGTTGCGTCCGTGTGGGCCTTACTTGGGCCTTCATCCGAGTGGGCCTCCGTGGAACTCCCCGAGCTTGTTGGGCCGACTCGCTGTGCTGGGCCTACCCGGATGGGTTCCCCCGTCAGTAGCCCCCGAGTGCTTCGAGGTCTCGACACGGATGCCGACTGGTGAGCAAGCTGCGTATGCCCAAGTCGCTGATGGAGAGACCTTGATGGACTCCCATGATACCTGAAAAAAGGTTAAGTTTATGCTAAGTGCTAGGGATTCGGTGATACCCGCGCTTTCCGGCTGGGGAAATCGGCTAGTGGCCTTCCGGGAGGCGTATCATGAATTTCGAGTGAATCCGAAATAGCGCATGGCATGTCCGAGTGGACGTTGCTGACTTGTGCCTACAGGGGGGACGCCTTCGATCTTCAGCTTCGAAACTGAGTCCTCGAACTCCGGCATTGAGTCCCGAATCAGTGAACCATTTTGCGCCGCTGTGGCGTCCGGTTTGAATCAAGGACTATCTTGTGCCGCTGTGGATGCCGGGTTCGTCCTTAGCTTGGGTGTTGCCGAGTGACCTGCAAACCCTGTTGGGTCGGCCATCGGCACCCTTTCGCAGAACTAGTCTGCTTCCGAGTGTGGCGGCCGGTGCGCCTCGGAATTGTTTGGTCGAGTCGGTATAACTTGTGACGTGTCCCAATGAGCCAAGCCGACTTCAAGCTGACTCGGCGTCCGAGCGCAATTCGACTCGATCGAGCCGAACCCTGGTCGAAGCCGGCTTGTGGTCACACGGTACCGTCTTGACTGTAAACGACGTCGCTTCAGCATTTAATGCGCGCAGTCAGTTGGACAGAGCGCCTGCAGCGCCGCAGCGCAATGATTTCACCTCGAGTCCCGCGCGAAGCGTGCCCGAGACATCCGCTGCTGCTGCTATGATTTCGCGGGACGTTCGAAGCGACGGTTCATCATGATTGCGCCCTGAATCATGCGGGCGATGCACGCGGGATGGTTGCTGACGTAACGCTCGGCGACCGAGACGCCTGGGACGTCGAGTCATGGCGAAAAAAGGCGCCCTGAATCTCGCAGGTTCGCGCGCGCGGGATGACGGTTGCCGCGGTGGTTTGCCGCCACGTATGACGCACGATTGCTGACGGTTTGCCTCCCTCGACTATAAGAGCGGGCGTAGAGCGGCCGCGATTCCCATCTGCTTTCATCTTCCTCGCGCCCAAGCCCTTTGCCTCCCGAGCTCCGCCACCACGCATTGCTTCCCTTCTTTCCGAGAAAAAATACCCGTTTCGCCGCCGTCCTTCGACCATCCGACCATGTCGCGCACCGGCAAAGGCAAGAAGACCAACGCCTCCTCCTCCGCCGCCGCCACCCATTCCGAGGGGTGAAAAAAGGGCGACTGGGTCCCGTCGGTCCTAACCGACCGGATCCTCTCGGGCTTCGCCGGCGAGGGACTGCTGCCGCCCCGCTCCATCGGCAACCGAAGGGCTCCGTATCAAGAGGAGAAGCCTGCTCCGCATGCGCACGAACGCGTGATGATCATCCCGTTCATCGAGTGGGGTTTTTCACTGCCCCCGCACGACTTCGTGTGCGGCCTTCTCTTCTTCTACGGCCTCCAGCTTCACCATCTGAGCCCCAATGGCATTCTGCACATCGCGTGTTTCATCACGCTGTGCGAATGCTATCTAGGGACTCGGCCTCACTAGGGGGTTGTGGAAGAAGATCTTCCCGGTGAAGGCGCAGCCCATCAAAGCCGGCGGCCGCCTATCCGTCTGCGGGGGAGCCGGCATTCAAGTCAAGTCCGGCGCTCGGTACTTCAAGCTGCAACTCCCGGACACCGTGCGGAAGTGGCAGGACGGGTGGTTTTACTGCCCGAATGAGCGCACGCCGACTGGCCATGAAGGGCTCCCCCCATACACTGAGGGTCCTCCCGAGTGGCGGAAGCGTTGGAGCACCAAGACCTCCAGCACGGAGATGCCCGAGGTCGACCGACTTCTGAGGAGGATCCAGAAGCTCCAGAAGAAAGGACTCACGGGGCACCAACCTCATCGCCGCCTGGTTGAGTCGAAGAATCCAACCGCTTCAAGCCAGGGCGCACCCGATGTGGGAGTACTCGGGCGCGTCCAACTCGACCAGGGTATCGGTCGATGGGCTTCCGGATGATCTTTTCATGGATCTCCTGAAGAACTTGACCAAGGAGCGAACCGGACTCACCAGGGCGCCGCATGTGACTCCTTTTCTACGCCAACCCCCCGCCGACTGTAAGTGTCTCGTATTCCGAGTCGGATTCTTGCATATTGTTGCTTATTCATTCCTCTTAACACCGAGTCTTTTAATGCTGCAGACTTTCCTTAACTTGAACTGCATGCCGCCACTCCCGAGCAAATTCAGCTCCGGAGGCGTTGGACGACGTGGAGGTCGACGAAGAAGCCCCCGAGTCGGAAGGGGTCCCTCTGACCTTCAAACGGAGGCGTGAAGATGACGCCTCCGGGTCTAGGACCCCGCAAGCGGAGGCGGAGCCGACTCAGGCGGAGTCAGCCGCCAAGCGGGCACGAGCCGTACCTGTCGGCCCCGCAGCACAAGTTCCAGCTCCCGTTGCCAAGCCGACTGTAACTCAGCCGGCATCCGTCAGTTCCTCCGGGGGTCCGCCCGCCCTGGGAAAACCGAAGAAGAAAGCAATCCCCACAACCACCAGGTACGAATCTTTTGCTTTGCCTCATACTCCGGTCGAAGTAGGTGCTGAAGTCGGTTTGGTTTTTTAACGTCGCAGAATCCAAAAGAAGTTCTCCGACAAAGAAGACTTTGCAACCGGCACGTCCACGGCTCCGACTCCGGCCCCGCTGTCGGAGTCAGCTTCTCCGGCTCCGACTGCGGCCGAGCCCAGCACGCAGACGCCAACTGCCCCTATTGTGGCATCGGAGTCTGCCACGGGTGCCGAGTCAACCGTGCCTCCGGCTGCTGCCACGCCCAGCGCGCCACAGCCTGCTGCACCCGCGCCATAGCCTGCTGCACTCGTGGAGAAGGCGCCGGAGTCCGGCGTGGGTGCCGGGTCAACCGGGGCTCCGGCTGACATCCGCAGCCTCCGCCAGCTCCCTCCAGCGAGGCGACGACGGAGCCGGCGACTACGATCGGTGCCGACTCCTCGGAACCAGTAGTGGAGCCGGAGACCAGCTCATCACCAAATCTTCTTCGGTGGCCGAGCAGAGTCTGGCCTTGGCTCCTACGCCCGTGACCGAAGAGTCGGCACCGGGTTCGTCCGGCAGCCTCGTGCCCGCGCTGCTGTTGCCGAGCTGCAGCAC